>MU624264.1:0-432520 GCA_025201745.1 Xylariaceae sp. FL1651 | reverse complement strand
TAATAATAATAATAATAATAATAATAATAATAATAATAATAATAATAATAATAATAATAATAATAATAATAATAATAATAATAATAATAATAATATATGTATATATATTATAAAGTATTAAGCTTAAAAAAAAGGGTTAAAATTTTTAACCTTTTTCTTGAATTTTTTCCGAATTTTTTTCCTAAATTTTCCCAAATTTTCCTAAATTTTCCCGAATTTTTCCTTAAATTATACCACAAAGTCTAGGGTAGCCCTACAATTTTCAATATACCTTTAATTAGTTAGTAATTTAGTATTTTAAAAAAACTAACTAACTAACTAAAGCAAATTTACTAACTAACTAAGCTTTAATTAGTTAATAAAAATCGCTAACTAATACTAATTAACTATTAGTTAGTTTAACTAAAATTAAAAACTAAAAACTAATTTTCTAACCTTGCTTATAACACACACTAAGATCCGTTTTACGATAAAACGGTCTTTGCTTTTTGTGCAATTTTAGTGAAATGTGTATTAGAGATTATGCAGGTTTTTTGTTCATGTCGGGCTATGAAAGAGCGGGTCTGGCTTATAATAGAGCTCAGGCTTAAGCTAAAAGCGGCATGGCTCAGGTTGGCTTCCCATTCCGATTTAGGATGGTAAAACCTATCTTAAAGGTACGAAGGTCCGGGCCAAAACTGTTCGTAAATCTTGGCACTGAAATACCGTGCGGATATATTATTCCTCATACTTCGTACTAGGGGTTAGCCCTAACTTTGGAGACCTGAAAATACTCTCTAAACTATTAAAAATTAGGCTAAAATCATGTTTTACCTGTTTTTACCTAGTTTTTTAAGCTAAAATGTCGAATAAAAAAAGTTTAATATTACTATTTGTATTTAAGCGTTAAGTTGGTATAATGAAGGCCGTTTTTAAGCAGAGATAATAGTAAAAACGGGCTATTTAGCAATTGGCTTTTCTGATTTAATTGTTAAAGTTAAACGACGTAAATATTGCTTTAAAAAAAAAGCTTTTGTTTTTTATAAATACGTCGAGTTAAAAAAACGTATAAGCCGATTTTTAGTACTATTTTAAGCTAAAAAAAACGAAATTGTTAAAGTTTTTATTATTGATTAAATAAACTATAAATTTTTTACGTAAACGTTAATAAATTAATTAAATAAAATTAAATTTAAAAAAAAAAAGTTTTTTGCCCGTCGAATAATTTTTCGGGTTATTAAAAATAAAAGCTTTAAAAGCGTTAAACTTATTATTAAGCTAAAGTTTTAAATAAAAGATTAAATCGCGCGGTTATTGTTACGAAGCGTACACTAGTGTCCAACACTATATATGCTCTTGTAATATCGGGGTTATAAATGCTTAAAGTATAACCAGGGATACTCTTATGTTTATATTTAAAATATACGTTAAAAAATAGTATTGCAAGCAATAAAAACAATAGTATCTTAAATTAACTGCTTCGTAAAGAATATTCTCCTATAATTATTTCCAAAAACTAACTATAAACATAAATTAAATAATAATAAGCGAACGACTAACTACATAAAAAAATCCTCTCTTTTTATACTGTTCCCTCATCCTTATACTTTCTTAAATCTCTTAAATCTCCAAATCCCTTAAATCCATTCTTAAATCTCTTAAATCTCTAAATCTTTTAAATCTATATTACGTAACGCTATATTGCCACGTTTACTTCTCTATAATAGTTCCTTTCTTTCTATAACTTTTTTAATCAAATCTTTCCTTACTATTAGTTCGTAACATTATTCCCTTCTTTCTAAATTTATTATCCTAACAAACATACTTATAAAAGCTTTAATACTTTCTTCTTTTAAATAAATATATTTTTCTCTCTTTCTTTCTTTTTTTTTTTTTTTACTTTATTATATCTAGTTGCGTACATAAAACCTCTAGTTCCCGTTATCGGCCTAATTAGCGCGTTAATTGTAAGCTTTGCGTAAAGTTTATTTATAAAAACGGTATTAAAATTTTTTTTTGTTCTTTTTATTTTTTTTCTAGTTTTATATATTTTTGTATTAACAAAATTCCTAATTATTAATCTTATACTTAGTATTAATAAGTTTATAATACCGTTAAAATTTTAATGTTTTTTTTTCGTAACATTATAAACAAATACGACCGTTTATTTTTTCGTCGCAAAAAAATTAAAAGCGAGCTTTTAGTTTCGTAAGCAAATTTAACTAAAGCATAAAAAAAACTAAAAACTAAGCTTAAAAACATTTTTAATTGTTTAAATACGGTTTAACAATTACGTACTTACGAAAAATTTTTTCGAAAACGTAAAATAAAAATCATAATTAAAAAAAAAAGGTTAAACGAAAAAAAGCGTACAAAAAAAAAATCCCCTTCTCCGGCGTCGGTTTCATTTAATTAAAACGATTTTAACGCTTCTGTAATCGACCTTTCCCTTTTAATTTCGGGCAATTAAAGTGCTGTCGGTAAAAATCTTTAACAAAATTCCTTACGTTCGTAAAATATTTCCTTAATTCCCATATAGTTTCAGCGTACATATAGCTTTCCCACTTAATAAAATACTTAAACTCTTTTTTACCTTATCGTAAATTTAAAATCTTTTTTACCTCGTAAATATCTTTATTTTTATCTACTTTTAGCTAAATCTCGAACGTAACGTTTAAATACGCTTTAATTAATAATAATATATAAAAAATTAGTCAAATAACTATAATATTTAATAATTTTAGTTTATATATTACTAATAATATTACTTTTTTAATTTTAAAAAATCCGATATTTTTAAAATCGAATTTTTCGTTATTTCGTTTTGTTTAAATATTACGTTTTAAAAAATAAACTTTATCTCCCTTTTTCAAAATTAGCTTTAATAATCTGCTTTTGTCGTAATATTTTTTCATTTTTTGTTAAATAAATGTAAATTTTTTTTGTAACTATTTTTATAATTTTAACAATTTTTTTATTTAAATTTTAGCTATTAATGCGGTAATACCGTTAATATAATATCGTTATATATCTATATCGTATCTATAGTTTACTTTAAATAATAATATTTTTATTGTTTTATTTATTAAACTATTATATATTAGTTCTACGTTTAATAATAATTTTACTTAATTATTTTAATTTTAATTAATATAATAACGTAAATATTATTTTAATATCTAATTTAATTTTTCTACTTAACTATTTATCTATAAATAATATACTATAAACATTTTATACTTAATTTTTAAAGTTTTAGTAAATAATTATTAAAACTTAAATACTATTATTTTACTTTTATTAATAATAATTATTTCTAAATAACTATATTTATTAAAAATATATTTTATTATTACATAAGCTAAATCTTTTGTTAAACTCGCTTTTTTATATAATATAAAATAAACATATTTTATAAACTTATTTACTATAACTATAATAAAGTTAAATTCTATTTTTATTATAAATTCTTTTAATTTTAATAATTTAACTATATAGTTAAATGCTATTATTTTCTATGCTCGGTTTAAAATTAATATTAATATTAAATCTTTATATAGTTTATATTTCGTAGCTTTAAACTTTTTGCACAAATCGTATTTTACGATAATTTTTTTAACTATTATTAATGCTCTTAAAAAATCGTAATTTTTTCGTAATCTACTAAATATTTTAAACACTTTTTAATATTTTAAAAATAAATATTTATATACTTCTTTAACTAGTCCGTATTAATATATTTTTAATACGTATAATTTATTGTTATAGTACTAGTTAATTAATTTGTTTAACTTTTGTAATACGTTTTATATTTTTTAATCTTATTTTTCGTAATTTATTTACATAAAGTTTATAAATAAACTTCTATTTATATTTTTATATAATAATATTTAACTTTCTAATAGTATTTTTTATTTATAATCGCTTTTACGGCTAAAAATATCGGCTTTGTTATTTTCTTTGCTTTTAATATAAATAATTCTAAAATTAAACTAAAATAAAAATTCTACCCATTATATTTATCGTTTATTTAATACTTTAATAGTTATAAACGTTATAAAATTTTTATAATTTAAATAAACTTTTATTAATACTATAATGCTATTTAAATAATATTTTTATTATTTAAATATTTCGATTATCGCTATAAGTTTTTTATTATAAATTTAATAGTTTAATTTAAATTTTAAAAATTTTTTCGAAAAAAATGCCACTAAATATAATTTGCTATTTTCGTTTCGTTAAATTAATTATTTTCTTATAGCATAATTATTTACGTCGACTTTTATTTTATATTTTTTATCTAAATTAAATAGTTTAAATATTAAATCGTTTAAAATTATATTTTTAAATATATTAAACGTTTTCCGCTTTTTTTCCGTTTATTAAAAAAGTTTATCTTTTTTAATAAAGTTTATAAAAAATGCCGCGATTTTTTTAAAATTTTTAATAAATATATATACGTAATTTGCAAATCTTATAAACGATTATACTTTTCTAACATCTTTTAATATAAGCTAGTCTTTTATTATTTCTAATTTAAACTGTTAAATTTATACCTCTTTTAAAAATATTATATATCTTAAAAAATCTACTTACTATTTATAAAACTCATTTTTTCCTAAATATACCTTTAATTTTGCTTTTTATAACGTTTAAAATACTTATCGCACATATTTTTTATATTTTTCGAATATTTCCGAATAAATTAAAATATCGTCTAAATATATTATTACAAATTTATTAACAAATTTGCGTAATATATCCGTAATTATTAACTAAAATATCGCTAATATATTAATAAAACTAAAATCTATTACTAAAAATTTGTATAATCTATATTCGGTAATAAATATTATTTTTTACTTGTTGCTTTTTTTAATCTTAATATAGTAATAAACTTTTAAAATATCGAATATTGTAAAACATTATACTTTTCTTAAACGATCTCTTAAATTATTTATTTTTAATATAAATCTTTTATTTTTAATAATAATAAAATTAAAATATCGCCAGTTTTTACAATTTTTTTATTTTCGTTTCCTATTTTTTCCCGGTTTTTTTAATACCTATAATATTAATGCTGTTGCCGGTAATTTAAAATATTATATAAACCTTCTTTCTAAATTTTTATTAAAATATTTTCGTAGTTCGTCGAATTATTCTTTATTTGACTTATATAGTTTAAAAACTTTAAAATACGTTCTTTCTTTTAAATTAATCGCGTAATTATATTTATTATATTTTAATAGCTTTATTTTTTTATTATATTTTTCTATAAACAAACTCTTAAATTCGGCGTATTTTTCTAATATTTCGATTATAAATTCTTTACTAACTTGCTATTATACTTTATTTTGTATTTTGTTTAACTATCTAAGCTTACGTACAATTTATATTTAAAGTCCTGCAAAAGCTAAGTCCTTTTTTAGTTTAATTATTTTAAATAAATCTTATTAAAAACGGCTAATTCTTTAATTTACTTTAAAATTATTTTTTCGTAACTAAGTTAACCTTAATATTATATCGTATAATATTTTTGCAATATTAAACTTAAAGTATTTTAAATAACTTTAAATAATTACGAAAAATTCTGCAATTTTTCGTATAATTTTTCCGTTATTATAATTTATAGTTTTTTTATCGAAAGTTGTAAATATATAAAATCTTTTTTTTTTAATTTATGCTATATTTAATTTGTTAACTAAATTTAAAAAAATAAAACTTTTATAAACGCTTATATTAAATAAAACTTTTAATTTTTTTTTATTATAAATTACGTTTACTAATATTTATATTTTTTTAAATTATGTTTTTGTTTTATATAAAAACTTTAAAATTTTATAAGCTAATTATTAATTTCGTTTTATAACTGCTTTTTGTCGTTTTTTGCTTATTAATAAACTTATCGTCGGTTTTGTTTTTTTATAAATTTTGCTATTTTATTATTTTTTCGACGATTTTAAATAAAAAGCAATTTTCGTTAATTCTTTTTTTTAATTTTTTTTTTTATTTATTTATATTAAAAAACTTTATAAAACATGTAAATTTTATATTAAATATATTAGCATTATTTTTAAATCGTAAACTTTTTTTTGCAATTTTTAAAATATTAAAAATCCTGTTTAAATATAGCGTATTTATAAGCTATTTAATATATTACTACTAATTTTCCGATTTTATTTTTTTCGTAAAAATATTTAATTTTTGTTTTAGCTATTTGGGCCGAAAACTAAAAATTTTTAATTTTTTTTGCTATATATTTTTTGCATTTATATATTATATAATTTGCTTATAATATTTCGTAATATTTTTTATAGCATAGTTATAATTGCTTATCGTCGTTTTTAAATATAGTATTATTATATATATAATTAATTAAAATAAAAATATCGAATTTTTTCGTTTTTAAAATATTCGTATCGGCTTTGATTATTATATTTTAATATTTTTTATAATACCGTAAAAGCTATTGCTTTAACTTGATATTGAGTTTTTATTTTATTTTTTTTTAATTAAAGTTATTATTTTTTGTTTTAAGCAAAATTCGTTTTTTTACGTATATAGTGCGATATTTTTTTAAATTATCGCTGTATATATCGTTCGGTTTAGCTATTTATTTTCTGTTTAGTAATTGTAAATTTTATAAAAATATTTTAAATTATCGTTTAAACATTTTTTTTTTTAAGCTAATTTTTTTTGCATATTATTTTATTTTTAATGTTTTAATATATATATCGGTTTGCTTTTATTTATTATATTTTTAATATTAATACCGTTTTGTTAATTAAAAAATATACGTAATTTTAAAAATACTTTTTATTATTTTTTAGCTTGTAAAATTCGTTATTTTAATTTTTTTCGGCCGGGTTAAAACTTTTTTATTTTTTATTTTTTTAGTCGGGTTTTAACTATTCGTTTTAGGTTTATGCGTTTTTTTATTCGTTTAACGCGATAATTATTCGATATTGTAATTTTTGTTAAATTTATTTTATAATTATTTTTATAGCTTTAAATTTTTATTTTAAAATTTATACTACTTTAGCTAGTTTACGTTTTAAACGTATTATTTCGTTAAGCTATACTTTTTTTTTTAAATTGTCGGTAAACTATTTTTTGTTATAAACAATTTGTTCGTAAATTTTTTTTACTATTCGTTTTAAATATAGTTATATTATTAGTTAATTTATTAATATACGTATTTTTTTTTATACTATTAAGTTTTTAGTTAATATTTTGCTATTTTGTTTTACGTTTAAAATTTTATCGTTATAATAGGCTTATATTATATTAATTTATTGGCTATTTTTTTTAGCTTTAGATATTTTAGTTTTTAGTATTTGTAAATTTTTGCGCGGTTTTTTGTTATAATTTCTGGCGTAATGTTTTAGCTTATTATAATTGTAATATTTAACAGTTTTTTTTGCTTTTTATTGTTTTTTTTTGCTTTATCGCATTTTATCGAATTTTATTAATTTTGTATATATACCGTATATTATAAAGTGTTGTTGTTTTTTAAAATTATTAGCTTTATTTTAATTTTTTTTATTTTTAAAAAAGTTTTATCTTTTTTTTTAATGTCGTTTAAATAATCGAATATCGATTTAAATAGCTGTTAAAATATATTTTACAAATTTATTAAGTTATAATAATTTAATAATTTTATTTTTAATTTTATTTTTTAGTTTACTATAAAATATTATAATTTTAGCTTAGTCGTTAATATTAAATATAGCGAAAATTTTTTAAAACTTTATTGTATAAGTTAATGCGGATTTAATTTGTCGTAATTTTTATAATTTATTTTAAGCTTATCGTTTTTTTTTAAGGTTAAAAAATAAATTTTTAAGCTCGGTTTTAAAAAAATTTTAACTTAGAAAAATTTTTTGCATATTTTCGGGCTATTTATTTTTAAGTTTATTCGTTGCTTTAAATAAATACGGTTTAAACTAAATTAAAGCTTTTTTTTTTTAATAATAATGCTGCGTAAAAAATTCGTTTTTTATTGTTTTTAAAAGCATTGTTATAATAATGTTAATATATTCGGATTTAAGTTAGGAATTTTTTAAATTTATTAAAAGTTCCGTTAAATTTAAGTAGTTTAGCGATTTTTAGGTTTTTTTTTAGTATTTGTTGTTTATTGTTTTTAACGTTTAGCTTTTTTCGAAGTTTTTTGATTAAGTTTACTAAGTAATCGTATTGTTTTTCGGTAATTTTAAATTTGTTATTTTTTTTTTTAGTTTTTATAAGGTGATTTAAGCTTGTCGAAGGCTTTAGGGGTAGTATTGCGACTTACGATAGTCTTAAAAATAATGCTGCGATTTGCGATAGTTTTGCTTATTTTTAGGTTACTAGTGCCGATATAGTTCGAATATTATTTTAATTAACCGCTTAATATAAAACAAAACTATTTAAAATATTACGAAACGTACACTAATGTTTAACATTATATATACTTTTGTAGTATCGGGGTTATAAATGCTTAAAATATAACTAAGGATATTTTTATATTTATATTTAAAATATACGTTAAAAGATAGTATTACGGGCAATAAAAACAATAGTATTTTAAATTAACTGTTTTGTAAAGAATGTTTTTTTATAGTTATTTTTAAAAACTAACTATAAATATAAGTTAAATAATAATAAGCAAACGACTAGCTATATAAAAAAATCCTTTTTTTTTATACTGTTCTTTTATCTTTATATTTTCTTAGATCTTTTAGATTTCTAGATCTCTTAGATTTATTTTTGGATTTTTTAAATCTTTAAATCCTTTAGATCCATGTCACGTGACGCTGCATTGCCACGTCTACTTCTCCACAGTGGTTCCTTTCTTTCCATGACTTCTTTAGTCAGGTCCTTCCCCACTGTTGGTTCGTAACAGTTATTATTTTGTTTAGCGGTAAAAAATTAAACCGAAGATTAATAAAAAAGAGTGATTTAAAGTAACGAAATTTTTGTAGTTTTAAACGTATTGCGCGGCTGTTAACGAGTTTAGAAAAGGCTATACAAGGTTTATTATTATATTGTTGTATAAAAGCGATTTAAAAAATATATAAATTTTATGTTTTAAAAATGTTTTTATTAATTAAAGATAGGTTTTTTATACTTATAGATTAAATAAATTTTAAATATAATTAAAAAAATATAAAGCTATAATAGATAAATATAATAAAAAAACCGAATTTATTATTAAATTAGCATAAAATTTTTTAAAAAATATATTACGGCTTAATTTTATTTAAAAAAAACTTAATTTAAAACTAAAATAAAAGTTCGATAAAAAAACTAGTGTTTAGGTTAAAAAGTTAAAGTATAGTAGTATTAATTAGATAAAATATCGAGAAAAAGTTTTAAAGTTTAAATTTATATTTTTTATTAAAAAAATAAATGAAAAATATTTTGCTATTATTATTATTATTTAAAAAAATAACGCTAAGTTTTATATATTTAAATAATATTAATAAGTTTAGGCTAAAAAAAGTATTTTAACGTTTATATAGCCGGCGAATTTATTAGATTTTTTCGTTATTAAACTTTTTTAGTTTTAGTTAAAAGTAAAATATATAAACGTTAATAAGTTTAAATTTATTAGCGAGATAATATCGGCTTAAATAAATAGTTAGTAAAATTTAAAGCAAAGGATGTATTAGCGGATAGTAGAAAAAGTTTGCGGTAACGTTTAGTGGGTAATTTATTTATATAGAAAAAATCGCTATAAAGAAAGCATTTAGCTACCGGATAAAGAAAAGGACGTTAAATTAAGCGATAAATTTAAGGCTAAATAGGTTAAACGGGCTAAAAAATAGCTTTAAAAATACCGCAAAGAACAGTTTAAAAGTTTTTATACGGTCGTTAAAAGCAAAACAAGTAATAAACTTTTAAATAAAAGGCTTTTAACGTTTAAAGCTATAGCGGCTAAATACGGGAACTTTTTAAATAATAATAATAATTTAAGCTTATTAAGTATATAAAAGCTTATTAGTTTATTATAACTTTTAAAATAACGATTAAGATACGTTTAAATTATTTTAAATGCAGTAATATATGTTAATAGCCTTAAATAGCTTTAAAAGGCTTTAAATAGCTTTAAATAGCCTAGATGGCCTTAGATGGCTTAGATAGCTTTAGATAGCTTGGATAGCTTTAGATAGCCTGGATAGCTTAGATAGCCTGGATAGCTTTGATGGCCTTGGATAGCCCTGATGGCCTTGGATGGCCTTGACGGCCTAGATAGCCTTGGATAGCCTTAAAAAGCCTAAAAATGCAATAATATCAAAAGTAGCACTATTACACCGCCTTCTTATTTAGGAAATGCCAATTTTATTACTGCACTATAGTTTAATAGATAGAGCCCTATAATTATAGTGGACTTAGCGGTCTTAGGGTGCTATAAATATAGTGGGCTAATGGGGCCTAAATGGACTGTACTGTGTTGCAGTGCCAAGATCTACGAACAGTTTTGGCCCGGACCTTCGTACCTAGTAAGGCTACTTGTTTATCAAGATGATAACCCCTTTTTACATTATGTTTCCATACCCACACATGCATGTACCATCTATCTACAAATATATTTATATCCGTATATCTAGGGCACATTAAACGAAGGGTTTAAGTTGTATGACATATTTGACATATTTGACATATTTGACATATTTGACATATTTGACATATTTGACATATTTAACATATTTAACATATTTAACATATTTAATATATTTAACATATTTAATATATTTAATATATTTAATATATTTAACATATTTAATATATTTAACATATTTAATATATTTAACATATTTAACATATTTAACATATTTAATATATTTAATATATTTGACATATTTAATATATTTAACATATTTGACATATTTAACATATTTAACATATTTAATATATTTGACATATTTGACATATTTGATATTTATCTCAATACTTCCAAGGTTCGAAGTGCTTACGCAGTCTTGAGCGAAGAGCCTTGGACAAGGTGCCATCGGCTCTATGAAGCCGCAAAGGGTGGTAATGCAATCACTACAGTCCATGTTATGGTAGCAGCCAGTTCTTCCTGAAATCTCACGACATGACAACTTCTTCCAGCTCTGTTAAGTCACGAAAGCCACCCGATGCAGTCTCTAGGCCGGGCGCAGCTGTATCACGGCACCAGCATGTCGAGGACCCGGTGCAGTCAACGTCGCTCGGCTATGAGGTCCCGGGCTCATATCTCAACGTTACCGAGGTGTCGGCTGTGCCAGCCGCACAGGACCGTAATGAATTGTCTCGTCTCGACAGCCATTCCATCGAGGAAATCGCGTCTCATCAACAGACCAACGAGAGGCTCCCGCCAGGAAGAGAGCCGCTTTCTGAGAGACAACATAGTCCCCCTCGCCAGCTGGCTGGGGCGAGGGCCGGGCTGGTGATCTCGAATTGGGCTACGGAGCTCTATACCGTCTCTTATCTCATACTCTTCGCCATTTTCGGTACCCTTGCTAGGCTTGGTCTTCAGGCTCTCACTTTTTACCCCGGTGCCCCAATTGCATTCAGCTCTGTGTGGCCTAATTTTGCCGGTAGCCTGATCATTGGCTTCTTGATTGAAGACCGCATGCTGTTTCGTTTCGAATGGGGCACACCGACATACGACCAACATCTAACCAAGGCCGAAATGGGCCGGGATTCAGGTTCTCCCCGCTCTCAGAGCGCAAGTGAAGATCTGGCTACCGCGAAGAGAGCTCATCTGGCCACCAAAAAGACCATTCCCCTCTACATCGGACTCGCAACCGGCTTCTGCGGCTCCTTCACCTCCTTTTCCTCCTTTATCCGGGACGTCTTCCTGGCCCTGTCCAACGATTTGCCCATGCCCGATGGCACCGCAACACCCCGAAACGGAGGCTACTCATTCTTAGCTCTGCTCGCCGTCGCCCTTGGCACCATCTCGCTGTCTTTCTCGGGCTACTATCTAGGGAGCCAGCTTGCTGTGGCGCTGGAGACTGTGACCCCGTCGATTCCCTACACCTTGATGCGCAGAATCATCGACCCGCTCGCCGTGGTATTGGGTTGGGGCTCTTGGATCGGGGCCGTCATTCTCTCGATTGCCCCACCAGACAGGTTCATAGACCCCGGCGTGTCCGAGTTCTGGCGTGGACGGGCCACACTCGCGCTGAGTTTTGCACCTTTGGGTTGCTTGGCAAGGTTCTACGCCTCAGCCCGACTCAACGGACGACTCGCGTCATTTCCGCTGGGGACATTTGCGGTGAATATGCTCGGCACGGCGATCCTTGGGCTGGCCTGGGATTTGGCTCACGTCCCCGAAGGCGGGGTCATCGGGTGCCAAGTGTTCCAAGGCATTGAGGACGGGTTTTGTGGGTGCCTGACCACAGTGTCGACATGGGTTACCGAGTTGGCGGTCCTGAAGCGCCGCAAGGCTTACGTATATGGAAGTGTGAGCGTGTTTTCTGCATTCGCGTTGATGGTAGCCATAATGGGTGGCTTGCGATGGGGTCGGGGATTTTCCGGGCTACTCTGCCTGTATTGATATCTGCCTCTACTTGCGCCGTTGTGACAGACATAATTACTGCTAAGTCGTGTATATGCTCTCATACCGAGTTAGCCACGGACAGATTATCTACATACTTTTTCCCCGTCGTATCCTTGTGTTTCCACTCTTGACTTTTAGGCTATTATGTTATACCTCCAGGATGCCTTAAGCTTGAGTGACATATAATACACAGGTACCTAACTGGGAGAACTGTACCAATCTTCTCGAAGCTGAAGGCGAGAACCCAACGCGTCCGCTATAGATTTGCCTAATTACCTACCTACATGTACCTATTAGATAGATTTTAAAAGTTGTGTTACCCCCGGACACAGTTTAGCAGCCAGCTACCCTTATCGATCACTTATGTATACATATCTGGTATGCTATGCCTTATGTGAGGTAGGCAGCTAGTATACATGGATTTGTCCACCTCGAAAGCTGTCACAACGAATAAGCCAACTGCGTGGTTGCCCTCGGCTATATTACTCTAATGCACGTACAGAGCAACGGAATAGATGACTAGGTATCCTGGCGTCTTGATATAGAAAGGAAGGACGATATCTATTGTAGATAAAGGGTAAATGGGCGTAACTGAATAGGACCTTATAGTTAGGTAGTTAAATGAGTTTGCTCTTGCTTGCTCGACCTCCAAGAGCAAGAGAATCTACCCTATTCGTTTACATCAATTGTTCACCTCGTTTGTCTGTCACTCTCGATTTCGCGGGTGGCGAGACTAACTCTCTCTTTCTGAAGGCGTTTACTGCGGGTAGCGAATAATTATGCAATATCTAGTTCGTGGCCATGCCTACATCAAGAACGGCTTCGCTTCGAACCGGGCCAGCCACTGGAGCACCGAGCCTCTTGTACATACTTAGCTACTCGCAAAGGCACGTTCACATGTATCCCGTTCTCTACGGCCTGGAGACAAGCTTCGCGTGAAACCCATTGGTATATGCAATATTTTAGAGAATCAATCAACTACTGCCGACGAGCAAAAGAAGCTCGAGTTTTGTCACAAGAATCTCGTAGAATCAGTTCCGGCTCAATCATGTCGTGCATTTCCAAGAGGTCATCTTACAAATTTGATGGCTTTAACAAGGTTCATGAAAAGGAAAGAAACCTACTTCTGTGAACCAGGCCAGACGTACTTACTGACAGGCCAGTATGCTTGAAATATTATCCCATTGCTTGAGTAGAAATGGAAGTTCATCGTGCAGTTCGACAATAAGTAAGACCAGAGACAGTAGCCAACCCACTTTCTTGTGTTTGATATGCGCTATATCCTGGCGAAGTCCTAAGTAAGTAAGCTATCGTGTTGAAAAATTTACTTTCAATCTAGTCATACTTCTAGTAGACTGTCACAAATGGCCATGCACATTACTTGTCTTTGTTGCCGGCCATTCCACATGAGATAACCGAGGTAGACATAGTATCAATATAAGTTTTAGATTACTCCCTTGTCTACCTAATCTCAAATAACCAACCGCACGACCCTACTCGATGTTCTCTCTGTTGCCATTTAACAATCTACTTACCCACTTCCAGCTGGTATCAACCACAGCCGTTCCGAGGCCGGCATCGCAGCTCGACTGGTGGCCGCGAGGGATCATGTCTAGTGCTTTCGAGGAGCAGCCTTCTTGAATAGAAGATCTACTATCGTATGTGCTGTCTGAATTTGATAAGAAACCTCACCTGTCATTGAGATTAGATGAGAATCGTATGTGAGACTACCTCAAGGCCCATTATTACCTAGATAAAATCATTGGTTCAGTGAAGATTTATGACGTCTTGTCACAAATATCAAGGCGTGCGCTAATAACCCTCATGGAACATGGAGCTGAGCCACATTCTAAGGACTATCCATCACTTGAAGTTATGCATGCGCTTTTTTAGTTAGATACGGACTGAGGTAAGCAGCTCTGTACAGTCTTACCTTTCCCTTTCGTCTAATCTAGCAGAACCAAGATATCCACCTTCGGTTCTGGTTATAGCACAACCACTAAATCTATCGATACAGTCTGTTGCTCAATAAAGTTCACCCAGCGTGCACATAGCGACTTTCATATATATCACGTGGTGCGTCTAATGGTTCCGAATAGGCGACGACTTGGAGTACTTTCCTTGTATCATCGAAAATCAGACCGGCCTATAAGTTGACCAACGCCAATAGGTTTGAAATAATCTATACCCCCCATTATGAAATATTTCGGTTTAGTTCTTGGGGTTTGGCTTCACAACCCTTACTGAAATGCCAAATCTCTTGCTTCTCTTGCTCGGAAATCACGAAAGGTGAAGGAAAAATTTATCACATGAATGAAAACTAAGGCGCTATTGTTTACGTCATCCCCAATTGCGCGAAACAGTCATGACGATGGCACTCCGTAGACACGGCTAGTTCCAGCCATCGCCCCAGCCATAACCCCCAAAATGGTCAGTATTCAGGGTGTTTTTTTTTTTTTTTTTTTTTTTTTTTTTTTTTTTTTTTTTTTTTTTGGAAAAAAAAGAAGGGGGCGGTTATCTGTGCATCGCCAAAGAAAGAGCTATTGCAGCCTTCAAGACATAGCAATTATGAAGTGCTTAAGAGGGACATCGCTTGGGGATATACCTGTGAGTACGTCTATCTGGAGTCTAAAACCACTATATCAAATTCACAGCCCACTGACTGGTGTGATCTCTAATGGATGGAGATCTGCTTCGCTATGGCTTTGGTGCGTTTTGCTCTCGAGAAGCTGTACGTATTTGTCTTGGGCTTCCATCCAATAGATGATAGTATTCGTTGGAGCATTCAATTTCATGAAATATGCCCCATATCGAACCTGTTATATCTCGTGGCTAATTATTGTAGTTATAGGCTCAGAAGGGCATTCAGATGGGATAGAGTCATGTTTGTGCTCGTCTAGTGCATCTACACTCATAGCCATAAATACTCTGAAGATGGCCAAAGGGTCTAATTGGCCTTCTAAGAATATGTTATGACTCTCGAGGGGCGATACCCTCGGGTCGTTATCGTGATGCATAAGCGTGTTTCAGGTAAGTGATGGGAGTTGCTTATCGAGCTATGCGTTAATTGCCTGCTCATCTACGCATCTTAGCTTTCGACTAATAAAAGATAATGGACCATTGACCTGTGTAGTTCGATATTAGGAGAATACTAGCAGCTACATGAGCTACACCCGTCAGTTAGTCAATATATGCGTCTAGTATGGACTAAGACTTAATTATTCTTTGCCTTTGCCATGGCCGTGTGGCTCATGGTAGTAACATACCTACACAAGCATATGGCTAACTTATCATTTACCGACATGCTGTGGTGTGTTACTGTGATAGTTGTTTAGCCGGATATGAACATCCAGTATAAGGTTAGAACGTCGACTCCGTACTCCTGGAACCACCTCGTCATCGAGGTGCTGTCCTCAAAATCAGCCTCGGGAGGACCTTCCAGACCTCAATACCACCGCGGCCCCTTATTTTAATCCATTGAAATGTAGAACTTTAACCCCTTGTACGCCTAGGCTTTCAAGTTAAGACAGGGGGCCACCAACAAAACAGATGGCCATTCCCTCTAGCGTACTCGATTACTCGGAAGGTCCAACGTCATCTCTACACGCCCCGTCGACGTCGAAGTATTTTGAGAAGCACAGTTGACAATAATTTGGAGACATAGTACTCCTGGTCTCGGCCGTCCTGCCTGAACGGTTCACGAGCTGATACCGTTGGGGATTGGCCGGGCACCACCGGAACCCTTATGGACAACATAGGTGACTGAACGGTGCAGGTGCTCGTATCCTGAGAGCTATACAACCTAGCCCCTAACTGCTTCTTAAGTATTGGCTCTGTGTTAGGCTCTGGAGGCTCAGAGCGAAATCGATTGAGATGGAGTGGCCGGAAAGCATTGATGAGCTGGATTGCCAAAATCCCACATCGTTAGCCCAGTTGATAACTTCGAGTTGCCTAGAGAATTAATACTAACGTTGATTTGACTTTTTATCACAGTGTCACACCCTGGCTTGGGGCCAGCGCATCTACCCCGGCATTGCTGGTTCTTTGAATGGTCTCCAAATCCCCCGCACTGATATCTCCGGTCCTGGCAGATGGAAGATGACACCATCAGGTTATGATATTCGCCAATACTTACTGAATACTGGACTCCTGGCCGGTCCTTGGCTTGGTGCACCTGGTTAACTGAAAACAAAAGTGTAGAGAGAGACATCGAAGTGCGAAACGAGGGCGCTTATCGCTACACTGTCGGATGCAATCCCAATAACTAGATCACCTTTAACAGCTCCTCCTAGCTTGCCCACTTTTACTCTATCAAACTTGGAGATGGAAGACAAGGTCCATATTGAAGGCGCTGGGTCGAGCAACCCCGGCCAAGCCACATCTCTCTCAATGGACGAGAAGACACTGGCGTCTTCAAGAGACCTAGACGAGACGTACGAAATTTACAAACAACAAGATGCTCGAGACCTTGATCCGCAAGAAGCCCGCCAGGTCCTACGAGTCATAGACAGGCATCTTCTACCCCTTCTGATGGGAACTTACCTGCTCCAGTACCTAGA
Source organism: Xylariaceae sp. FL1651 (assembly GCA_025201745.1). Taxonomy (NCBI): domain Eukaryota; kingdom Fungi; phylum Ascomycota; class Sordariomycetes; order Xylariales; family Xylariaceae; species Xylariaceae sp. FL1651. Next base: position 415,447 of record MU624264.1, on the reverse strand, counting down.
CAAATCAAGCATCAACTTCGCCAGCGTCTTTGGGTTGAAGGAGGGGACACACCTGCATGGGCAACAGTATTCGTGGCTGTCTTCTCTATTCTACATCGGCTACTTGGTGGCTCAACCTCTCGCCGGGTTGCTCCTTCAGAGGTTACCGCTCGGCAAGTTCATTGGCAGCACTGCTCTCGGTACGTGTTCTTGTTGCCTCTCGAACATGCGAAACACTCTTGACGATGACTGATATCCACTCTGGCAAGTCTGGGGTCTGCTCACTATCACTACCCCTGCATGTACAACATTTGCAGGAATAGCTGCCAACCGTTTTCTTCTTGGCGCGTTCGAGTCCGTCGTCAATCCAGGCTTCGTGCTTTGTCTTTCTGTAGGTGATTTTTATAGTCGGGTTGAGGGTCTCGAGGCTAGAAAGGTGTTAAGAGTAGTTTTTTTAGTTCCAGTTGCCCCTGTATAGTCCCGAAACCCTAGATACCTATGCCGAAAACAACAGATACTAACTGTTAGGGTTCGAAGATGTGGTATCGTTCCGATGAGCAGCCCATGCGCATGGTGAGCTACTACTGCATGAATGGCGTCGCAGGCATATTCGGCGGGCTACTGGGCTATGCGATTGGGCATATCACGACAGGTCTGCAACCGTGGCAATATGTCTGGTGAGTGAATTCTGCAGTTTCCTCGTCTTCTTTTCTACTGATTCTGGTTGTTATGAGGAGCAGAAATGTTCTCTTGAAATCTGTCTCGGGTTTCGCTGTAAAGAACCATTACTGACTCTATGTATTGCAGTGAGTAACTCTGGAGTCATTTATCATAAATTAGTCATCACCAACAGCGAAAATAATGCGTTGCGGCTAGTTCTTTAGACTCAAGATCTCTGCTTGCTTTCGAGACTTTTGGGGTTTTGTCCAAAAGTATAGTGACTGACTCCGAGCTTTTGCAGTCCTCATTTTCGGATCTATTAGCTTAGCTTGGGGTGCTGTCTTCCTCGCGTTGATGCCGGATCTGCCTACAACGGCACGCTTTCTCACCGCCCGCCAGCGAATCGTGGCCGTCGAGAGGGTTGCTCAGAATCGCCAGGGCGTTAAGAACCATCACTTTAAGACGTATCAGATGTGGCAATGCCTGGGGGACCCGAAAACGTGGATTCTCTTCGTTATGTCTGTAGCGGCACAGATACCGAATGCGGCACAGTCGAGTGTACGCTGCTGGCCATTCTAGCTTTATTACACAGCAATAACTGATACTAGGTAGTTCACGTCCATCATTCTTGAAACTTTCGGCTTCGACGTCCTACAGACCCAGTACATGCAAATCCCCGGGAATGCCATACAGATCGGATCTCTCCTTGCGTCAGGGTATATCAGCTCCCGGTTTCCTAATATGCGATGCGCTGTCATGCTGGCTGGCAACCTCGTCTGTGTGGCCGCCGGCGCTGCTCTCGTGGGGTTACCAGTCGGGCCGGATGGAACAGAAAACATGTGGGGGCGTCTCGTAGCGCTCTGGCTGTGCTCGTTCCAGTCTGTGGGTTTCAGTATGAGTCTGACCATGGTGAGCAGCAACGTGGCCGGCTACACCAAGAAACAACTGACAGGGGCCGTCCTTTTCGTCGGGTACTGTGTGGGTAATGGTTAGTTCAGTGCCCTAGGCCTTAGGGCCGTTCCTGTATCCAGAGTAGATACAGAGTGAACGTTAACGGCAACGTAACGGTGACGGCTAACACTCCTATAGTATGTATCACTCTACCACCTACTGCATAGGTGGTGCCTGGGTCTATGTCTTCATGCAAGTGGCTGAAGCGATACCAGATTATTGGCCCCCAAACTTTTATCGAGACGGAAGCGCCTCTCTATACGTCAGCCTACATTGCGTAAGTCGAATAATCTTTACAGTAATCCGAAATGGGTGGTCGTAGTGTAATCCGCCTGATACAGATCCAATTGACTGAGCACGTGCACACAGCATCCTTGTCGGCTATTCGGTCAAGACGGTGATGGTAGTGGTTTTATACCTCTACATGTGGACCGTGAACAAGAAGCGAGACCATGAGACTACCGTTTCCGGCTCCACGTTCACTGCCGAGCAAGACAGAGAAGCCATCGAGAGAGGCATGCAGGTACGTGTTCTAGGCTACGCCGAATCCTTCAGGATGCTCGTCCTAGCACAAGGTGTCCTTAAGCGGTGTCAGACAGCTGTACATCGCTTTACTCGCTTGTCCACTTTCGTACTGCTCCGATGTGAATATAAGCTGGGGCATCCATGACTGACCATGAAAAAAAGGACGTAACCGAATTGGACAACAAAGGTTTTAGGTATGTCTTGTAGTGGTGTCATCGAAGGAACCATCGTCAAGTTGTATTGCTTTGGCGTCTCTTATTTATTATTTTTAAACCGATCTTGCATCTGTCCTAAGCTGTGTTTATGGCTTTCATGATGAACTATCTACAGCATATTAGAGTTAATAATCGAAGTCAAAAGTAAGCAACGTTTTGTTGCGGAGGGTCACTCCAGTCGCTACACCAGTATTTCTTTCACTCCCTGGTAGGGCTTGCTTGCCCGCTTTGACTATGCTGTGGCCTGATTATTGAGGGAAATATATGCATGCATGTCATGATCCTCGTCAAAAGCACGTCATACAACGATTCTACTATAGAACAGGGTAGTTTCATTCAGGAGCCATAGTATACATTTAGATAGGAAAGGAAACAAAACTTAATCAATAAATCAACAAAAAATATGTTTTGTTAATCGAGTCTTTGTAGGTCTTGGGAAGACTATTTATCTCAAGCCGTATCTCTAGCATTCATGAAACGTTTTACGACGAGTAACCTCAGACAAGTATGAGTGGACCCGGATTTTAATATACAGTAGTTATTTTAAAGTTACGAGGCTCATCGCAAGGGTACAAATGGAGGGTTTGTTTTAAGGCTGTTTTAAGATTGGTTAAAAAGGAAACACTCCAGTAAGGGCAATCGTCGTGAGTACGATATGACATAAGGAGCTCTACTTATTGTATTTTGTGTTACACTTGTGGCTCAGATTTGCATGCATTCCACCAATTCTATCTGCATATGTCATTGCTGGCCTGGCCTAGCCAATAACGTGGGAATTGAGCATTCTTTGTTCCAAAGCAGTAACCTAAACGTGGGCCACGCGATGTGCAACACCAACCTAGCTAGTAAGTGGCTCGACAAGGCTTAGGGCAAGGATATGCAAAGGCTATCACGATATATAAAGAAGAGTTATATAAGTGTTTCTTACTGCCGAGTGCTTCAAATTACCGCCGGTATATCGTCGGGTGGAATGGCCTGTACTCCGTAGGTAATATGGGAAGACTATGTTAGCCTTGCTGCTCTGATTTCTTCTAGCGCATGTCTCTCTGGGAATCTACTGGTAGCGACCGATTCTCAATAATCATACAGCATTGATTCACTGATCTCGAATAGTGTAAAGCCCATAATGGACAGACTGGAGGTTCTAAGTCGTTGGAATGTCATTGTTAGATCGGTATTTGGTGAATTTCACGAACACTAAAAGCTTACCTACTTATAGTAACCTTAGATATGTGTGCTATGCGTACCGGGACGGCATACTCTTCCGCATCCATTCATTTCGGGCAATGGCTGGGACCATTTTGCCCATATTAGTGACCCTGCTTGTAATAATATGGATTAGAGCTAACTATTCGCTCCGTAATCGCTAGGGCTTCAGATCGGCCCATCCCTGTCAGCAGGTACCGAAGAAGAGAGAAGCAAAAGGTGGTTGGTGGTGTGGTCCAGCTTGTCCTTGGCTGTCTCGGCTGTACTGCTGTACGCGGTACCCTAATGTAGATTTACCGTAGACTTCGTCACCTTGCAGGGGTATTTCCTCTTCGGTCTTTTTACTACCCGATACCAGCAGTGGGTTTCACATCGGTTACCACCCAACTGGTGATGCCAAGGCTCGATATGCACTATGGTGGAGTGTAAACCGCTAGGATAGTGTTTGCAGAATAATGACCCTAAGGTCACTACGAGCTCCAGGGTCTAGAAAGGAAGCGGAGACGAGTAGTCTGGTGGGATGACGAGTTCTTCCGTGTTCAGCGCCGCTATACTGTATGTACCATCTAATTACACTTATCACACGTTTTCCTAATTTCTTGTCAGTCTTTCTCCCCAACCTCGAGGGCGTTTATGTGATATATTAGTGAAGAACCAGAAACAAGAAGGGGTCGTCGTTCAATACATGGACAGTTTGTGTGCCGAACCCACTTCTCATGCTGCGTGTAGTCTTTTCCTGTCATTGACAAGGAGGGATTGTGGCGGGGGCTATTTGTTGACTACTTGGGCAGGTAGGCAGATAGGCAGATATGTGGCCTGCGGCGGTGGAATGGTGTACTGCAGTTACTGCAGTCCAGCATTAGTAGTTTATCCTATAATAGGACGCATATATCTATGCAGATTCCTGCGGCGCATGCGAGGAAGACAGGAGAAGATCTTGGTTATAGTCCGCCTCGTACTAATTCTTACAAAGACGGCTCTTCGTCCACCGAGCCCGGCTTGGCTATCGTAAATAAAATCCTATGATCACGACCCTCGTCCTGTCTTTCGAAAGTCTTGCCGGTTGTTGTGAGTATCGAACTCTGATATGGCCCTCTCACTTGTTTATGTCGCGGCATTTTCGGCGGTTGCAGGTATTCTTTCACATGTTGGCTACTTTATACAAGGTGAGCATATGCTCACTGCGCCCTCGCTCGTTGTCGCAGCCTTCTCATGCCCGCCAGTCGTCATTGTGCTCATCAGAGGCTTGGCGGGCATGTCATTCTCCCATGCCGCCCAGCTGACGTTTGTCGGCTATCTCACCTACATGACCGCGCTCTTTACATCTATATTGATTTATAGAGTCTTTTCCCACCCCCTCCGCCACTTCCCTGGGCCCAGACTAGCACGATTATCGCAGTTCTACCATTTTTTCCATGTCAGGGCCAAGGTCGACAACTACAAGCACCTGGATCGCTTACACGCGCAGTATGGCGAATACGTGCGGGCCGGACCGAATCTCCTCTCCATCGCCGATCCAGATCTGATAGAGACTATATTCCATCCTCATAGCAACTTCACCAAGGCTGACTGTCGGTATTCCTCGTGCTTGCCACATCGCGACCTCATGGATTAGCGGGGAGTTACTGACGCCTGAAATTTGCACAGGGTATGATATCGCCCACCCTCTGACCAACTTGGTGCAGATGCGAGATAGGGCCGAGCACGACAGACGGCGGCGCCATGGCTGGGACATGGCGTTCACAACAAAAGCACTCCGCGCTTACGATTCGCGTGTGCTTAGGTATGCCGATCTGTTCGTAGCCCAGATGCACCGGAGATCGGGCCAGACCGTCAACGCTACTGACTGGCTTGAGTGGTTCGCTTTCGACGTAATGGGTAAGACTTTGGCGTCGCAGCACTTACTGCGTGACGAGCACGAGTTGTTAATGGGTAGTAGGTGATCTTGCTTTCGGGCGCTCTTTCGGAGCACTGGAAAAGGGGCAATCGCATATCTACATTGACACGATGCATGAGACGAGCCCTTTCCCGCTTGGCTGTCTTGGTTCTCTACCTTGGGTAATTCAAGTCATGACAGCGCTGGTGCCTCAAAGGCTAAACCCTTTCATGACCCTGGTGCGCTATAGTACCGAATGCATGGAGGAGCGGAAGCAAAGAATGCCTAAGGAGCCGGATATCATGACCCCAATCTTGGCCTCCGGCCCCTTTTACAACGACCCCAAGCGGGATGCGCTTCTACTTGTAGGGGACGCAAGGCTTATTATCATAGCAGGGAGCGACACATCTTCGTCCACGTTGACACATGCCTTTTATAATCTGGCAAGAAACGCATCCATCGTACAGAAAATACGGGAAGAGCTGCAACAGCATCAGATATGCAACGACCACACCTTCTCCATTACCCAGCTTCAGTACTTGGAGTACCTGAATGCTTTCATTAACGAGACTCTAAGAATGCGTAAGTGACTCCGTAAGGTTGGTGGGAAACAGCCTCTCCAGGTTTTCTTGGTCAATATGAGGAGTAGGAATCGCCTAAGGCCATATTTTGCTCTTTATCTCTCTCTCTCTCGCTCGTACCATATGCCATTCCTAACTACCCCTGGTTATTTCACCGCCAGAAGAAATGCTGACTGCTGCTGACTCAAGACCCTACCAATCCCGGTGGACTCTACCGCCTAACACCGCCCGAAGGCGTTACGATAGGCGGCCGCTTTCTGCCGGGAGGAGTCAAGGTGGTGAATCCGCATTACACAATCCTCCGATGTAAGATCTCAATATTCTGGTACATTGAGGCTTACTGATAGCTGAGCACTTTGCAGCACCAAGAGCCTTTGTATATCCGAACGAGTTTATTCCGGAGCGATGGACAACTAGACCAGAACTAGTGCTCAATAAGAAGGCGTTCTGTCCCTTCTCCCTGGGACGATTCTCTTGTAAGGCATCTCGTTAGATCTCCGCTATTCGTGGATTAAGACTAAGAGGCAAGCAACAGGCATTGGCAAGAACCTAGCCCTCAACGAACTAAGGACCGTCATCTCGAAGACAGTCCTCGAGTTCGACATTGCTTTCGCCCCCGGTGAAACAGGGCAGACCTTGTTGGAGGAGTCGAAAGATATTTTTACCATGGCGCTTGCTAAACTGGAGCTCCGTTTCACAAGTCGTCTGTAGTTACAATTATGTTTTTAGCGTTAATTTGATACCCGATCGGTTTAGTATAACCTATTGATTGGAGAGATTCGTGATGTGTTGTATGGGAGACAGGCGTGCTTAGTTGCACCGCGAGCTGAGTCCGTTCTTTAGCTCTCTACGTTAGTGAGATACGTCGGTGGATGTTGTCCGAGCAAGCGGCATAATTAGCTACCTTTATGGATTAGTCGACCTATTGCTGTGCCGGTATACCGACGAGTGTTCAGCCAAGGGAAGCCAAGGGCGTTAACTACTTGTTCATGGCTTAATATATTGAAGTCGACTTTAATTAGTTCCGATGACATCAAGCAAGCAATCAACAAAACACAGATTTACAAATTATCATTTGAGTTTATGTATCATAAGTTTAAATTGTTTATTATCTCTTTGACACAAAAATATAATGTTTCGTTGCTAGAGATTAGCTTGACTTTCTCAGAATGCTACCTCTAAAAGCTACACTTTGTAAGCTACGATCTCTGCACAGGGCTACTTTTGCGGTGAGATAGGTACTTTATTTGCTTCGTAGTTTGACAGGGGGATAAGAAGCCGGGGTCTAAGATTCCCGAGATCTCCGGGTCTGACATGGAGCCACTGTCATACCTCAATACCGGATGGGCGTTGAGCTGCTGCATGGGACTTTTTGTTCCAGCGCATATGTACTTAATAACTACTTGCTGGACCATATATTCCTAGAAATAGGGTTGGGAACGTATCACTTCCGTTACACGTGTATGGTCATCGAGATCTAATCAACAAGATGTGGGCACAACTCAGACTGTACGGTTTGTGCAGATAACCTACCGTATCTTGACACAAACCTGGACTGATTCCTGTATGAGCACAAGTCCTACTATCCAAGATCGGAAGTGTCCACCGAGGCAAGAAAAACCTACTAACCTTAGTGTAGACGGTGATAGGCCCCCGAATCCTTGTTAGTCTAGTCTATGCCGACTACAAGTACCGTACACATCGGATGACTCTTAAGGTACACATACTTGTATACTTTCTGCTGTCGTCGTCGTCTAGAGTGTGACATCTAGACCCTCAGCCAGTTCAAGCGCGGTTACATTGATGTAACGCCACGGATAACCGGCTGGAGACGAATTGATACCATCCATCAAGCTCCCGTTCTACGTCCAATAGCCGTTGCTCTGCTAGTTAGAAATAATCGTAAAGGGCATACACGTCGTGCCGTTTACTTGCCTCACAGACTGTCTGAACTGTTTAGTGCCTTATCTCGGGAGAGGAGAAGAAATAAGACTGGTGTTGACATTTTCTCCGCACAGCTAGCTCATCCAGGTGCATGTTGCTTATTAACATGCTGGATAGTCGCCAAGTCGGCACCCCTGGACCATCACAAAGCGCCCCCTTGGTTGCCATTCTACTATGGTGGGAAGGGCGTCGCGCTTTAATAATATTTCTCTACGGAATACGTGGTAATACGGGCGAAGATGTACACACGATTGCACTCAAATATATTGGCTCTGGGCCCTTTAAAGACGGCATAATTTCTAAAGAAGCCGAGTACAGTGGAGATAGTTTCCCCTAACTCGAAATCAGATCAACCCGTATGCTCGGACACTCAGTCTATTTATGACCAAGCCTATATACCTACGCCCTTGTCCGGTATACCTCAAGTCTGTCAATCGTGAGCTGCAATATGTAGCACAAATCTAGCGGCGATCTTATGTTACAGCAAGGCTTAACCTTATATATTATCGTTGGCTACAGTACCAGATTGCTGGGAATGAAGGGGTTGCTAAGCTGTTAGAGGCCTCGGCTTGGTGGGACGGGCACGCTTGGACCACATTGATAAGCAGTGCTCCCACTAGAACTAGAAGGGACTAGACGGGTTGGATGGCTGAAGCATCTGAAGCACCGAAAATCAGGTCTTTCCTAACTTGCCTATGTAGCAGCATCGCGACTATCACATCGACAACACCATGCCACCACCTATACCAGCCCGGCTGGTAGCCCAATGCTGCAGGCGCCCACTTGACGCTCCCGTCCGCCCGTCCGTTGTCAAGTTCCTCGCGGCTCTGTCCGTGCAGACGGTGCAGACAGGAACCCGCAGCGCATCCATCCTCGCGAACCTCTCCGACAACAAAGGCGCCCACCAGAAGCGTATCCGCGTTGGTCGTGGCCCGTCCTCGGGCAAGGGCAAAACATCCGGTCGAGGCCACAAGGGCCAAAAACAGCATGGCAAGGTCAAGCCGTGGTTCCAGGGTGGTCAGACACCTCTGATCTTTCAAAAGGGAAGGCTGGGATTCGAGAACCTGTAGGTATATAACCGCTGCATATGTCGCACTCTCCTACCGTGACTTGATGACTTGGCTAAGACACCACGATAGGCGCGCTCCTGTCATGTCCGAGGTAAACCTCGACAAGCTGCAGGAGTGGATCGATGCCGGACGTATTGACCCGACTAAGCCCGTCACGCCCAAGGAGCTCATACAGTCCAACCTTGTAGGGTCGATCAAGGATGGCATCAAACTGCTAGCACGGGGTGCTGATGCCCTGAAGCAACCCATTGATATAATGGTATCGCGGGCATCGGCGGCGGCCATCGCTGCCGTCGAAAAGGCTGGGGGCAAGATCGTCACACGGTACTACACGAAGCAGGCCATTACACGACTAGTGCAGGGGAAGAGCGTCAACACAGGCCTGCCATTACCGACGGGGCCCGAACACGTTGAGCCCGTGCTCGAGGAGGTGCGCAAGAGGGGGTTCTTTTACCGGCTGCCGGACCCGACGTCTCGTTGGGATATGGAGTACTATCGCGACCCAGCTCACCGAGGCTACCTCAGCCACATGTTACAGCCCGGCGAGTCGCCCAGCTTATACTTCAAGGTGCCGCCGGCACAGATTGCGAAAGACATGCAGAAAAAGAAGAAGGCCAAGCAAGAGGATGTCAGACTCTGGGAGAAGTTGTGATTGCTCTAGAGTCTTGAGCGATACTGGTTTCATTGCTCTGATAGGAGCAAGAAACACCAGATATGTACATCATAGCTATCGAGTGATAATGCTTGGTATTAGAAGGGGAATGTGCCTCCCGTGTAAAGTTTAATATATACCTGTATCAATGTCTATGCGTATATAATCCCCTGACCTTAGGTCGAATTGTAACTGTTCGTTACTATTGTGTTCTACGGATTTTGCTAAAGGTGCACTGCAATCCAATAGTACAGACAACGCGACCTAAAATTAGTACATCGATAGGGGCCATAATGATGCTTTAGGTATTTTTCGAGATCGATTCTGGTCTACTTTATAGTTTAACGTTACTACAAGTGCTTGCATTTAACGCCGGTCGGAGCGTTGAGCGTAACCTAGCTGCGGTATTTAGGGGCCCAGAAGGCGCTGTAAGGACGCCTCCCCGCTATGTCTCCGAATACAGTGGGGGAGGTTAGGTACCTTAGCCTTCCGCTCCTACTGGTACTTGTAGGCCGCTTGAAGATATTATTAGGTAGTATCAGTCTCAGCGTCGACACCTCTTCGCCTTGAACCACAGACACTGGTACCGCTGCAACAACACGAGGGGATCACGAGAAAGGCCGAACATGCATTGAAAAGCATCGTCTTTGCGATATGCTGAACCTAACTAACGTAATCAATCTACTTTAACGAAATTAATTGTCACTTGCGTACAAGTGCTAGTTCCTCTAGATTATCTGTTTCAGGTATCGCAACACTACAGTTATATACATAACTAGCAGGCTCCCGCCTCCCCGGACTCCAAACGCCAACCTCGATATCCCTCGATAGCACCCTTCGTCCTACGTGTCAGGATACCAGCACGACTCACCTTTCTTCTTCCTCTTCCGCGCCAATGTCTCTCTTCGGTACATCGCCTACCGACGAGTCTCCGTCCTTAAGCAATCCTACTATGGCAAAGTCTCGGGTCTCGCTCTTCGACGACGATGACGATGGATCCGTAGCCCGCTCCGCCTCGGCTACCCTCTTCAACGACGACGACGACCGATCGCCTTGGGATATGCCTACTCCCCGAAAACAACAGTCGCGCGCGGAGATTTTGCGTCGTCTGCTTGCCGGTGTCCAGGTCCCCGATAGCTATGTTGACGCCTTCGACAGTGCCCTTGCTCAAGACGGCAGAGGTAACGGCCTGATTGCGCCTGCGGGCGTGGCTAAGGCCCTCGCAGCGGCCAAGCTGGGTGCCGACCAGCAGGCCCATATCATGAGGATCCTCGCTCCGGCGGGGGGCGACGTCTCGCTAGGCCGGGACGAGTTCAACGTGCTCCTAGCTCTTATCGCGCTGGCTCAAGAGGGCGACACCGTGAGCCTGGACAGCGTTGACGAGCGCAAACAAAGTGAGTAATCGAATTTTACGCTTTGCCTCGTGTCCGTTTCAATTGTGACTTTCCCCTGCTCTCGAGCGCCTGGCATGGGATTGTTGAACTGGCCATGCCATGCTATGCATTGGATGAGCATGTCTTATCGTAGCTTCGTCGGCTTTCCGGCTCTTTGCGGGGACGCGCCATTCGCTGATACGTCAAATGACAGACCTGCCTCAACCCCAGTTATCATTATCCATGAATAGCAACAAAACCGACAACAGAAAGCCCGAATTCCCCAAAGCCACAGCCGAGCTCGCCGCGAAGCCTCCTCAGCAACCCGGAACGCCTTCAAAACCGGCCACGCGACCCCGAAAGCCCTCAATGGACAATCCGGAAGATGATCCGTGGAATACCCCTGACGTCCACAGGCACCAGGGCCATGTGACGACGCCCAAGACGAACGGTTACAATCGTCCGGATGCCTCCCTCAATGGGAATGGCTACAACAGCTTCAATGACACCAATGTTCTTTCTCGTACGACCTCCAACTTCACGACTTCGGGACCCAGTGCTTCCGGTTCGCAGTCGGGTGGCTCTGCGCCCTCTACCGCGGCAGGTTGGGACTACTTTAGCGCAAGCACGAACACTCCAGGAGGGTTCGGTGATGCGCCTCAGAATCAGGTCACGGCTCCCTTTAGTGGTGGTGGCGGCGGCGGTAACGGCGGCGCACAAGGTGGCCGTGGTCCGGGTGCAAACCCCCCTGCCGGCCATTCTCGTACCATAAGCGGCGCTCGAACGGGAAGCATGGTGGAGGAGAACATCACCGTCACCCTGATGCCAGAAAAAGAAGGCATGTTCATGTTTCAGCATCATAACTATGAAGTTACGAGCGTGAGACGGGGCAGCAAGGTTATTCGCAGATACAGTGACTTCGTCTGGTTGCTTGACTGTCTGCATAAGCGATATCCTTTCCGCGTCTTGCCTCTCCTTCCGCCTAAGCGGGTTGCTGTCAATGGCAATCATCTCTCCAACGACGGCGCCTTTATCGAGAAGCGGAGGCGCGGTTTGGCGCGGTTTCTAAACGCCGCTATCCGCCACCCTATCCTGGGTCAGGAACAGCTGGTGGTTATGTTCCTTACGGTACCCACGGTAAGTTTTAGATTGACGAAACTAGCTTCCTCCGACTGGTTAGCCCCCTCGTCTCGCCCCCTGCTGACGATGCTCAGGAGCTTGCCGTATGGCGCAAACAGGCTGCCATCTCGGTGGTGGACGAATTTGCTGGACGGCCCCTCCCGCCCGGCCTGGAAGACTCGCTTCCCTCGACGCTCCAGGAGCTTTTTGACCGTACGCGACAGGGTGTTAAGCGAGCGGCCGATCTGTACATATCGATATGTAACATCATGGATCGGCTTGTGAAGCGGAGTGAGGGTGTGGCGGCGGACCACGCGCGCCTAGCCGTGTCGCTGGCGTCGCTAACGGAGACGAGCTCCGAGACATATGCAACCGACACGAATGACGTGCCTCTCCTCAATGATGGGCTTGTCGCCATGAGCAAGCACCTGCGGACCACCCAAACGCTGATGGAAGACGAGAGCAAGGCATGGGACAGCGGGGTGCTTGAGGACCTTAAGAGACAGCGTGATGCGCTTGTCGGTGTCCGCGACATGTTTGATCGTCGGGAGAGGCTTGACAAGGATAACATTCCCTATCTCGAGCGGCGGATCCAGAGCAACGAGACCAAATTGGCAGGTCTGCGGGCGAAGCCGGACGGAGCGCTCAAGCCTGGCGAGGTAGAGAAAGTAGTCGAGGCCATCATTAAGGTCAGTACAGCCGTGGTGCCTTGTTTTTTTTATTTAATAACTACTACCTTTCCCCCTTACGTACAATCTCTCTGCTAACGCATGTTGAGATGGCACAGGATAAGGAGTCGATCGTCAACCAGCATAACAGATCCATTTTTGTCAAGGAATGCATCCGGGACGAACTGATCTACTTCCAACAGACACAGTATCATGTCAGCCGGTGGAATCAGGACTGGGCGCAAGAGCGGGTGAAATATTCAGAAATGTTGGCGGACAACTGGAGGCAGCTGCTGGATGAGCTGGAAGGCATGCCGCTTGGAGACTAGAACCCCAGAGGCAGGGAGATGACATAGAAGGCCATAGTAGGGCATATGTACGTGATAGTGGGCACGGCAGAGAGCCAGTCGGTTAATGAGCCGCGTAGGAGTGACAACAATGGCAGGCTTATAGGACGAAATCTGGTGGCTAGACTGTTTGGTACCTGCGGTTGCGGAGCGCGTGGCATTGCATATCAGTTTGGCTGTTCTATGTTTCACGTGTTTTCTCTTTCATATTTTGGCATAGCAAGGGTCTGAGGATGGCAACGATACCCTCATGTTATTATTATTATTCTGCTCGCAACTGAGTATTCAATACAGGTTTATATACGATAAAAAGGGACGGAGGAGGAGGAGGAGGAGAATGACGACGATGATGAGAGGTAGGACAAGAGAGTTGAGCCAAACCAGACATAGGTACACTACAATCAAACACTTCTCAAGAGGCATGTGGGTATAAAGTACCGATTTCACAACACTGGATTCATCCGCGATCAAAAGATAACATATATCTTAACTGGAATAGAGGTACTGCCTTCATGTTGCGAAGGTTTAACCTACATACATAGTACCTACACATGTAAGATACAGTACATATAGTACATAGTACATTCTGTATAGCGCCTAGCTTTGAGAGACCCGATAAGGTTATCGCCTATCAACCCCGCCGACCCCCGCCAATATTAACAGCTTCAAGGCGCCTGATGTAATGAACTGAATCAATACCTCCCCCACCACTCATTCCCTTTTACAGCCCAAGTTGAACGTTGAAAGATATACCAACTGCAAGTGTACCTTGATGTGTCGGTATAGGTATGCAATAAGGGTATGCAATAAGGTTACAAGTTCCTCCAAACCGTGGGCGCCTTCATTTTTTCCGGCTCCCTCCGTCTTTCTCAGCCTTGCCCTTTCTCCCCCTACCTTGCACTTTGCCTCTTTCACAAAGCCACAAGCCGCAGGGCTACTCACCGGCCTCTGTTCATTTCATTATCATTCACATTACTGCGGTTTTCCAAGTCCATACCCAAGTACAGACAGCAGAACTGCGTCGTTGATCTTTGGACGTATACTTCTGTACCCCTCCTCATCCTCGTTGGCCTACCAGCTCCAGGCTTCAGCATCTTGCAACCAAGACCCGTATTTCGTCGATTAGGCTGGTGTTCACAGCATTTACTTCGCCTTCATCTCTTGGGCTGGTACCATATCACCACGAACCCCCCGGTCTGTCTCCTGCGTATCTACATCCGCTCGTGCCAACGCTGGTTTTCCAAAACAAACACCCAAAGGTCTCCTTAGTTTCAAGCCACGATGCCTCCGCAAACGTCCGCTCAGAAGGCGGCCATTGCTAGCTTCGTCGCCATTACGGGAGCCACGGAGAGAACGGCCTCCAAGGTATGCCTGATGGTCTTAAAACCAACCCTCGTACCCGGCTCGGTTTTGCGACATCTTGTGCCTTGTCACCCCTCCTCTTCTCATCCTGACGGATCTTCTTTCTCACATTAACTGAATCTGGTGTGTAGTATCTTAAGAGTGCGTCATACAAGCTCAATGAAGCCGTCGATGCGTAAGTCGCTTATCTCTCCTTTGAATTCAACCCGGCAGCTTTCGATACTTACAACCTTGTTGCTGGCTTGCTATGCCATATTCACGACCCCTATCCTGTTCCATGACAATTAGCCGGATGCATAAACTGCCCCCATGCTGATAGCCTGGTGTTGAGTTCATGTGAAGACGAGAGAGAGCTAAACGATATCGCGCCATCATTATAAACATCCACAACACAACTGCTAGTTGCAGCTGTTTTGGATATTTCCAACTGGGGGTTCCCTCGCCTTTCGTTCCTTTGAAACGAAGACGGAGGCCATGGGACCATAGCCCATGACTTGAGAAAGTTGCTCAATGTCCCCAAATCCAACATGTTCCCGCATGCGTTGCTCCCCTTATACTCATGTCATCTGCGGACTACTACCAGGCGCATTATCGGCTCCACACTTGGTGGGATTCGGGAGTAAGCACGCATGTATTGGGAACCTAGGCATATATGTCTGTCCCCCTACTTTTGCAATAGGCTTCGACCCTGGCACACGCTCTACATCAAGTTGTTAAGTCTTCGGCGCCATTATTGTTGTGCTACTGGCTTCTTTCGCACTTGGTCTTGTGCTCTATCGATATGTGCAGCTGGTGAGCAGCAGTTAGTCTTCGTGTGATGCTGCGTGCTGTCGCCAAAGAGCCCAACCCTTCATCAATTTGGGGTCACGTAGCCCCGACATCTGCCTACCGACAACTTCCCTTACCACTAGCCATCTTTCAACTCGACAACTCTCATTAGAGCCTGTGTTATCTGTTACAAGCCTAGATTTTTCTCGGAAATCTCTATCTGTACTACAAATTTTTTGTATTTCAAACCATGAGCGAGCTCGCATGGCATCTCTTGTGGCTGACCGGGTTGTTGAGTGTGTTATGGTGCGAACAACTTCTTGATGACATCGCCGTTAGGCGCTTCTTGCATGACACATTCTTCGTACTCATGGCTTTTGATGTTCAGGCTTTGCGGACTTCATTATCCTATGAGTTCAGCGACTAACAAGTTTATTTAGGTATTTCCAGGCTAGCGGTAGTTCAAGCAGTGCACAGGGGCCGAGCAAGGACGCCCAGCTCAATAAATATTTTGATAGCCTTCGAAGTAGGTGGTCGAGCTTGTCGCGTCGGTCAGATTTCGACTTACCCATTCCCAGATGAACAGGAAGACGCCAAAGATACCCTTGGCGCGGATTCTGCTATGAGTTACCTTCAGTCAGTTGGTGTCGGCTTAGAAGATGCCTCACTCTTTATTGCTGTAGAGCTGTTACAAGCCCCGAATATCGGCGAGATACCGCGCGCGGGATTTGTCAACGGCTGGAAAGAAGCTGGGTGAGTGTCTTTCACCCTTTTCAGACCCTAAAAAGACCTTAGACAAGATCCAGGAACGTGTATCCTCAATATCGCCCACTGAATCAAGCCGATTTACTAGAATGAGAGCGCTGCCATGTTTCTGCCGTTTCTAACTGCGTGCTATATTTAGAATCGAAGGGAAGACAGAGCCTCAGGCAGCACATCTCAGATATCTCGCCGGTCTTATGACAAAAGATCGCGATCTTTTCCGAAAGGTTTATCGTTATGCCTTCGTGGCGGGCAAAGAAGGCGATCAGCGGGCTCTCTCGCTGGAGATGGCCCTTCTCTACTGGGACACACTCTTCAAAAAGCCGGGCCAAAGCTGGGTTGGATCATCGACGAAGATCGATTGGTTGAATGAATGGACCACGTTTCTCCAGGAGAACTGGAAACGCTCTGTCAACCGCGACATGTGGAACCAGACTCTTGAATTCGCCTTTAAAAGCATCGAGGATGAGTCTTTGAACTTCTGGAACGAGGACGGCGCCTGGCCCGGCGTCATCGATGAATTTGTAGCTTGGTATAGACGCAAGTCCGAAATGGAAGTTGACGCCTAGCGAGTGACGGGACAAGCGGCCACAGATTTTGGTCCTTTCTAGTCGGTAGACTCATTCCGAAGAGTTGAGATGGAGGAAGAAGAGACGATTGGGGGCGAGGAGTTACGTAGACGTCGATCCTTCCCATGGGGAAAGCCTGTACTCGCGAAAGGTGGCTAGGCAGCTTCGGCGCGTTTGCGAGGTAGATCACGCATGTCGACCAGGGTGCGTAAAAGAGCATGACGAATAGTTTTCACCCGGCCTGTCTGTGCTGCCCAGACAAATAGTCTATTGGGGCGTAGCTTGGTAGCTTGAAGGCCGGGTCAGTGGCGTATAGGCTCTACGGACTTGAACCGGATTGGCACCTGTAGTTACATTAGTTGTATTTACAGTGCTATCCTGCAGTCAGGCGAGTGAGAGTTGAGGAAATGCAGCGAGAGAGGCACTAGGCACGGCTGTATCGTTCTCAAGACACCGTTAAGGGAATAGAGTTCGTTCCAGGCACATGGGCTATCATATGATCGTTACAAGGGGGCCTTTTGTGACTTTTGTAGACGCCCAACCCTGCGCAGAGGCTTGGGTCCCCGTGGCTTGTAGAGAGGATATGAAATATTGTCGCCGCAGCTAGCCTGCTGCTAACTCAGCTCCGTACTACCATGATGAGCCTGTCTGACGAGATAGTAATAGAACTACAAAGCCTGGTGTTAAATTTAGAGAAAGGGTTATAGCTAGATGGGCAGCGGTGTAATAGACATAACGCTTACTGGTGTGCTGTTCCTGTATAATGATGATGAATGTCGTATGCATATATGTTACTTTTAATTAAGCGAATTTTATGGCTCCAGTGCGTGATTCGTAGGTGATAATTCATACATTACTATATACAATAACGACGCATCCTCAATTGTTCTACCTCCTGGGGCTTGACCATCGATCTTGAAACCTGTTCAGGGCGAAATTGTTGTTATACAGTAAGTCTATGTACATATGCAGGGGCGTAATGATATGTTAAGTGTTGAAAGGTTCGTAGATTATACAGCAAATGGTAGAAGATCGATAGGCGAACGGGCACCTCCTCAGGCTGTTAATTCCGCATTTCTTATCGTGTACCGCCGTGGACTTCTACTACTCGTGTACCGTTTTCGACGATACCTCAATCGTGGGAAGATACCTCGATGAATTTGCTGTGGTGGTGTATATGCTGTGCACCTTCTCTTCGTGCCGTCTGCCCAAGCGTTGGAGACGATGCTATCCGCGTTCATGCCACGTCTTCGCCACTTCTCTGTCGCCCTTGGAAGGAAGGAAGGGCGGCTTTGCAACCGCGCGTCTGGGCGTAGGCGGTCATGCATGATGTGGTATTACGCAACACCAGCCTTGTTCCAGTTGATGCCGCCTATGCGGCTCATGGTGCCCAACTTGCCGTCGCCGAGCTTGACGCTCGTGTGGCGGATTATACGCGGGTCGAGTCGTAGCATCTGGCGTACAGAGTCTTGGGTAGCCACGCTGGCGTCGAAGCGCATGGCGAAGTAGTGGCCTCTCGTGTGTCGCATCTGGTGCACGCTAAGGGCTTTGGGTAAGGAGAAGACGCCCCAGTTTGATAGACCGCGGATCACGCCCTTCTGTCGGAGAATGAGCTGTCCTGTGGCAAGGACGATTCTGCAAGAAGATGTTAGCTCGCCCGTGGTTTTTCCTTCATGATTCTCGACTTTGTGATTCGACCCGTTAGTTCAGAGGCATTAGCAGCGCGGGCTAAGAGGCAAATCGATCGTTGGAAGGTCAGAAGACATCCGGCAACATGGGGCGTAGTCGAGTAGGTAAGTGTATGGATGTATGAATGTACTGATCAAGCAAGAGTAGATATGTATCTAATTTGGCGAGGAGAGTTCTGATGTTTCATTGTCATCGGCGCGGGGGACGGGAGAGATACGTACTCTCTTACGTCGGCGGAAGTTTTGCCGGGTCGGACCTGTGATGTAGGAAATAAAGGTTAGCCGTCGCCCTGTGCCGTGGCTTTCTTCACACTCGAACTGCCTCTTCTTTGCGCGTCCTCCAGCGGTATAAGTCAGGAGGAGAATACCAAAGAAACAAAGCAAGAATAATATAGTCATGCATATAGGAAACCGTGCTAAAGGAAGAAGAAGGGAAAAGAGACATCTCACAATTCCAATGAGTTCATACAACATCTTGGGTCTATCACCTCCCGTTGGATCGGTTTGGGTCGGTTTGGCTGGTGTGGTCGCTTCGGTCGTCCGTCTCCTATCTCTCTCTTCTCCGTCTCTCACTCTGTCTCCCTCTCTCGCTCTCGATTATATTTACGTAGTACGCGCGTAGAAAGAGACGCACGCACGCACCGCAAAGACAAAGACAAGAAAGGCTTCACCTTCTTCTGAGAATGAGCGAGTGTATTGATGATTTGATGGATTGGAAGTGACAGCTGCTGCGACTCCTTGGGCAGTCAAGTAAGTTGCTCTGTCGGTAGCTGTGTCGTTGACTCTGTCCGTGTCTGCAGTTTACTGTGCCAGTCCCTAAGAGCTAAAAAGTTAGGAGCAGAAACCGCGAAGTGGCCTGCAATTAGATAAGAGTCGACACGATAAGAAACTTTAGCCACATTCCGTTACATAATGACACGTGACTATTCATCTAAGTGCCAATATCGTCATACCGGTAAAGCCTCCTCTGGACTGGTCCCCTTTTCCTTACCAAGAGTCCCTGACACTTGGCACTTGGCACTTGGCCGTCCTGGCTTGGAAACCGTCTTTAAAATGACTACATAATAATACATACATTTTTGAGGCTCCTGTTTCGCAAGAATCAATTCTCTATCTAGTTCGATTTTATGGCCCCCTTAATGTACAATTCCTGTCTGAATGAAGTATGAGACTGTTTAATGCACACTGAGTGCCTGCGATTCCCATTGCCTTGCAGCCCTAGAGAAGAGCCCCCTCACCGTCGCCTTTCCTCTTTCCTTTTTTCTTCTTCACCCGTCAAAGGTTGACCTGGAATGTACGAGCATCTCTATAACTCTAGCTCCTGCGGTGTGACCACATGCCGCCGTCTTCCGTCTATCCATGCAAATATACAAACAAACATAAAAGGGCAAACCAATCCACCGAGACTGTCTCGAAGGGGAAAAACAGCCTTGCCATGATGCTATTCCTCCCAATGCAGCATTGTGCGCCCTCTAGGATCAGTCGCAGTTGCAAATGCGTCCAATGTTGTGCGCGGCACCCTAGCTGCGATCCCGTTTTCATCAAGCCGAAATCCACTCATGCTGGCCATTGTGCGTGCACACACCCAGAACGCCTTCCAGGATATCATTTAACGCCGCCATAGTTCATCTATCCGAAGTCTCTGTATGAAAAAGCCTCTTCCGGGAAATTCACTGCTGGGAATGGATATCTCTAGGAAACCACCGATTCGCCAACTCCATAGATATGAGGCAATACAAATGGAGAAAAAGAAAGGAGGGAAATAAGTACAAAAAGAGGAAAAGAAAGGGAAGGGAGGAAATTGGAGGATAACGGAGGACAAGGCATCAAGATTCGATTAAATCTTGGTGCTGTATGCTAGGTTACCAGCCGAAGCCACGTTCCCTTGCAGAGAACGAAAGCGACGGCCTAAACCCTTCAAACCTCCGCTTCTCCATCCGACATCATCTCCGACTTCATTGCGTCCCACGCCTCCTCGAGATGAGTACTACAGTTTCGTTAGTCCAACAATTCCATAATGTCATGGGGGCTTGCTTACTGGGTGCTCTTGACGATCTTCACGTTCTTCTTCCTGATAAATGAGAGGAACCGCTTCTTGGTGCGCTCTCTTTTGAAGAAAACAACAATGTTGCCTCGGTTCTCGTCTGCTATCGCAATCAAAACCTTCTGGCTGTCTAAGGCATAGTAGACCTCCCGGATATCCTCCACACAGCAGTCGAAACTATTCGGTTTTTGATAGACACCCCATGTGATGTCGGGATGCACGTCACGAAGGACTTGGTGCTCGAACTTGTTTCCGTCTGGTTTCCATGTCCAGTACTGTGTTACGTCGGGACGTGTCGTCAAGGTTTTAGTCTTGATCTGATAGACTCGAAAATCCGAGTACGTGATGCGACCGTTCGAGAACGAGTCCCGTGAACTGTAGCCGTCAAACTCAAGATCAGCTACTGCAAGTTCTGGGACTCGAGTAGCAAGATTATCCTCGCGCCTCGCTTCGGCGGCGTCCAAGCGCTGGCGTTTCTGTAGACGCGGCGTGACCGGCTCGAGATAATCGGTCGGCCCAATTGGAGGTCCCTGCGGCCGATCATCCGACTCAAACTGATCGATGGTTCGCCGACTTCGACGTCGGCCTTCGCCTGGGGGTCCGGTCAGTTCTTTCTTAGCCTTAGACTTTATAGCGCCTTTCGTTGAATCCTTGTCGCCGACCTTGTACCCTGAAGGGCGACCAATGTTCCCAAACCCGTGCTTCTCACGGAGAAACTTCAATTTGGCGTCATGGTAGAGATCGTGCGTTGTCTTGGAAAGATTAAACTTGTCGCCTTGCGCCATGGCAATCTCATACATGCGCTGTCGAAGCCACTCGAGTGACGTCACCTCGAGGTCAAATTTCTTTAGTTCCTCGTGAACATTGACCAGTCGGAAAACAGTGTCGTAGTTGATAAAGGTCTTGTAAGATTTATCCATCATGTCCCGACTTGCGAATTGAAAGGGATGGAAGCAACCGTCCTTTAGAAAGTCGAGCACAGTCTGCCCTCGATTGACCTGGCGGTTGGCAAGAAAAACGGTATGACGCACAGAATCGGGCCGTCGACGCAGATCCTCAAGTTTCTCTTTCCATTTGTCGAGTTGACGTTGAATTGTATTTTCCAAGGGCTCCCATTCTGGATTCCAAAATGGATGCCGTTCGTCAATTTTCTCAAGAGGGACACCAGCAAACATCGGCGGTTCTACAATTATGGAGCCATTATCTTTGAGAACTAGACAGTTGCGCGTGATCTCTTGGTCATCGGTGGTAGCTGCTTCCGGTGCTGGGCTATCCATCGGCAGCACAGAGTCCTGCGCACTCGGCAGAGATTTGCGGCTGTGAGGAGATTTTCTATTGCCTTCGGGAGACTCGTTGGACACTTTTACAAGATATAGTCAGCGGCATATACAGAGAAAGGACGGATCGAGATGACTCATATCAACTTACCAGTTGGGAAGCGGCTCTGGATAGGAAACCCAGGCAAGCTATGACGGTCTTGCTTGGGTTTCAGAGGTCTCTCTCCAGCGCGGACAGTAGCATTGCTTTCAGTGGCTCTAATGTATTTCTCAGCCGTGGAGTTAACACAAGCGTCCGGCTGTGGCTGAGGATAGCTGTCTCGGAAAGGTATGGCATGAGAACTCGGCGTCTCGTCCTCTCTGACGGGATTATGGAAGACGCTACCAAATAAATCTCCCGGATGGGAGGGTGGTTGATCTTGGGTGTCTCGACTATTACGTCCCAGCGAACCATTAATACTGGTCCATCCACCTGCGGGATTCGGAAGCGATGTCTCGTAGTTTGGTGAGCGATCGTTGTGCTTAGGTCTCGCATTCTCTTTGCCGGGGAAGCTACTTTCGCGGGCGCGTGCGAACCAGCCTTGCTGGGATCGATCCTCGTCTTGACGCTGAGACAGGAGGAGGGATCTTTTTGCCTCGTATTCGTGCGATAGACGCTGCTTCTCTGCCTTTCGAAACTCTATGCCAGCGTCGACTTCCCTCATGGCGTTCTGCAAATGCGCCTTTTTGTCAACCAAATCCATAATCCCCTGATCCAACTCATCCTGACGTGAGACATGTTCGTGCGCGAGCTTGGCATCCTCTCGGTCTCGAGCCTTTTTGGTGTTTTGCCAATAGTCTGCTTCCATAGCGGGCCAATCCTGATGCCCAGCGGGCCCAGTCTTGGTAGACATAGCGCTGACCTGCATCATTAGCTGGCGGATATGTGTACGATGTGTCTGGGTGATTCATCAGTATGGAGTGCGGTTTAGCAGGCATGCCATGCCTGAAAAGCAGGAGAGGGGAAAGCGAAGTTTTCACTGTGCAGATGTGGAACCGAGTAAAAAAAGTCCTAGGTTGTTCTCTACTAGAAATGTAGACAGTGGCTTGCAAGTGGCTAGGAGTTTTGCTGGATCGGAGAGGGGGAGGGGATGAGGCGGTAATATCATATGTACATTTCTTGATGTGCATGCTGAAAGGATGTTGCAGAAAAAGCTAAGTAGAGTAGAAGTTGGGTACTGGTACAAAATGCCTGCAGTCGGCATGGTCCCAAGTAGTAGCAGTAATGTTGGCAACATGACTAACGATGCTGGCGCGTAGATTGAGTTCATAGGAAGCGGTATGCAAAGCGAAGGCTTGACGAGGCTGACAGGAAAACAATGCGACGGTGGATAGGGAGAAGGGCAGTGCTGCTAGGGAAAGATAACCCAAATCTTGGGGTATGAAGAAGCAACCACTCTAGAAGCGAAGACTTACCTCGAAAAGAAGGGAATGGACCAAGGCGCAGGTGTACTGTAACCTTTACGGATAGAGTTTCCTGAAGTGCCCTGAACCAAGATTTGACGGTGGTGAATATGATTCATGGGACCCTGTGGGTCACATTGACATACATAGACGACGGGAATTGGATGATGGCGCCCTTTAGGATAGTTGCCTGCTAATACTGGCAGTTTACAGAGAGGGCACCTTTAGGTGGTATATGGTCTAGGTTGTATGTCGATCTTGGGAAGCGGTAGAAAATGTGTTTGTTTGTGTATGTAGATGAAATAGGAGGAAGAAACTAGAACGGTGGACTCGCAAAAGAATGGTGGCTCATTCGCAGATGTCGCAAAAGGGGTGACCGTGATGTTGATGCACTAACTAATGAGTGGCAGAGCAATAGAATGTTAGCGTGTGCTGACGAGGGTCGGTATAATAGTAATGTGCATGTAATTAGGAACCCAGGTCTAGTAAGGTAGAGATAGGTAAGTACCTTGGGTAGATAGTGCCAATACGCAGAACATGCCGGGGGAGCCCTCGGGTGTAGAACAATAGAATAGAAAAGAGGGACGAGGGACAGTGAGGAAAGCAAGAAGAGTTGAAGAGAAAAGAAGGCTATGTTAGTGCTAGGCAGAAATTGCAAGAAAAGTGCTGAAGTAATAACAAAGTAGGGTATGCATTTGCGTTCTCTCTCTCTCACAGTTACGAGAGAGGCATCAGACCGAATGATGTAGGGAGGTATACGGTTCAAGTGCACTTGAGGTTAGGTAAGATACATGGGTAAGGAAGTATACCTATTAGTATGTACCGAAATACGTTCCTAATAGGTACCAAAGGAAGTTGAGTATTACATGTAGTGAAAACAATGAAACAAGGTCAAGGGAGAGAGCGTCGTGTAAGGCGCAGAAGTTCGTCACCAAAATAGCACAATCCGGACGTCGAAGCGACTAAGCCACAGGCATGATGTACATGAGAGATCTGACAGGTACCTCTTAGGTACAGGCCCAATGTAGATATCCAGGTACCAAAAAAACTGAAAATTGAAATAGATAATTGAAGTACTTACCACCTAGCGTATAATCAACACTGCGAGTGGCTGGGCGGTCGGAATTCTGTTGTCTTCCTAAAAGTACCTACAGGTATTCCAACCACTGGTCAGCAAAATATAGCAAAAATTTGAGGCATGCGCAAACCAACAGGCATTTCGGTTCGGCAGGGGAGGATGCGGAAGACGCGATGCAATGCGATTCGGTGCAGACTGAAATAATAAGACAGGATATAAATTGTAGGGCACATGCAGGGAGTGTATAACATGACGGGAGATCACAGTACCTGGCAGCTATAGCCTATACGGGGGGTAAAGGTAGCTGTGGGTACCTACGACATGGGGGTGGGAGGGATGGTGTTCATGGTACATGTATGCTCTATAGATACTGTAAGTCCCTGAAGCAAGCCTGAGCTCACTACCTGGGCACGTGTCGACGTATTGCTTCATGTCTACTTGACAATCGAGGAGATTGGGGATGTACTTTAAAACAGGCATATAAATACATGTAAGAGTCGTATTGGTGTAAATAGATACATACTACTTAAGTTAAAGGCTATTAATGGGAATAATGGATGATGAGGGAGTGCAGGGACGAAGTAAAAGAGGGAGGCAGATTTAGAGTATCAAGCAGTTGGAGATGCCGTGGTAGATAAATGTTTATAGGTGTAGGATTGCAGGTCGGGCTGACAGAGGATCTGCTCTGACTCTGCATGGTTGCTGGGTATGCGGCGTACCTGGCGCGTATAGACACCTAAAGTAGAAAATAGTAGTCGGATATCCACGAATCTACGAGCGGTGCCGTAGAGGCGGAAGCAGCCAAGAGCTGGGGTCCGAAAGACGTGGTCCTCAATGATCCGATCTCTCGTTCTCTCTCTCTCTTTCTCTCTTCGTGCTTGAATGTTTGCTAGTATACAGGTTGCGTGCGGCTCCCATCAGCGTGCGGGCAATGAGGATAATGATAACGACGATGACGGCGACGGGAACGTGGAGTAGGTTTGGATTGCAAGCAGGCGCTCCACTCCCCGAGAAAAGTTATCCCAAAATCAAGATATTAGTATCGTATAGCAGAGCATCTTGATATACGATCTGCTGGGGGTTTGATTGATCGGGTGGCCGAGATGCGAGATGCAAGATGTCGGGTCTCTGCATGGAACACCAGTTACTGCTATGTGTGCAACTACCTGACCCTTTATCCTACGATGTATTAACCTAGTAGGTGGGGGAGGTACTGTGCAATACCAAGGCTGTATTACACACAGCTACAGGTCAGTCTTGTACCTCAGCCGGCTGGTTGCGAGCCTATTAGATGGCGATGGGTAAGGCAGAAATTCATGGAAAGGGGTTGAAGAGCTGAAACGCGCGTGAGATAAGAGACCAAATTTTTTTTCTCCGATGGGGAGGGCAGGATTCCAGTAGTAGAAAATATTTCATAATTTGTATGCCGTATTAGGGAAGCTACATTTGTATCTACTATGACAGTGTTATAATTAGTACCTGCGTAGTACTCCGTTAACGTGAGAGTAGATAATAATAATAATACTAATCAACAGCAATAAGAACATTTAAGTGCGGCCGTACGGAAAATGCAAGGGGCTAGAGGTGGGTAGTATGACGGTGGCTATTTGCCAATGTCCTGCACATCATCAATTCACCGCAACAGTGCATAACCTATACCTGTCTACCCATATTCGAATGGCGTAACGTATAGGTAGGTACCTTACATACATGTATGTCTTAACCAACAGCCCCATCCAGAGGAACGCGCCACCATGTAGGTACATTAGGACATAGTAGGTAGGGCAACAGCTTGAAGGAACCTATAGCCACAGCCCATAGCCTTTTCTATAAGGACCGTTGCTCGATTTTACTTGCTAAGATCGAAATGATTTTCCAGCACCGTATGTGATATATTGGTATAAGGAGATCGACAAGACACCAGATCTAAGAAACAGTATACATACATATACACATACTGTATATGTAGCACAGTAATATGCTCTATACGACACCTAGACTATATATAGGTATATGCTCATTACAGTTAAGTATCCTCTTCCATCTTCTTTACTTCCTTTAAACTATGAATATTAGGTATGATCTATTTTTTTATACATTGCTACAGACGAAGCAGGTTCGTGTGATTTATTTACTCCTTACTATTAGAGCGGGTCTGTACTGGTAACTACAGCTATATTTACCTATATACATAAGTAGGCACTCACTGCGGAGTCTATCATAGGTTATGTACCTAGTCTGCAGATACATTTCTTATGAATGAAGAATCTTCTAAGACGGGGGCTGTAAGCTTGTGGTCGCATTATCTCAGGTGCACTGGCAGGAACTAACTACGCATCCTTTTCTTTAGAGCTGAATAGGTAGTCTCTAGCTGCTCCGATAATCCAGGATGATGGTTAGGAGCCTTGTACCAAGAAAGGAAAACGAGTAGACTGGAGGGTTACATATCGGCTTTGCCGTCTCAGCCGTCCCGGCTCATACAAGCTTCTCGAAAACTTCGAATACTGGGGCGGGTGCATAATAACAGGGGGTAAAGGAGTGATCATCCACTGGACTGGAATGACGCAGATACACTACAGCCACTTTTTGAAGCTAGGCGTGCAAGGATAATTTGAGTTGTTAGGCTCCCTCGGCACCATAGGTCCTGCATCTTCCATACTCATCGCCAAGGCAGTTTCTGATTGGCGCAGCCGGCAACCCATTGCCAAACATAGGCTACAATCACACCCTATAATTATAATATCTACGACAGGATCGGCAACATTATCACATTTGGGGGTCTAACCCAGACTAGTGGCCCGGGGATGATATATGTCGTACTTAGTAGCATCGTGCAGAAAAGATTACTTACGCTCAGTCATTCAGCGTAAACAGACATATATAGTGAGATACTTCTGGCGTTATAGCAGCCTTGATAAGCAAAGCGCAAACAAAGTGCTAAGTTTAGTGCAACAGTACGTCTCATGGGTGAGGATGTCCCATAATGTACACTTGTCGCATCAAACATTGTCGTGTCTATTCCCGAGAATTAATTTTTGCTTCTAATGCGTCACTGCCCGAATTGCTTACCTACACAATGTATCCACAAGGGTCCAGTAACGAACCGCTACTATACCTTTGTAATGACTGCCTTCGCCTTACTACCTTAATAGCCTAATCCGTAGCAGGCCCACTTGCCAATGGCTGACCACCTTAGTCAACTCGAACACATAGGCCATAGGAGATAGACATTTAGCAGTAAGTGGCAGGCAGGCTTCTCTCGTAGGGAAGGGGGGAAAGTATTGAGTCCTGCAAAGATTTATGCGGCGGAGGGTCGGGTCATGGCTATGGTCACTGTCCACTCAAATTATGCCGAGCAGTAAAAAGGATGAGAGAATGATAACCTTGAGCATCTAGTGAACAGAAGTTGTCAAGACTGGACTTTCGGATTAGCAGTTCTCTTGGTGAAACGGTTTATGCCCATGACACACAAAATATCACAATATACCACTAAAGGCGGCAAATGATGGCGCATAACGTGTTCGGTCGACAGATATAGTAAACCCAATCATTTGACAGGGCGGGCTGAACGTTTGTTGGACAATAGCTATGCTGCCTTAGTGTAAGCAGTAGCTTGATCAGAGAAATAGATACTCAGGTGGAGCAAGGCAGTATACGAGAAGTAAGCACATAAGCTGGGTTTAGCAAAAGGAACTCGAATAGCATATTCTAGTCGCAAAGAACTGCCCTATGGAGTTCATATCAACCGATGGTGGGTGAGCATGACCCGGTCCACTTTGCACAATTCTATACTTGTAGGCCGACAGTGGCAGACAGAAATACGAAGGGATGGTGTCTATAGGTTAGGCTTCTGAATACCCGATTCAAGCTCCCCAGGTGTATGGTCTACAATGAGCAGAGTACCCGTCTCCTCATATGAGGTGCTTGCGATGTTTGTGGTGTGAGCGCTGTAAATGCACTTCAAATCACGCGAGTAGTGCAGGTAGGTTGTGGGAAATGCTTCACGGAATAACAGTTAACGTAGGTGTAGAATTCCTCCGACAACATAGCGCCACAGTCCTGCACATGCATAGCCCCCAGCAAATGACAAAGGGCTATATCACCATGCCTTGTGTACATAAACCTCATACGTACCTGCAAAATGGACGACGTAGGTATTGATCCGGTTGAAGCTCAAAGTTACCAGAAGTAGTCTAAGCAAGGCATATGTGTATACATGGTCGACCTGACGGAATCATCATTTTGAGGCGATACTCTTGACCCAATAGCGGCTCAGCTTGGGCTATACCTACTTCGTACCAAACAAAGCTTCAACGCCTATAGCCACACAACGTCCAGAGATCTCCTAAACCCAGGTACATAGCTGTCTAACAAACTAGCCTGTCGTGAAGAATAAACCCACTAACCACCAAGTTTCGATTTGATAGAAATATATGTGCCTCTCTACATCTATAGTTCTCAAAGAACAGAGCCAATAAAAGTTATCGTCTGCATATACTAAGGGCTGTAGTCACTTTTAATTGCATATAATCAGCAAGCCTAACTCGGTAGAATCGAACATCCCACCCACAGTACAGAACAATTATCAAACTAGGGGAGTGCGATGTAGCAGACAGGGCAGCTAATGCCGTGAGAATATAATTCTATACAGACCTTATTCCCCAAATGTACAAGTCTACAGATTGTGATACCTCCCTTTCCGTCTCTCAATGATAAATTGCACCATGCTGCTCCGAACTCAACATGCTTGTTTACCAGTATTCGGGTTTCACGTAATTGGCAAAGGTCTTGGGCTCCTCGTAGCCGTGGTGATCGTGGTGGCCGTGGCCATCATCCTGCGGTCCCACGTACTCCATCTTGTAAACGCTACCGCACTCGGGGCATCGCTCCATCGGTCGTTCACGTGACATCTAGAAAGCGAAGGTTACAACATTAGTACAATCAAATAAATACAGATTGTCCAGCAGCTCTTTGTCTAGTAGTATGAGCCACTATATTTGAGGGGGTGTACGTACGCCGAGCCAATGGACAACATGAGAATCGGCGGGGGAGCCAGTGCAACCGGCGTACTGCTCATCACCAGCAGACTTAACCATGATGGGGTTGTCGATAGTTCCTAGTTGGAGTGTGAGCTTCGATCATGCCTCCGGGAGTTAAGTTGGTGTTAGCTTGGTCGCACCTTTTCTTGAAGCGTCAAGGGGTCGCATGTCGAAGATGTCTACACCCTGCATCTTGCCCAGAATTTCCAATCTCTCCAGACCAGTAGATTGGTCGAGATCAGTAGGGACAGTTCCGGGGGCGGCACCGGGGCCGATGAGGTCTTCCTCAGACTTGATCTCTGCGGTATACATATCGCGTCAACAGAAGCCATTGAGTCTCCTTGGTTTGTTCTATTTCTCGACCGTACCTTCGAAGGTCTTTATCTTCTGGCCGACACTGGCATGAGGCTCGACATTCTTTACGTCGCCTGGGAGGAGCGAGTTAGCTCACAATAACCGGGACAGGGTCGGGTTACAGGAAGACGGCCTTACGTCGGACGACGGATGCGGTGAAGCTACGTCGGACGACGGGAGAGACGACAGCACGACGAGCTACAGCCACAGCAGAGCGTTGAAGAAACATTGCGGCAGCAAACGCAGGACGAGGATGATTCGGGCTGGTTGATGGTTAAAGTGACGTGCACTCAAGCTGGGAAAGATGAATAGATCGCACGATGGAGAGAGAGGGATTTGCAGTGGTCTGATTTGACAATGCACAGGTGCAGAAGAGCCCGAGCTTGAATTGGCTGCAGGTAAGGTTCTTTCCTAATTCGGAGTTTAGCCGATGATTCCCCAGACTGGCAGACACAGTAGGTCATGTGACCATTGCTGTGCTGCTATTACCTGCTTTGCCCGAGTACTTCCAGGAAGATACATGTACCTACATATGTATATATACGTAGATGTTCCATGCCAAATTAGGATGTATGTAGGTATAAGTACCCTCTTGAGTATAGACACTCAATTATGTACTCACCTATATAATCACCGTCATAACGTTTGTTTGGATGCAGGAGCAGACTATAGACCGCATAGTAGAGTCCTGCTAGGAATTAGTGCTATACAATGTATGTTCCCCGATAGTCGATTTTTCTGTGGTTTAAATTTGAGTATGTTAATTGTAGCTTATCTTCCTCTTTGAGATCGATTGATCACTTGACTACTACTACCCCGATTAGCCATAATATGTCGTTGACTTGCCGTGCCAAAGCTGAGACAATCTAGATCGCCTCATATAGCCGGTTGGCCAAAATTGACGCCGCCTCAAATCTCGCTTGTCTATTTTAAGCTGCGCGCAACGACCGTATTGCTATGGCTCTATTTGAAAGCTGCGAATGTCCCATTCCATTCAGCTAGCGTGTGACCCTGAGATTGGCCTGCGCGCCTACTCTATGTAGTGTAAGTACAGTATAACTCAGTTAGTCAACCGATAAACAGAGCATGGCAAAGAGATCGCCTATCGCCACAGCCGACAAAAGCAGACATACAACATCCCGGTATTTTTTAGGTTATGCTAGAGTTTGTGTTCTCGTCAGAGGTGAAGCAAATCGGCAGTTGTGCTTTTCGTCGCGTGGGGACGTTAGACGTTACAAAGTCAAAGAAAGGCGGACTAGCATAAGCCCACTCCTTGAACATTAGTAACCGTTTGGGGCTTTCATGTAAGCGATGCACGTATGCCTTCGGACTCCCTCAGTTTTACAGGGCGCTGGATATTGCTAGATCTTGCGTTCCAACGGTGCAGTTGTATAATACGGCAGCTACTCGTGGCATAAGAATTATCACATGCGTTCTTAAACAACTGAAGCTGGGCGCTGGAGCTGGAGCTAGGGGTTTATCTGTGAAACGAGAGCTGATCCGATTTGTTGAAACGTGCTGCCTCACGACCTGCAAGCACCAACATAAGCAATCCCTTTCTTCCTAGCTCAAATTTCTGCTCATGACTTAGTAAGATATAGAAAATAAATAATTAGGAATCAAAAAAGTTTGAAAAAGGCACAGTGTAATAGACAACCAACCGGCGGACAAATTTACCAGGCCTTGCCCAGGAACTTGGCATTTCCTTTATTGTCTGGGCAAGCTCTCAGCCAAACACGATCTGGCGCCCAGACTCTACCAAATCCCTGCAAGCCCCTACGATTTGGTGTTGGAGTTGTTTCGAGGGTCAACACCGTTTGATCGTCCGTCAGCCTAGCTAACAACTTTACCTTGCAGCTCGGCGCCAACCTTGAAAGCCGCGTTTGAGACGGCGGCGCCATTCGCCCAGAGCATGCAACTTGTGCATTTCTTGGGACCTTACGGTGGAGGCTATTGTCTCGTATTTTTGTCCTTGTTAGGGGAGACTCGCCGTGCTTCGGTCTTTTTTTATTTTATTTTTTTTTAGTATCATCTTCGCTCAACTTGCACTCGTCTATCTTGCCCCAAGTAGTATCACTCAGCCGGTTGTTGGTGGTTGATTAGAGTATAATCATCGTTATTATTCTTCGCCTTTCTTACAGTGTCGTGCATTCCTCTCCTCCGGTATTACAGCTTATAATAATACTGTCCAACGATAAGCGCGGAAAGAGTCGTTCTCTCGAATCGCCTATTAGTCACGCGTTTCTTGTCACAGGCTTCTACGCTGGATGGTACCAGGGCTTGACTCGCTCTTCAACAATTACGAACACAAGCAAAATCCGCCGCTGCTTAGCAGTGCTCTAATCATGTCCATTCGGCTTCTTTCCCTCACATGTCTTGCAATAGCAGCTCAATGCGACGCATCGGCTCTCGAGCGCCGTGGTGATCGCTATGTGAAGCTTCCAGTCGTTCACTCAACAAACCAAAGGGTGTTCGCCAATATGTATGACGACAAGCGAGCGATAGCTACTGTACCCCTAGCAAACAGATCCGATGTTGCATACTATGCCAAATGTCCGTTCCCATAGTCCTCTGTTCACTTACTAAAGTAATACTGACTTAGCTAAGTAAACATCGGCACGCCACCTCAGCCAGTCTATGTGCAATTGGATACAGGCTCGTTCGAGCTCTGGGTCAATCCAAACTGTTCAAGCTTACAGGGGGTTTCCGACGTGAGATTTTGCCAGGCAGTCGGCCACTACGACCCGTCCTCGTCGTCGAGTGCAGTCCAGAGTGCCGGCACAAAGACCCTGAGGTATGGGATCGGCAGCGCCAATATCCAGTATGTAGCAGACACTATTAGTCTTGCAGGTACAGGTACGAGAATTTGATCCACCTCATTTCGATGCGATCCCTCTGATTATTGTTACCAGATGCAGTTTTACAAGACGTGCAGTTTGGCGTAGCGCTAGAAACCGTTGATGAATTTGCCGGTATTCTAGGTATTGGTCATGGAGAAAATGTAACTATACGTTACAAAAATATGATTGACCAGCTGGCAGCCCAAGGAGTTACCAATACTAAAGCTTTTAGCCTCGCGATGGGTAGTAAAGATGAGCAAGAGGGCGTCATCATATTTGGGGGTTTGGATACGTCAAAATTTACTGGTACTCTGCAAACATTACCCATAATACCTGCCGCATCCTCACCCGACGGAGTCCCAAGATAGTGAGTGTCCCTATTATGTATTCATCTTCCTCAATATCGCGTTTTGGAAACTCAACATGGCGGCTGGCCCCTCCGGTGATGGTAGACTGGGGTCATGGGCTGCCTTTGGGTTCGCCACAGTAATGCGCAAGAAAACCCTGAGCTAACGACCATGGTTCCGTAGTTGGATTAACATGAAGTCTTTGGGTCTTACGCCACCGACTGGGAAGACGAAGCAATACGCTAATACATCTATGGCCGTATTCCTGGATAGTGGTGCTACCTTGACTCTTCTCCCTACGACATTGGCAAATTCCATTGCTGCTGATTTTGGTGCCGAGGCGACAGATGCGAATGGGCTTTACCCAGTCAACTGTTCGCTCAACGACCAACCCGGCACACTCGATTTTGCTTTTGATGGTGTCACCATCCATGTACCCTACACAGAGGTGGTTCGAGAACTACAAACTTCCTTCGGCGTACAATGCTTTCTAGGTATTAGTCCCAGTGAAGATTTCACTCTTTTAGGTGATACGTTCCTACGGTCTGCTTATGGTCAGTCGCTGCTTAAAGCTCCCCATTGAAACGCTAGGGTAAAAGACTTACACTGTTACAGCCGTCTTTGATCAGACAAATAATGCTATCCATCTTGCTCAATATTCGAACTGTGGAGCGAATGAGAAGGAGATCACCGCCCAATTCAACATGAGTACCTTGAAAGGCGATTGCGAAGCTTCCGTATCCCAAACTGCCAATACCACTTCGGCGGCTCCGATAGCCACAGAAACCGCTGCAGGCAATGGTGCAGGAGCTGTGGCGACGCCCACTAAATCCCCTTCGTCAAGCGCGTCTGCGTGGAAAATCTCAGGTCGTGGCAATTGGCTGCCGGTTTGTGCAGCACTGCTTGCCATAATGTTCTGAATAAACCTTGCTTCTTAAGATGGATATTTTACACTGGGTGGTCCATTGCATTAGGACGGCGTTTCGGGGGCATGATTTAGCAAAACCAAATTACATGATTAGATGGTTCGTATCCATTTTACTTTACAGTATTTTTTCTACGCCTAGGCTGCTAGATACCCGCAAAATCTGCATTTTCAATCAAGGGATTTGGAAGTTCCCTTGGAGCGTGGAGGCCATGACGGTCTTTTGCATTTGTTGCTTGGCATACTCGCTACTCATAAGGGCAAACTGTGCATTTCCGGTTTGGAATGCTCTTTTTACATGGAGTGCTGTTGTGTTATGGTGGAATGAGAGGCTACTTATCTTGTACAGTCTTACGGTATACTAGAGATCAGTTCTTCCCATAGATGGCTTATACTGGCGATAGATCGTATTTCAGAGCTCACTACTCGTCCCACTGCCTCGTCGAGGTTCTCTTCTCGCGGTCCTAGGAGGTCCGTAGAGAATCCGTTGCGCATTTCCCGATTACTGTCGAGAAAGCTAAGCGCGAAAAAGAGCTCATTAACCGCCTCTCCGCTCCGGCATCCGCTTTGGTCTTGTGTTCCTCGATGAACTCTCCCGAGTCTACGTATCTCACATTCCATTCAGTGCTAGTGGCTCGCTCCAGAGCGGCCAGGATGTCGAGCTACGATACGCAGAAGCTTTGCATGAAGACCACCCTGTTCCTGGTGCGCTCGTCATCCCTAGCGAGAATAGTGATGATGGCCTCGCAGACGCGGCCGAGCGTTGGTGTTGAGCTCTTGTAAAAGCCGGCATCTAAAATGTCGGCTGCCTTTGTCTCGAGGTCAAAGTGCAGAAAGCCATTCTTCAGCCCCCAGTCGAAGATGTGGCCGCACACGATGCTCGTCCACGAGAAGTTAGGATCGATGGCAGCGAGCTGCTGTAGCCTCGCGCGGACAGCGACTTTCAGCTTAAACAGCGGGACGAGCTGCTGGGCACGCGGACTATCCGAGTCACGTCTCCCGTAATCAGCAGGGACTAATTATAATAAAAATAAGTCAAGAACTAATTAACTTTCCTGCGTGATATAATGAAAGTTTGTTTGTAAGCATGCACATCTCTTGAGGCAAGATCTTTGCGAGGACCGGAGAAATCTGCCCCTACAAGTTTCCATAACAGAAAGCGAGTAACGTTTAATCTTACGCACTAACACGCTTCACGCCAGCGAACGCGGCGGCATCGGCAATCCGAAGGTGTTGTGCTAATTCCCTAAGTGGGATACAAGTCACGACGGCTTCCTGGCCGTCCAAGGCTGCCTTCAAGCTCTCGAGTGAAACGCCGTCGTCTACCGTGGTGGTTCGGACATCTTGGTCCGCAATCGTTCTTGGAATTGAGGACACCGAAGATTGGCGCTTCACCATGGTCACCTGGAAACATCCTGCCAAAACCAGCACTCGGAGGACTTCTGCGCTCAGATTGCCGTTGGTGCCGATGAGAGCTACAGTTTTAATGGCCATGATATGAATGCTTAGTCAATCTAAGTTTAAGTAGTAGACTGTTCTATTGAGAATCTATGAATTAACCAGACTCCAATAACGAGTTCGAATGATTGACTAGGGACTTCAGACTAGATGCCTGTGTAAAATAGAAATAGAAATAGTGGCTGGTTAAAAAAAAATATAAAAAAAACTAGGGAGATCGTCTGTTAATGCGTTAAACGGCCTGGCGAGTCGAGCACATCTCAAGTCCTATCCTAGTCATTTCCAGTAGCTGTGAAAGGTTACTGCTTATCCAATGACTGTGGCAATGGCGAACATATCTACATGTTAGCGGAATGTTGTCACGCGGCATAAGCGAGGCTTTCACGCAACAATCACAGACGAGCGAGGCTGCTGGAGAAATAAGTGATACTCTCGACACCCACCTTTGACTACCACTTTGAAGGTGTATTTGCAGCAATTCACGCTCAAAACGATTCTAGTGTTATTCTATTGTTATCTTAAAAGCCTGTATATTGGCCCTCAGCGCTTATCACATCCAGCATCCTTTCCGGCACAGAATCACACTAATTATCACCAATTTAGCTATTTAGGGGAAGAAGGTGGGTGTGGATTGTATCACTTATTTCTCCAGTAGCCTCGATGAGTTCGTTGTTTGAGCACTATGGAATTGAGTCGCATCATTTCATGGCTTGTTTGTATCTTTAAATGGCTACAGTCATACTTCTACAGCGGTACGTTTCTTCTTTGGTTATCTCTATTGGTCGGAAGGCATCGACGGCTTTCCAACACAAATTAGACGTCCAAAATGCGCAGTGGGAACGTAGCACGGCTGAGACTACGAAACTGCAGTATAAGGCTCGGTGTTCTTATAGTCCTGGCACCTCAATAGTTCCATATCGCCATCATACGACTGCCAAAATTACGAACGAGGTGGAGGGCGGAGGTGATGAGCCTGCGGTATATGGATGAACAAACGAGGCCGTTGGTTTCGTGAAGATATGAAGGCGTGGGATTGATAATGATGAAAATTGCACTGATGGCTAGCATAATTTACGACGGCGATGTGCATCGCAATGCTAAGTATATTCAGGGTCAAATGAAAGATGGAGTGGAGGTCTAGTGGTTGCGTAAGTGTCTTGATAGGGCGGCCTCATAGAATCGACTTAGGGAAGGGAGGCAGTTTGACTACTTCTTCGTTAGATAGCCACTTACTCGGTTCTCCTCATTGAGCCTATTATATCAACCAACACCTCGCCTACGTTAACTTCCCACTGATATTTCTCGTTGATCCAGTGTTATGGGGGCTTTGAATCTCCGCTACTACCAACTTTAATCTACGAAAATACGGTAAGTTATCATTAAGATACTCGAGCCTGACCGACACATCACTGTTGCTGTCAATAACGACGCCACAAGACCGTTCTCATTGGAAGGTGCAGAGCAAGCAGAGATGTAACCACTCTAAAGCACCGTACGCAAAGGAAAGCTATTCGGTAAGTTGTACTTGGATGATGTGTGATGATGGAGAGTACCCTAGAATCTGATTCGTATGTGATGTTACGAGGCAGATCTTTGAAGCCATGTGGCCAATGGACGCGGCATCGAAGAGAGAAAGGCTGTAAGCCATGAATATCTACTCCCCAACCAAAGGAGAGGAGGCGAAGAAGGAAGCAGAAAGGGATAAAGGGCTGTATAAACGGCTTGAGCTGCACTCCGCGATCCCTAACTTCTTAGTTTCTACCACTACCTTACCGAACATAGTCAACTGATTGGTCACACCTACACGAAAGCATTATACAATCGGAAAAACTCTATCCCTGTGCGCCTTACAGACCATTAGGTATCTTACATACCCTCCTCGTAGTAATTTATCTAGTCTATTTAAGAGGACTTTCTCGAGGGAGGTGCTCATCAAAAGCCTCTGAATGGTTGTGTAGATTTTAACTTACGCTGCTCGTCTACAGTCATCATGTAACCCATATCATAGCGCAAAGGCGACACTGCCACAACTCTATAGCCCGTCAGATGCTAGCATGACCTTCAACGATATTGGTTTTCGAGTCATTTACCCATTCAACTGCCCCGTGGTTTTTGATAGTATACTGTGGCAACATATTTTCCACTAGGGGTAAAACTAAGCACGAAACGGCCTGCCAACAGGCGTATCATTTGGGGTCATATCGCAGTTGTGGGAATATGAGACAACTGGACAAGCGTCCCCGATACGTATACTGTGCTTAGGCTGAATAATCCATATTTTGCTGCACCCCTAACAACTACCTTGTAAACAGTTAAAAGCTCTCCTGATAACTCGATTATTTCATAAATGCGTATAGAAGCTTGATGTTGTTTTCTCTCCGCCATGGGGAGCAGGTACTGCGCATAGCAAGAGCGGAGAGCCGGCATCATGCAATGGTCGTCATTATAAACTCTCCTTTACTACCCTATAGCTGACATTGAGTGAAAGTTGCTGACGCGCTGTTTGTGGCTAAAACCGCCCCTTTGTCCCAATTCCAATTGTTTAAATAGGGGGAGTAAAGCCTTGGCCGTATCTACGCCTAGGGACGTTACTGTCTGGTAACTTCACGATGACTATACAGAGGAAACTAAGCGCCACCATACTTCTGGTGGGATGTTCAGCCGTATCAAGACTGTCTGGCCTTAGCCTTGAGAACGCTCACTCCTCAGACGAAAGTTAGATTGATATTCGGGTTGCCGTTGTTGAGTTGATGAACAGGACAAGCTCCTTATGGAAACGTAGACACGCAAACTCCATGCTATACAGTGCATTGAGTATAATTACTGACTAGCGTATCATCATTTCATCACTCTACGATGCTCGAATGCTTGTACACCGTCTGGACTCCCTTACTAAGGCGCGTAATTAAGTTCTTCATACCTCCTGTGCTGTGATAAAGCCTGATCTCCCAATTGACACATTACGCTAGGGCATGGCAAGCTGTGATCCACTATTCTGACTGACGCGGCTTGAAAACACACAGCACCTCGCCCGGCTGGCAGGTGACCTGGTCCTTCATGTCGCGCCACATGGTTTCTTCATCATACCCCGGAGCAAAGCTCACATCGTAGTTCTTAAGAAGGATTGCCGTGACAAGACGGAGTTCGGAATAGGCCATGCTCTTGCCCAGACATAACCGGGCGCCGAAAGAGAATGGCGCATAAGCTCGCTTGTCCTTGATGAGTTCCGGGCGCGAGTACCATCGCTCTGGGATGAATTCATTCGGTTGTACCCATGCCGATTCCACTACAAAGCTCGTCAGAGAATGTCGTAACCGAACTAGAGCACACTTACTTCTGTGGATGACGTATTTCGGGGCCGTGACCTTTGTGCCCGGTGGAATCAGAGTATCGCCGACCAACAAGCCGTTCGGGCCCGTTATCCTGTTTCCTCCCGTCATGGCTGGTGGGACGAGTCGAAGGGTTTCGTGCATCACACCGTTGAGGTGCGGGAGAACAGCAAGGGCGTTCACATCGTTCACATCAACACCTTCGATTTCAGCCTGGATCTTCACGGCATGCTCCGGATATTTACAGAGGTACCACCAGATACCGATAAGAGCTGCACGAGTCGTGTCACTAGAGGTAGCAATCAGCATCAGGTCTTCACATCTTGTCCTATCAAAGGGGATATGGCCAAGGGAATAGCAGCCTCATCAACAAGGTCGCCATGAATACTGATGATTTTGAGACTAGACTGACCTCCCTGCGACAACAGCTGTTACTGCTGTACCACTAAGTTGGAGATCTCTAGACTTCTGGTCCTTGATTCCAGCAGTGCTCTCATATTCCTCGATGAAGAACGAAGCAAGATCTGGTTTTTTTTCTCCTCGCTGGAATGATTTCTTCATTAGCTCCGGGTGCCTTTGCGGAATCATGGCGAAGGTCCAGGACGTGGCTAACCTCGAGGCGTAGTTTCATGTGGTTCTCACAGAATTGGACCATACGATGCCAGTCTTTAATTCTCCCATACCATGGGACTAGCTGAAACCCCATGAGTGCAAGCCATATGGTATCACCTAGGGGTCCGGCTACAGTCAAGGCACGGTCTCTGTGCTTTATGGCTGGATGTGTGACCTTTGAATTCAAAAGGTTGAAATCCTCCCCGAAGAGCACGTCACCCATGGCGTCGAATGAGAACCAAGACATGACGGTGTCGAGGTCTACCGGGTTTGTGCCGTAGGTGCCAATGCAGCGTGAGAGCGCCTGGGCGAGTCTCGCAATGCGAGGGTTATAGTCATTCATCGCTAACATGGGCATTTCAATTTAGCAAGATCATCTGCAACTCAGGGCAAGCGCCCGCGCCCGCCCCCTAGTCTGGCCTGACACACCACCGGAGCGGCGAGATAGCGCTCAATTGTCTCGGAGGGAAACAAAACAACTCACCTTTGGTCGACAGTCCTTGGGCC
The DNA here is from genome assembly GCA_025201745.1 of Xylariaceae sp. FL1651. Lineage (NCBI taxonomy): Eukaryota > Fungi > Ascomycota > Sordariomycetes > Xylariales > Xylariaceae > Xylariaceae sp. FL1651. The sequence continues at coordinate 375,879 of MU624264.1, read as the reverse complement.
CATACTTTACGGCCTTCTTTATGCTCTAGCCTGTCACGGGTGAAGATGGCTGAAGTCCTCGGCCGAATGATATCGTACCAGATATCCTTGGTGGTATCATTGCCGAAGCCGTCAAGCAGCTCGAAGGCGGCATGATCGAAAAAAGTAATCTCATTCGGGCCTTGAAGGAGAAGTGCTTAATCATTCTGGGCACCCTATCCGACGGCGAAGGCTCGCGCACAGAGAAAAAGGGTAGAGATAAATCCACGCACCTGTTCTCACGATTGGGCCGTACTTCTCATAGATTTTCTGCTGGAACACGTGATTGGTTGAGTAGCGAATATGCCATACATGCCACAGCTTTGTGATGGCGGCCAGTCTGGGACCGCGAAAAGAGGATATTCGGTGAAAGTAGAGACGGTATATGGTCATGCTACCGAACAGACCGCCCAGGTAGGAGACAGCGACAACGGCCCAGTGGCCGAGGGCGTCGGTGAGAGAGCTGTGATAAGTTTGAGCGGTTATGTAATATAGCATCAAGACACCGAGGACCAGGTGACTGGCGATAATATGCGGCCCGTGCAGGTGCCAGTCGCCATGCTTGAAAAGGCCTTGGTGTGCGACAACACCGGCCGCAGCGGCCAGGATGGGGAGATGACCTATGGCCATGGTGTTGCAGATTGGTTGTGCGCTGTTGTTTCAAAGCCGGATTCGCCGTCGTTTACTCAGGGCCGGCAAGCGGGAAGGAAGACAAAAAAGAAGACGAGGACGAAGACGGGATGAAACGCCCGGCGTTGTATTGCATCCGTTCTTCACGAGTTCTTCGTTCCTCCCTTGGTATTCTAATGCATTTATCTCCTATCCATTGACGAAACCGTGTTGGTCGCACCGCAATCCCCTCCCCAGCCCCTCCAGGGTACTACTGTCCAGACTCCTTGAGTGGGCGATCTTTGGCCTCCGTGGGCCCAAATTGCCGGGCCAGCGCTCGCCGCCACCCGCCGCCACCCTCAGGAAAGGTTAGATATATATTTTTGTCTGGCCCTTCGGACAGCTGGAGAGCTGAAAACTGAGCATCCTATGCATAGTACTTACCCTCTGCCGTTCCCCAAAGTAGTGTCACCCTTCCCCCGGAGTGCGTAGTTCAACTCGTCCAGTGCCTTGTCGGTGTAGGATCTGGACCCTCAAAATGAACACCCACATACGGCAGAGCACACTAACTGCCGGTTTGGGTTGTGCCTTTATCTATTAGTCTAGTATGGACGTATGCGCATACAGTGGGACGACGACCAGACGAGCGAATAAAGCCACCGTCTTCGGGGCTCGCTGCATACCACTCTCGTCGCTGTCGTGACATCGGGCAGAAGCATCAGTGCACCTTAAGTGTACATGTACATGGTAGAGAGAGATAGTCTTGATAGCGCCTAACCTGGCTGGGTAGATGATATGTAGATAGGTACAGAATAGGCAGTAGTCTTCTGTATGTTCTAGTGTTCTGTAGTAATTACTACACTAGTGCTGCGCGTGCGACCAGGGCGGCACCTTAGGGCACTACCTTAGTCTACTCGGTAGTACCGGTGCTAGCACTAGCACACACTAGACTGCCTTAGTGGCCACCATCCTGTCTAGGGTCTCATCTGCTGTAATACGCCCACGTGTCTCTGTCGTTCCGCTTATCCCGACTCCAACGGCTCTTGGTACTGCAAACAAATCCGCGACCTAGTAAGGAAAAGGGGGGAAGAGCATCCTCAGAAAGCGAATAATAGTGTAGACGAACCATTAGTTTAATTTATCGGCCTCAATATCCCAGCTACCACCGACCATCGCTACCCATTTTTGACCGACATTAACCTTACAAGACATGAGAAGCACCGCTGCACCATCTACCTGTATGCAGCAGGTGCTTCGATTCGTGAACTTGGGTACCGACCCACCGGTGTTGGTTTTTGTGTGGTCATCCACCGACGAAGCTCACACCGCACTCGAGTGGGCTACCTCTTATTTATTTTTAGCCTTGCCGATGCGTACTGTAGCGTACTGTAGCATAGTGCTGCGACATAGATGGCGCAAGCAAATCATCGCGTCAGAAACGAATACGCGCCTCCCCCTTTTGTCAAAGGTATAGAAGAATGCGAAAACAATTGCCTTGAAAATAGAAGGGCTATGGGTATATGTGTACATGTAAGCGACTTAGTTAATAGACACTGTACTAGTTTTGCGTAGGAAACATATGGATAGAGAGAGATGTATGCGAATCTAGAGAGTCCCGGCCTCTCGCGGCTTTTCACGTAGCAATGCCAAATGAATGCCCATTCTTGATGTTGTGGTCTGGCGAACTCTCGATCGAGACTCGAAACTCTTGGTTCATCATTATGCCGCCGCTGGCACTCAACGCTCGCTCGCTGCCCTTGCCGAGCAGCTCAAACTCGTCGCGCGCGGGTCGGCTGGAGTTATTCGAGCTCCCGAATGTCTTGAGAGAGAGTCCCCGACCATACAGCTTAGCCTCTTCGTGTGTCCCGGCGTTGTGGTTGTTGCTCTTGAAATACTGCGTGAGCTTGGCTGGCTGTACCCGGTTGAGTAGCGGTGCGAGAGCCGGGATGTTAGCGGCCAGGATTCCCAGCCAGCACTCGAGTTGGCTCTGTAGCGCCAGGATGTAGATGTCGTAGGTTAGATCCGACAGGTGTCCGGGTGTCAGCGTGGTAACCAGACGCCAGATGGAGACGGCGATGACACTGAACCCAAGGCCGGGTTGTTAGCCAGAAGAACCGCAAAGGCACAGCGCATAGCGTAAATACATACCCAATACCGAGGCTAAACATGGCCGTCACACCGAGCTTCTTGTTTCTAGGCATCTGAAGCTTCCACACAACCGGAATGGGCACAAGCACGACGCCTGCGTCAAGGATCAAGTTCACTACCACGGATGCAATTTCTTGGATGTCTAACGGTCGGCAGTGCGCGTCTCGTATCGCTGGAGTCCATGCCGCCCACTGTATTCACCATGTTAGCAATGAGTACTGCTGCCGCCGCTCTAGCTTGGCTTCTTATTTGTTTCTTGATTGTGTGAATGGAGAGCAATATCTGCAGGCGCGAACACCTTGAAGTCACGCAGAATCGGAGGCGCCTCATTTTCACATAGAAGATTGATTCGCAGACGAACTAAGAAACTACTTACAACCGGGTCACACACGGTGATGAAGAAAGGAATGAATATAATTGGGTAGAGTGTGCACAGAACGATTAAGCACCAGACGACCCATTTGAATTTCTTTTCAGTCCGAAAGATTTCCAGATATGTAAACAGAATGGCTACTTTGCACGACTCTGTAGTGAGTGGCCAGGTGAACTCGGCAGCTGTGATAACCTATTCGACGTTTGATTAGCCCTGTCCAGTTGCACAAAGTGCCCCCATTGTAACAGCGCGATCATACCTTGAGGTTAACGACAAGGCCATCCGGGATGTTTGCCAAAACATACTCCAGAGGAAACCCGAGGCCGTATGGGATGCCTACATTGATGGTTAGCGAGACGCACATTCGCGCTTCAGAATGGAGCCGTTCTTACCCCATATTGTCGTCGCATTCAGCGAGAGAAGAGAGAGAAAGGCAAAGATGATGACGTAGTCGTCGATGCCGAGAGGCTTCCGTTTGATATAAATTGTGGTGTAGAAGCGGAGAACTAGAGCGATAATGTTGAGTACCGTGAAGACGGTGATCCAAATGATCATGTCACGACCACGCGAACTGATCATGGTGGCGGTGTTGGTGTCCTCGGTCGAGGACTTAAGATTTTGAGGCTCTCGAGGCTATGGGATCAAAAGTGGCGGCGAAGGCGCTGGTGGCACTGAGGAAGGAACACGATAGGGTAACACCACAGGAGAGAAAAGACGAATCTCTTTTCGTTACTCCTCGGTGCTGTGCAGACTGATAATCCAACACGAAAAAGAACACAGGTTAAGCTTGCGAACGGCTAGTGTTGAATCACTTACACTGGATGCATGAGGCGTACGCACCCGCGCGCTCGACACAGTCAGGCACTTTACTTAAGTATGAAGACGAGAAAGAAAGCATAATGTCAGCAGCTGCTGATCGCTCGTCGAGCTCATCCACCCACTGTCAGCAATAATACGACGGCATCTAGGTGCCTCGCTCTGCGATGGGGTATGTGTCTGTAGGCGGGTTACAGTCGCATTAAGGCGATGCAACCATAAGCGGTAGGTCGAGAAGCAGATTGGCAAGGATGCGGTATCCTTTTGCCAAGACTAGTTTAAGCCCAGGAAATGTATTGATTCTACAGCGGCAGGGTCTCCGTAGAGGGCGCAGTATGAGGAGGGGAACCAAGGCGGGTGTTGTATCGTCACTTGTAGGAGTGTGGCTAGAGGATTGTCATCCTTGTACACCCCAGGTCAGATTCCGTTTTCAGGAGCACAGACGGAGAGCTGACCAGTTTCTGTCTAGCAGTCCCGTATCTGCCGATCCTACCACCTTCTGCCGAGATGAGGTCAGCAACGCTGATGGAACGCAGTCGAGAGAATCAGTGAACCTGGTTGTCCGAGGCAGCTTAGCCTCCAAGCACTGAGACACCCAAACCACCAGCACACGGAACCATGTGGGTTAAGGTGGGCTAACCAGGGTCTTAAGTGGACGACAAGCTTTCCAACCATCCTCTTACAACGCTTGCTGCACTCCGCCACGGTACACCGCGTCTTCTCTACAGGCTTCTCTGCTTACCGTAGTCAGACGAAGGGGGGGACGAGATCCATACCTAAAAAAAGGAAAAGGATAAATTCCCACCTTGTCCCCGCTCGCTGTGCGGCTGGTGTAGTATCGGCCGGAGTGTTCATCTCGACTCAGCGGTTTCAAGAGTGGTTTGCGTTGTATCCTACGCCTCGTTGGAAAACACCCTCTCCAAACTCCAAACCCACAAGAGAGCGGTAGGCGTATTCTTAAGCACACTTCCTCCTTGTTAACCTCTTATCCACCCAGCGTGCAACTGTAACTCCTCGGCTGTCTCCTTCGTATACTGAGTTTACCGCTACATGTATTGTAGGATCTTGGTTACGCGGATTCCAATTAACTTGGAAATCAGCTCCTGCTTTGGGTTGGTTGGGGTCGGCCAGGGTAGACGGATGCATTGTATCGGCCGCCTAAAATTCCTCCCTATTATACCTTCATAGGCAAGGCGGTCGGGTTTGTATGTACGTCAGTAAAACCGTAACACATCTAGCAGAACAGCTTCGTACTAAGTGCATGAAACTCGGGCCGCAGAGGGATCATCTCCCATCGTCGGCAATCGTTGCTGATCATAGTCAGAAGAAAGGCGTAGATGGTGCACCCTCCTCTGAGATAAACTGCGTACACTGACAAGCGGCTATCATATTCACTGGCACCGCAAATCGCACATTCCACACCAAATAACCACGTTTGAAGCTAATTCACACCCAAAAACAAGTGAGGCCAATATGCAGGGCTTTTAAATACGCAGGTTGTGATTAACACAACACCAGAATCGTTGTTTTTAAGCGTAAATTGACTTTAAAAGTGGTTATTTAGTGCGGGATATGGAATTTGCGGTGCCAGTGACTGATAACGCTGGTGGGTTCTGAACAGCTGCATTTTACTGCGGGGTTCTTGGCAGGTCTATCTAACTTGGTACCAATAGGACGTGCGTGTCATTGATAGCTATTTACACCGTAGTTTGTCGGTACCGAAAACCAGGAGTTTAAAAGCGTATCGATTAGACAAAACCAACATATGGTACGGTGGAAATGAGAGGGACGTCAGATGTGCAGAGGTGGCGAGGTAAGAAGGAGAAGAAAGACAGCGGGCTTTCACTTAGCTCAATAGGCCGCATGGATAGTACATATTAGCGCAGCGCTAATATTCTGTAATTACAGTAAAAGCATGCAAAAGATAGATGTAACAAATGAATAGACGCCTATACAAGATATAATTGAACCGCATTGGAGCCACTATTGAATTTATGGGTGTAAAGATTACTGTAGCGAGTTAGAACCGAAGCACCCTTAATGATACCAGCTTCTAGTATAGTAAATGTTAGCGAGGCACTAACATCTAACTCTTGTTTAGCAATACGGTTATACAATTGATTAAGGAAGCTTTTATAGAAATCCATATGACAACTTTATATATTTCAAAAGAGGCCACCGCGTATATGTTTAAACACGCTATTCACACTGCTGGTTCTAGTCGGATCGGATCATTTGCTTGCCTTGAGTACAAGATATGATGACGTGTGCGTTGCCTTTCAGTACCTACCGTGAGGCAGACCTTTTCGATGTATCGTCTCGCGCCAGCTCGCTTAGGAAGCCGGCTTTTCCGAAAGAAAAGCTAAGAGCCTTTAGATTTATCTTTCAATAGGACCATTGAATAGAGCAATGCGAATAGCTCGTTTAGACGTATGCGCGGTGGCCTCTTGAAACTATATGTTAAAATAATCGCCGACTATCAATTAATTTATACGCTTCGTGTCCAAGGAGGAAAAAAAATGATGTATTCACTATCTATGTCTCCGAATCTAATCTATGACCTACCGGTATAGTCTCCTGGTTTTGCCATTTAGCGGTTAGTGTCTGTCGTCCCCCAGGTCTGGCAAATGGCAGCCGATTTGGACATCTGTCCGTTCCCAAACGCGTATCATTAATAGTCGATTAGTCTTTCAACGAAATTCGCCTCTCAGAAACCCTCTGTCTAGCTTATATTATAAGTAAAGATTATAAGGTTATTTATTTAGAACCCTTGAAGTATAAATTGCTAGCGCTGCGCTAACATTTACCATCCTGGAGGTTTGTGTCAGGGCAAGATGGCTTTGTGGCTTTGCCTTGGCCAACTCTAATCGCTCTAGTCCTTACGTATTTTCCAGAAGCGGAAGGAGCAGAAGAATAAACTAATTCTTGAAGTTCACTTAGGAATATACCCAATACTCCTTGATGAGACGATTAATGAGGCAAGGAAGTTTAAAGTAGTGTGATTTTGATAACCACTATCTGTGACCCTCAAGTTATATCTCACAGATTGTCCTTTACCAAGCGATATGCATGTAAAATTAGTCAAAACAGATATTTTGTATTCGTAGGGATGTAGAAGGCAACCGAGTAGTGCTACGTTTACTGTCTAAAGCATTGTGTACACAATGCTATCAGTGATTGTTCTGCTCACTTCGCTAGCACTACCCCAAGAGGAATGTATCAGCGACTGACGCAGTAATGATCCGTACTGTATGTATGCCCTCGTCTATACATGATCATGTTTTAACTAGTAGCCGAGATGGACGGCCATGCGAAAAAGGTGAAGCTGATCGAGGGGTCTAACAAGCGAGTGAGCCTGGAGTGGTCTTGAAGATAAACACCTACGGAAATCGAGCGAATGGAGGGCACGGATATTAGCGATATCCTGGTCCGCCACGCGATTTCAATGCAGTTCATCGTGTTGTCCGGGATCCGGACGAGATCTCCACGTTCAGCTCAGACGCCATCTCGAGAAGAACCAACAGCCAAGCCAGCCAAGCCAGCCACTCAGGAGCTCGCCTCCAGTCAACCTTCCTAATGCATCCCTAGGTCCCGACACCCCCTTTGAACCCCCCAGGCGATTACACACGATTTATGAGTATGCGACTGCATCGGGATGTTGCCATACGATCCTTCTGCCACGTGGGAGAGGTGCATCGCAGCCCATATAGAGGCACTTAGACCGTCTCGATGCCTCGTGGTTTTGTTCCACTCGTGCAACCGACCCCCGAGGCTCTCTTACCTGTCATCCAACTAGATCGACGAGAATGGGTTTCCTTCAGCACCTCGTAGCCTACCTGGCACTCGCGGGACTGGCAACGGCCGCCAGCGTTCGGCGCTCCAGCAACACGTGTGTCTGCCGGAACATCCCCGGAGACGCTGCCTGGCCCTCGCCGAGGGAATGGAGCGCTCTGAATAAGACGGTCAGTGGACGGCTCATTGCCACCATTCCTCGTGCGGCCCCGTGTCACAGCAACCTGTTCGGTAGCACCCAACGTAACCCTCTATTTAACACGGATGAATGTGACTCGCTACGCGACGATTGGTTCAATCCCCTGACGCACCTCAACTACCCGTCCTCACCAATGGCCTACCAGTTTAGCAACAACAGCTGCAATCCCTTCTTGGACCCAAGCGTAGCTTGCACCATTGGTTATCTCGTCGCTTACACCATTGATGCGAGGAGTGCCGCCGACATCCAGGCCGCCATCCAGTTTGTTCAGCAGCACAACATCCGCCTCGTCATTCGCAACACCGGCCATGACTACCTAGGCAAATCCACCGGTGCCCACGCCCTCGCTGTATGGGTCCATAACATGAAGGACATCAGCCTCATCAATCGATGGTCAGATAATACCTACGTCGGGCCTGCCATCCAGATGGGCGCTGGCATCGAGGGTCTCGAGGCCTACAAGTTTGCTAACACCAAGGGCCTGACCGTCGTGGGGGGGAACTGCCCCAACGTGGGCATTGCAGGCGGCTACACGCAAGGCGGCGGCATCGGCATTCTGTCTTCAAAGCACGGTATGGCGGCGGACCAGGTACTTGAATACCAGGTCGTCACCGGCACGGGCCAGCTCCTTACGGCGAATGCCGCCAAGAACTCAGACTTGTTCTGGGCTCTGCGCGGCGGTGGTGGTGGCACATATGGTGTCGTCGTCTCCATGACGGTCAAGGCCTTCCCCGACAGCACCTTTTCGGCAGCTTATCTGACCGTGCCTAAGACGGCTGCCAACCAGGATGCGTTCTACGCTTCGCTGGGAACTTTCCTGCAGTCGCTGCCTGCTCTTGTGGACGCCGGTGCCTGGGCCGTCTACGTCGATACACCTGGTGTCTTTCTGGTCTCCCCGGCTATGGTTGCGGGTCTATCTCCCGCGCAACTCGACGCCTTCCTGAAGCCGTTCACGGACAAACTGACATCTAACGGTGTCGACTTCATCTACTCATCTGCTCAATACCCTAACTTCCTAGCAGCCTATGGATCTATGCAACTGTCTTGGGATGTCGCCAATGACAACCTTGGCGGCCGTCTGATGCCCCGAGACGTAGTGAGCACCAACCAGAGCACGCAGGCGGTGGTAGACGCCATTCGACATGTCGGTACCCAGACTACTATCTCTGGAGTTGCGTTTTCTGTTGCGAAGGGCGTAAAGTCGCCTGACGACGTAGCGGTTAACCCTTATTTCCGCAAAGTACTATTCAGTACCGTTCTTGGGACCGCGATCAACTACACGGACTTCGCGACTAACAAGGGGCGCCAGGACCAGATCACAAACGACTTCCTCCCTAGATTCAAGGCCCTGACCCCCAATGGCGCGGCCTATCTAAACGAAGGCGACTTCCAAGAGCCCGACTTCAAGACAACGTTCTACGGCGCGCATTACAGCAAACTCTTGTCGATCAAAAATAAGTACGATCCTAAAGATATTTTTTATGCTAAAACCGCTGTTGGCAGCGACCGCTGGGCGCAGAAGCTGGACGGCAGGTTGTGCACGGTATAGAATGGCTGGTAACATAGACTTGGCATATCAGTGCCATGGGCAGCAGTCCCAAAATTGTAAAATCTTCTGCACATAATTCTTACGCTGCATATAATAGTACTACTACTCCTTTATAATCACTCATCCTTTTGACAAGTTCTTTTTGTCTTAGGCGTTCCCTCCCCATAGTCAGTTGCTGTATTTAAATTGAAGTATCAGTGTAGATGGTCAGAATGATAAGGGTGTAAATATATGTTGGTCAGCACTGGGTATCTTTTCCATATCAATTGAACTATACCCTACATGTGGAGGGACCTAAGGTTAGGGGTATTTACACTACATGCAACTCTAGACCACAACTTCTGTGGCGACGGCAAAGTAGCCAACTTCTACAAGTACACTACACAGCAAATCATCATCCTTGCCTACATACTTAATAAGCCCTAATGTATGTACAGGTTTATCACCCCACCGCCACGGAAGTCCATTGGGGAAACAGCTATATTACGTAACAGGATTTGAGGTTATCTGAGAACTGTGGATTTCGACTGAAAATCAATCAAATTCCTATCGTAAGAGATGCACGCAGCGGGCGCGACTCTAAACCAGCAGTCAATTCCACGACCCGAACCTAGTTGTGATCAAACAGAGAAAGGGATTGTCGACCACAGAAGAGTTACAATACTGCGGAGCCTCAGGGTGCAACCTACCTACTAGGATTAAGATGTCATCTGACCAAGCTGAAATTACACCAAGAAACTATTTGCTACATGCATACGCTACTATTGATGATAGTAATGATTATGGTGTGATAGGCCTACAAGCAAGGACATGGGTTGCATTTCTGACAAATCGACTGACTTGTGTATCAGATTTAGCAAGTTGCCGAGAGATCACAGACCAGGTCCCCGGCTCAACAAGCAAGGGTTCAACACGTCCTCCCCTCTTCCTGAAGTACCATTGCAAAATTTAACGTATGGAAAGGAGGCAAGGTGGTGGGCAAAAAAATGTTGCACTTAATCTGGGGCTTTAGGGTGAAAACGCGACAACTTTTCACTCACCACCCAACAAGACATGTATTATGGAACGCTGCACGAGGGAACCTAAATAGCGCAAACGCGGATACTGTACTCCGATGCAATTTATAGCAGTACGTCGTACTTGGGAATATAATAATAGCCCTATTGTATAACTGTAATAGTAGATTGAGTACACAAGATACACATATGGTAGCCCGCCAAAGCATGTACTACATATTAGTATACGCACCCGTCGACGAAAAAGGGAGAGGGTTCAAAAAACATATATTGGTAAAGACATGGGCGTCATAGTCCTACATCAAACATGGGCGTGAATGGCTTCTACTAGCGAATCTTGAAAGAGGTCGAATGGCAACATGGACTCTTCCCCTGCATATTTGGCTTGCTGATTGGTAACCTCTCAGCAATCTCCTTAATTCTAACGACTAATGCGCTTGCGCCAGAGTTTCCAACGCTCACCGGCAATACTACCCCAAGAAACAACATTCATGCATAGAATGGCCAGCTGAATATGATGCAGACGCGCAAGTCCTATATGTAAATTCTAATAAGAAACCAACCCATCGAAGTCCAGTTAGGATCCCAGCATATCGTCCAATGTTACAATGAAGAAAATGGAAACCCCGTACAGAGTGTTGTAAAGATGTACATGTCGATTTCTCCGCCAGGTAATCCTTCTCTGGCAAGAACCACCTTTCCGATTGGAATGCAAGACAAGGTAACCTTGCCTGGTCTCATGTACGTCAGTTGCATTATCTAAGGACCGTGCATTAATCAGGAAAACCACCCATTGCGGAGCAACCAGATCTTCAATCAGAGCGCCTGTCATCTACGGTTTAAACCGTTGCAGAAGGCTAGAACACGCCCATAAGCCACAGCCACTTCTTTACTAATCTCCCTGCATATGTCGTTCCCTTGACATGGAATTGTGCTAGACCAAGACAAATGGCGAAGGCTTTGGCGATACAAGTTTAGTGAAGACACTCTGTAGAACTACGCTTAAGTTACAGATAAATTGTGTAAAAGAAAAGCCCTTCATTAGATTGAAATTCTTGTCTAATATTCCGAGGAGACGCGTACGTACATGTGGGGATGTGACGAACTTCATCACAGATTACATCAATGTTTAGAGATCTACATTTATATTTAGTTCTGGAGTATTCTACCCTTGCCACGCCGTCGTTTCCTCAAACGATAAGGATAATTTGAGCCAGGAAGCAGAAAAGGGAGAGAGCGGTTGCATTATCTATCTAAAACGTACAAGCTTTACAAACAGAGTACCATACCACGGTATGAATAATGAAGCCCAATAACTTGTAGGATCAAAGCCGCAGATCGAAGCAAGAGACATGATGTTCTGGTTGAGTCGACGCGGTCTGTGGTCTATGAGCTATTCCCTTGAGCTTATTCTTTAATCTGTGCCGTTACCCCCACATCACGGATCCTTCAAAGATAAATCCAACGAGTAATAAGAACCGTGACTGACAAGGTATATGTAGAGGACCGTCAAATTTTTATAAATCTGCCATGACAATGAGACATTCGAAGCCTCAGACCATGCGAATCATGCGAATCATTCGTTGCAGATAATTTTAGGAGACTTTGACGATTTCATGTCCATAATAAAGGTTTAACCTTAACGTTTACAGGATTTGGTTTTCTGACGATATTATGTTAATTCAACTTCTTCTAATTATGCCTCGGAGACCTGTAGGCTCCACTGTATAGCGTTGCATTCATCCGACACTTCCTAACTCTAAGCGCGATCCTTAAGGATCTTACCCCGTGTCTTTGTAGGCGAATGGGAATACATATGTTATTGAAAGACCCACGGTCGGGCTCCGTTATGGACTCATCTACAAGTATACGATCGACGCAGGTTGAGGAGTATCTGCAGAACATATTTAGTCCCGAGATGTGACCCCTGGAGTTGGTAAGACTCCATTGCTGCAGGCATCATGAAATGCACAATGTGACAAAACGTCCGAACCGTTTCAAGCGGAACTCCTGGGGCAGCTTATCTAGGCGATATGCGATATGCGATATGCGATATGCGATATGCTCGCAAACAGGATCCTTGCATGCGTTATTGAAAGTAGATAAGTCTAAATATAAGGTTTGGGGTTGTGTACATTGCAACAAGGGTGTGTTAACGTATTCCGAATCAAGCCTCAAGTCCGTGCAGAAGGAAGCACTATCTCTTCGTACTGCTATAAGCACTTACAAACAACCCCTGAGTAAATTATTTCATAGGATACAGTGAGATACTAGAGGATTATTACCAAGTTATCTAATATTAGATGCTTCTTATTGTCCGGCGATAGGGTTAGAAAAGAGACCATGGGCTCCCGCCAAAATTTGGTTAATGAGCCACAGTTGTCTTAATACATCTAACTGCCTTTTGAATAAAAAAAAGCTTTAGACAGCGCTTCATCTCAAATAAATCGATATAATTTATGAATGCTAATTACTTCCTCTTTGAAGTATGAAAGAAAGTCTACAATGATTTAATCGGTAAAAGATCTGATTTGAGATGGGGGCAGCAATGTGTTCAAGTTCAAAGTTACTGTCTTGAAAGTTTATTGGTTTTTGATTAAAGCTCAGCGATGATTTCAAAACAGAAGAGCCTTTATAAGTTGCACTTCTTGTAATCCTACATGCGTAGTCACACGTGGTCAGAAAACATTCTCAACCGGAAAGATATAGACAGAAACAAGCGAACAATCTAAACTTGGGTAGATAAGGCTTCATGTTTACAAATTTTGGGATATGCCAGCTTATTTTATGTTTCCTCCATCTGAACTTTTTAGTTTAGGTTTCTTGCTCAAAAGCCTATTCAGTGTAAACAAATCATGCCCCATAGGCTCAAAACAAAGGGGGGTCAATAGCACGAACATATATAGACACGAGTGAAGGGATACGATATGAGGTTGAGTGGTTCTTGTAGCGGAGAATAGCACATCTAAGTCTTCAAGAGTCACCGAGTGCCGGGGAAAGGGGTTTTGCTATCGAGACATCATGATCAAGGGCTCGAATATACAATCTTGAAAGAAACAGCAGTTACAATGTCTAAATATACTGAATTCGTTGACATATTCTGGCAGTGCCATCTTTGTCCTGGGCCTAAAGCCATTCTGCTACTTTGAGTCGCTATCAATAACCTCTCGTTGCTCTATACATTTGCGAAGTGCTCAAGGGACTTGTGGGGCTTTTATGCTGAAATCAATAAACGATATATATGTTAACAGTAGTTCGCTGCGGACACCTCACGGACTTGCTAGCTCGACGATGGATGCCTAATGGTGAGCAGATTTTTACTTATAATGAGACGATCTTCAGGGGCTTACGCTGGTTTCGAGTCGTGCTGTCGTGATTATTACATCTGGAGATGATGGTGGTTGGGTTTGCGAGCTATAGTTTTCATTAATCGCATGTACTGGCTAATACAGAGATTCATCTAAGATGCCTTATCAACCCTCTTGTCAATGATCTCGAGCTCGAGACCTACAGGGCTGTAATTAGAAATCGTGTATATCCATTGGCGTGAACGCATGGAATTGCTCGTTTTCTTGTGTTTTATCTTCTATCTCTTCTAGACATGACAGTCCTACCAGGCTTTGCTTCACGCATGTCTAGGCATACTGGCTTCACTTAAAGTAATTCTCGGCGTACTGTATTGCTGGTGCATAGATTCCGCTGGGTTGTCATGTCTAGTTTGCTGTTACAACACCAAACCAGCGCCCCTTTTACTACAACAGCGGCACAGCGAGCGGGCTATCCTGAATGGGAGCTATGAGTAATATTGACCTTTCCATTTCTCTGCTATTTTATCAGTGACATTACTCCATTTCTAGACAACTTGCATTCAAGGAGGCTACGATTTTGTGTAGATTAACAGTTGAGTCGGCGTGCCGCGCTTTCTATGTATTCATAATGATGATATTATATGTTCACTACGCATCGGGTGTTTGAAGTGTATCAACCAGTGGCCCTACGAAGTGGTTTTACAGACCAGCCAGTTGGACGCTTAATCCAAGTAATTCTATTCGTCACTGGCGAGACGTATTACTTTCTGGTTGACTTGGCACCCATGGTCACATCGAAATGTAAATAACTAAGGCCAGTCAGGATAATTCTCTGCAAAGCTCTCAGCTTTTTCTCGATGTTATTGGAATGTTTTTGCTACCCCATTCCATTCAGTTATGATTAGCTCCCGTAACTTCCGTGATTAGATTACAATTACGGCAAGTGTTTGTAATATGATGCGCCAATCATCTTTCTCGATGGTCAAGTGGGAGGTACATTGTCAAGTATGCGAAGGCAGAGGCACCTTAAGTAACGCTCCCGTGGCTATTATATACTATTATATTGCTTTTACTACACTTGGCATTCTTCGTATTGGTGCCATCGTCGTGTCCGTGTTAGCACGTACTTGAAGGCTCTATCGCAGTACTATATACTTCAACAAACTCAAGGTTAGTGTTAACATCTCACGAGGATGTAGTATGAGCTTTTGTGGAAGCTAGACCGCGGAGATGAGAATGTCTGTGTACTTTAGCCAGGTTTTATATACCAGCGTGATTGTATTTTAGGTTCCTGAAAGTAATGGGCGAATAGTTATACAACGCGAACTACTTATTCTATCGGCTTGCGAAGATATCCTCAGCGGCGTATACGTAACCCTTTAGCTCGGTGCCCTCGCTCTAGCCTACTAAGCGTAGTTGTTAAATATCAAATGATCTATGACATATAGATGGGTGGTGGGAAGCACTTGACTCTGCTTTGATACAGGTGATGCTTTCTTATAAACCCTTCATCGATAATGTAGTGCGCAAAGTTTCAAGCCAAGCAACTGACATGAAGTATTATATTTTACGGATCATTAAAAGTACATTACAAACTCACAAAACTACCAGCATAGACTCAGCGCATGAGCTAGAACAATGGTTCTAGTAAAGTAAACGCGACTTAGAGAAATTTGGAGGAAATATGTTCATCTCGTTGTTGGCAATAACCTAATTAGCTGTATAGCTTTACTCTAAAGTCAGCGTTCGAGGTGGGAGAAGAGGCTCTTTACATCGAGATGACGACGGCCTATGCACTAAAGCGCTGGTATTCAGTCAAGCTATGACAGGGAACCGGAGTTAGCGTTTTATATGTCACCAACTAATCTCATCCAAATTTATTGTGCTTTGAGGGATCAACTACACAAATATTACTACTCTATATATGGAATTGTACATAACATCTTTTACATACGACCATAGGATCTGGAAAACGCGGGGTCCCGTCCGCTCCCCCATAGCTAAGCCAGATACCGCCAGATTAGTAGTTGGGTCGGTGACGACCAGCGAATCCCTGGTGTTGTATGTTTTTTATTTTTCATAGTTGCGCCTTTGTCATATATAGCTATACTTGCCGATAATAAAGATAAGGGAAGGAGAAACTAAGGGTTTTCATTATAATAATACATTATTTGTATGTTCTCCCCCCTGGCCTAACAATAAAGCATATGATAAACAGACTACTTTCCGAGCTAGAAGGCTAAGCTCTATCAAAATAGAAGGGAGCTGGCTGGTTTGCTTATGAGCAGCACCCGAACTGTCGAAATACACGTAGCAGCAGCATAATGCCTTCAGCTTAGAAGATCAATAAGTGACTGCACTTCATCTCTATGATGCCTAGCGGAGTGCGACAATGATGCGGTTTGGCGACGGAATCCACTTGGGTAAGGCGCCTGTCGCTGTCCGCCCACTCCCTCATGCTTTGAGGCGCGGCTAAGCCTGAACCGACACAGTTAAACATAGACTAGTTGCTCATTATATGTTCCAGATGAGTAGTCTCTAGTGTAACCTATCTAGTATAGGATGGGCAATACCCGATCCGCACGTACCCAAATTTTTCTCTATATATAAAATTTTAAAACATTTAGCACGGTCGGTGGTATGTTATATGCACTAGAGTACGAACAAACGTATATGTAGATTGCATATAAACTAGTACGTAGATACGTGGTAGATATGGTGGGCACTTAAGGGTTATAGATCCTTGGCGGAACCCGGCCCTGTCCTTAGCATGCTCAGTAGCGCGTGGTTTTCACAGATGCGGACGTATATATTTAATTATGTTAAGGAGAGCTGCAGAGTGCTTGAGTAATCGTTGACGTCCGAGCTAGCAATGACTATGGTACCTATCTATTTCTGAAACGTGGGCTAACTGTGGCAGTTTGCTCGAATCACGCCTTCACCCAATAAGGTGCCGACTCCGTATTACAAGATATTGAGAGCTGCTGACCGCCGCCCGACAAAGAGTAACCCCCGGCCACACTTGGCGACAACGCCCGAAACATACACGTGCTAAATAGTACTCGCTAACATTCGTAGCGGGCATTCGCCGCAATACACAGAACGGTACAGCATTAAGCAATACGAGACGAACACCGGGTTTCCGGATAATAGAAATTGAGGCATGACAGCCCAGAAGGAGTGGTCGAGTCATATACATTGCTAGACCTTGTGGTTCGAATTGGTAGATATACGTAGATAGCACATAGCCTGACCACGTCTCATGCCCCTGGGAAGCTTGAGCGGCTGCTACGCGGATCGCTCTCATGATGTTCAACAAAATCAACTAATCAATAAGACATCGAGAGCTGTTAGTAGGGTGTTATGGACTTTGAATAAACATGTTGGTGCATACTGTTGCCGGTAGTTAGTGTCGTGACAAGTCTGCCGGTGACACATCTTGGCTGACCTGAGGTCCTTGGCAGTTCTTGGCAACTAGATCGTCAAACAGCTGGGCGGTCGTTCGTAACGGCTCGGCATTTTTGTAACAGGTCCGTGGCTTGTCGGGGTGTAAGCATCTTTGGTTAGGAAGCACGAATACAAAAGGTGACTTCAGCACTTCCTTATAGTCCATAGTCAGCTCTTCTCGTAATTATTCCTCATAGTATTACGTTGGCCTCTTCGAAATAATCCCCACTTGCTCAATCTACTTCCCAGTGCACAGGTGTACCATTCATTCATTTCGCTCCGGATCTGGTCATCTGGTAAACCACCTAAATCGACTCAATTTATCATATAATCATCTCCGAACGACTTTACTCGGTTTCTTCCACTTTAGTAGCGAAGTCATAATGAAATCCTCGTTCACCCTCGTTCTTACCATCCTTACAATCTTCGCGGCCGCTGCTCCACTAAACATCAACCTTGGTGCCTACTCTCCTGCACTGGTGGTCGGTGATGGTGCAATTGGGTTTAAGGGAGCCGAGGGTGGAGCGGCCGCAGGAGGGGCTGCGGCATAAGGGCAGCGAATCATGTCTTAATAGATGTTATAGCATCACAGTGAGTTCACGTGGCCAACCTGGCGATGAGATTCATATACTAAGCCAAGTAGTCAGCAAGATGCTTGAAAGACACTACGGCGGCTAAAGAAGATGTGAGCCGTTATTGATATATGCGAACGTACAGATACCGCCATATATCGATCCAGGACGAGGACAACAGACCAGGAGAAGGCGCCGATATAAGTCTGGGAGATCTGGCAACACTAGCCTGCATCCCAGCAGCAGAATACGTCGACGACAGGGTTATCATCATAATGTCAGTCCTGACGCAGTGGGCAACCTTGGGAACAGAGACTGGACTCTTGATATATACTAATAGACTAAATGACACCTAAAAAGGCTACGAATCGTTTCACTAGGTCTAGCCGATTGTAACGTTTGAGAGGAAACTCTTCGACATGGTAATTAATTGGCCAGCATTTATAGTTTCGAAAGAAGTGAATAAAGGATAACTCGAATCTATAAATTTGTTGGACCTTTCTAGTATTTTCTACAGAATGTAAACTGATCCTTGGTGATGCTGCGTATCGGAGATAAACAAGCATGAAAACTTATATGCCTCTTCGCCATGAAACTGATACTTTATATCGATAATAGGGGCAGTAGCTCGATGACCTCAGTAGCTAGCTCTGATGTGTATGCGTCTCTGCAGAATAGTCTTGGCAAAATGACGTGAATATTTTTCAGTCGGAGTGACGGAATGTTCTCTTACTTTATTACTCTAGATCAAATAACTGTGAGCATATGCTTGGTAAGTCTAATGCGTGGATTTCTGTATGAAATCTATGAAAGTGAATATATCCTTCCCGTACAGGACGTTATGGCAAATCTTATCTACTTCGTACTAGTCTACAATGAATGAATCCCCTCAGACACCCCACCTCTCTTTTCCTAACTAATCCGCTGATTGGAGCGCATATGGAGGCAGCCGATCTCTACTTAGACCCGCCAGACTTTCTACCCAGGCGCCAATACATTCAGTAATGCTGCCAGGCCGACGACGGCAGCGTCTTCTAGACATTGAATTTCACCCCGCCTGGAGTAAAACGGAGATAATATGGAGCACCCGCACATTGACGTGGCTGGGGCGGACCCAGCTATATGAAGGAGAATAAATTCTACTTTTGCCGTTGATCAGCGAAGAGGAGCGTGCTATTTTAGTGAGCTCTAGTGCCGAAATATCTCCCCAGAGCTTTCCTCCCTAACTAGAGGCGGCTAGCTACACAATACATACATAGTTCATAATCTAGCCTAGCTTGCTTATGGAGAAGTATATTAAACCTAGTTGGCCTTTCGTTCCCGTTCTTGAAAAGCTCTCTCTAACCTATTAGTCACATTACACAAAACAAAAGAGATCAAAGCTTGCAATATAGCTAAGCACCGACGCAGAAAACGTGCGTGTATTTAAAATGGAACGGCTACCGGGCTTTAACGTGGCCAATGTCCTCGAGAAGCGTCCGCTTCTTATAGCCATCAACTGCATCGCAGCCTTATCTATCTTCTTCTTTGGCTACGACCAAGGTTCTATATACTCCCTCTTCACTTCCCTGACAAAATGTTGACCGGGGGTTTTTTCAGGTATGATGGGCGGTGTCAACAATGCGAAGCACTATATCGACCTCATGGGCTTTGGCTATGTGGACGAGAAGACGGGAAATCCTATTGTTACGAATAGTTTGCTCCAAGGGGGGATTGTGTCGGTTTATTATCTAGGAACACTATTCGGCTGCCTTTTCGGAGGCTGGATGGGTGACAGAATCGGGAGAATTAAGGCCATCGCTGTGGGGGCCGGCTGGGCTGTCTTCGGGGCGGCTTTACAGTCCTCGTCCATGAATCACAACTGGATGATTGGCGGTGAGTGTCTCTAAATATAGCTGTCGAACGGAAGCTAAGTCATACCTAGCTCGTGTAGTCAATGGAGTTGGAACTGGTAGTAAGTAGTAACTGGAGTTGTTCTCTTGTTTGGGTTGTTTTATGGGAGCACGTATTCTCCCCGGTGCCAGTTTCTCGTTTCACGAGTTCTACAGGCTCTCGCAACGCCACGCATCTTACTCAAATGGAATTACTAACTCCACATATTGCAGTCCTAAATGCTATCGTTCCTGTTTGGTAAGTGATTCGGCAGGCGCTTAAGTTTGGTGTCGCTTTAGAAGGGTCTCTCTGTCTAGGCCTACGTGTCTAACAGGCCAGTATTTAGGGCTACAGAAACAGCTGAGCACACTTCGAGAGGCCAGTTCATTGCCATTGAATTTACATTGAACATATTTGGAGTTGTGGTAGCTTACTGGCTCGAATTCGGGTTATCATTCATCGACAACGGGGATTCTGCGATCCGGTGGAGGTTCCCCATCGCATTTCAAATCATTCCGCTTCTCGTATTGCTCGGAGCAGTCTGGTTCTTCCCTGAATCACCGCGCTATCTTGTGAAAGCTGGGAGAGATGAAGAAGCCCGATACGTTCTTCGGCGACTTCGCGGATCGGTGGGTGATGATCTAGCAAGAGCGGATGCCGAGTACCAAGACATTCGTGACATCGTTGCCCTGGAGACTCAAGAGTCGAAGAAGAATTCTTATATGCATATGTTCTTTGGCATTGGCTCAGGAAAATTGCATACAGGGCGGCGAGTTCAGCTGGTCATTTGGCTCCAGATTCTACAAGAGTGGGTTGGCATCGCCGGCGTCACTGTCTACGCGCCTACCATTTTCCGCATTGCTGGTTTTAATGCCATTAAGAGTCAATGGATTAGTGGGCTCAATAATATATTTTATATGTTTGCTACTCTCATTTGCGTTTTTACTCTCGATAGAATTGGTCGTCGCTGGACTTTGTGGTGGGGTGCTGTTGGCCAAGGAATAGCTGTAAGTGAGCTCCAGGAAATTATTCCGATCTACCCTGGCTGCTAATCATTGTCTCGGGACTGGCGCGATTAACTTTTATTTTATTTTTTAATTTTTAATTTTATTTTATTTTTTTTGAAAGGGATACTGACTTCGGTTTCCTTTAGATGTTCCTCGCTGGAGGCTTTTCCCAGCTTGCAGAGAATGCCACTCACGATGGGAACGCTGAAAAGGCTAGCTGTTATGGTGCAGCGGCGGCGGCCTTCGTCTTTATCTTCACCTCAGTGTTTGGCGCTACATGGTTGACTGTTCCATGGCTTTATCCAGCCGAAATATTTCCGCTCAACGTTCGATCTCGAGGCAATGCCTGGGGAGTTGTTGGCTGGAGTCTTGGTAATGGATGGCTAACGCTCCTTTGCCCGATACTGTTTGACAGTCAGTTCAACTCAGCTGCCTTAGACTCACGATAATTTTGGCTAAATTTCTAATTGATAATAGGAATTGGAGCGACAACACTACATATTTTTGGTATTGCAAATGTCCTATCGATACCGCTGGTTTGGGCCCTGTACCCTGAAACAAATCAGCGAACCCTGGAAGAAATGGATCTACTGTTTGCCAGCTCTTCACCTTGGGTCTGGGATGCTGAGAAGACATTCGCGAAGCTCAAAGCAGAGCGACCGCAACTTAGATTTACCCGTGTAACGAAACACGGCGATGCCGAGGCTGGAGTTTCCTTGGAACAAGAGCAGAATAGTGATTGATCACGTCGGTTGTCAAGCATCCTTGTCTGACACAGCCAGGAAATTTAACCTATAGACTTAAGTAGATTATCGCTATGGTTATTTTTAGCTACTCACGGTTACCTTTATTCATGCCGAAACCATTAGCAGGGCTTCATACGAATTCAGCCACTGATTAGGGTGGGATGATGGCGATGCTAGTTGATGAAAGAAAATCATGGTATAATATATTGTATGGAAACGCTTACAGAGAAAAGCAGGGCCTAATCCGTAATACACAACAAAGAATTCAAGTATAATGTTTGAATCTGGCTCGTTAATAAGGACATCGCTTTATGCTATTAGACGTAGTGTTGAGATAACTCCGCATGGTACGTACGAACTCGGATTCCGGCTTTCGTGCAAAGCCTCTTGATTAGTTTCGTTGTAGTACTCAGGATTCACCAAATTAGAAGAGAAGACTACAATTTCTACTTATAGCAATAATCAGGAGCAGAGAAAGCGGTGCCTTCATGATGTGTTAGTAGATGAAACGGCAGAGCTGTGTTAATCAATGATGCGTAGTATGATTCAAGGATTCACTCACAATATTGATAAAATAGGGATACAAAAACAACATTCGAGATCCCGCACTAGGTCTGTTAGCAGATTTTGGGTGAGAAGTTGTTGGTAGCGAGACTTCCGGCGTATTTTCGTGGGAAGAATAATTTGCTCGAGCCTTGATATCCATTCGACATGCTATGCCGCCTTAATTATATGCAACCCACTAGCTGAAAGACCAAAGCTGCTCGGCCTGGAATGGCCGAGAAATTAAATTACTTGCTCCTCATTCTTAATCTTCCCGGTGAGTCGAATAGTGACGTGACGTATCAAGTTATTCGCGGACTAGGTAAGTACCTTGATGGAAATAGACTTGGACGTATCGGTGACAAGGAAAAATCAGTTTGAGAGCAGCCCTATTTCACATGTCACTGCTGAGATAAGCTATAGTTTGTGGTATTGAATCGCTTATTCTACTCCCATCCCCGTCGTGTCATCACTTTGTTAGTTCAATCTGTATAGACGAACTGTGCCTGGTCCAAGAATATGAAACAGGCTTATGAGTATGAGCTGGGCTCTGCGGATACGATCACGTAAAAGCGAATTTAGAGGATTAATCGAGCAGTATGTTGGCGAGATTGGTCAATAGTATGAAGACAATGATACGGTTGTCCTGGTATCGTTTGTATCCCCGAGATCATGGAGGGTTGTTCTTAGATACATGTTCATGAACGGTATCATAGACTGAAGATTAATTAAATACATCTCTATGTCAGCGAGAATATGCGCCATACGGCTCACCTGGCTGTGGTTATCATCAATCTTTATGATATATATGCTCAATATATTGTTTGCCCTGAGAAACGCCACTGAGCTTGGCTTGATAATTATAATGGGTGTAAATTTAATATCTGGAGTACCGTAAACTAGGGCGACGTGCTACAGGAAGTAGTGGCATTAAAATTAGGATACTTTTGAACTGCCGAGAAGGTCGCGCTAACGGATAACCGAAAAGAATGGATAAGATCATGGTGGTTTGGCTGGCTGTGCTGTTGAAGTTCTCAGCTCTCGTTGTATGGTTTTTTTGATACACATATCTCTAAGAGACTTTGCCCTTTGTTTGCACAGATCCGGCTCATTTGATGACCGTGACGATGACCGAAGGTATCAATGTGAACGGTGATTCCTACTGGAGGCATACGGTCTATCAATGCTGTCTGATGTACGCCTGTCGACGCTAGCACTAAAACAGTTTGTCGTCAGTTAAGTTCAATTATATTGAGAAGTTCAAAAACGAGTTACCATTGACCGAAGACTGTTGGTATAGCTGTAGTAGCTGGGGAAGTTTTGGGATTCCTTACCGATCAAGGGCTCGAAAAGGAGTTCGAATAGAAGGGCTGGAATATTGATTCTCCAAGTCCGGAACTTGGCCGAGCGGTGAGCCAGCAATCTTCTCGCTCCCTCCCAGGGCAACAGCCTCCAAGCGATCTTGCTGGGCCTCAGCGTCGGGTTCTTCAGCTTCGCCAGTCTCAGAAATCACTCGTCTTGTCTTGCCCCAGCCGAAGTTGTCCATATAGTAGCAGGCATACAAGGTGACGCCAAAGTTGATGAAAGGGCCAACAATGGTGAAGATGGTCAGCCCAAGAAGAAACTGTGCCCTTTCGAGAGCATTATGCGGCATCCACACCACCATGGATATATAGAACAATAGCGGTATCATCATGATGGAAGCAAATATCATGACAATCCAAAGAGGTTGATCTGTAAAGGACTATTAGCCCAAGCCCGTGGGAGCTAAGGAGATGAAACTAAAAGGATAGGCAGGAAAGTAAAACAAAGTTGGAGAAACTCACGTATAAAGGCATAGATCATACACGCCAGACTCGCAATGGCAAAAGGATTCAAGCACCAGGTAAGCACATTCGAGAGTGCCACAATACGTTCCCAAATATTGAAGCGAAAGAGCGGCGCGTGGAGAAACAGCATTAGGTCGTTTGATGTCGCGCCCAAAGTCCAGCGGCGCCGCTGGCTGAGGAACACCCCCAAAGTACGTGGCACGTCAGTGTAGGCGCGGGCTCGTAGGGCCTGACGTGTTCGTACGCGTGACGAATCCATCAGCATAAGACAGACATGGTTGCGGTCCTCAGACGCGGTCCCACGAATACGTCGGATGATCCCATCAGTGGGTTTGGGATGGTAGCCGAATCGCTTGATGAGTATCTCATCGCCACATGTCTCTTCACAGACCCTGAGGAGCTGACAGCAACCTGGTAGACAAGATACCTTGTGTGTAACCACGCTCTGATGCAGACGGCGCAGAGCTTGTGCGATTGTATACTCGGCCGACTGGTATATTGCCCACAGGTTCCAATTACCGCTCGAGAAATCCACGGCTACAAAACCACAGACACCGACGGTGTCCGGGTATTGAGCCTCCTTGATCAGATAACCGATACAGTCCGGCGAGAAGACTGTGTCCGCATCCATGCCGATGATAAAGTCTACTCTATTGATTGTCGCTTCGTTGACCAACCAATCAGAGAGACTCTTGAAGAAGTCAGGTCTGAAGATGATTCGTGGTCGCTCGTGACGCTTGTTGAAGCTGTGCACGAATGAACGGCTCACGATTAGACTATCCCTCTTGCCTTGATTTTGTTCCTTGATAATGCAGAAAAAGGGGATGCCCTTGTAAGTACCTCTGCTGATTTCAACATCCATCGACTGCCCATCCCAAGCTATGTACGCCGCGCGAATACTCCTCCGTTCGGATTGGTCTACGAGTATATCTTCGTGGAGATACTGAGCAGTTGTTTTGTCCATGCCAGGGCCCCGTACTTTGCCATCACATATAATCAATATCACCTTCTTGTGCTGCTCAATACCAACTTGGTTAACCAAGGAGTCCAACGACTTGACGCATTCGTCTAGTGTCTCGTTGTAACAGGGCATGAGTAAGACTATCGTCTCTGGTCTCTTGGGAATCTGCCTTCTTGGCTTAAAGATAAGATTCTTTGATTGCCAAACAAGGATGTTGAGAATCATAATGCAATTCAACAGCAGTGGAAACGATATAAATGGCAAATAGATATAGTAGTACTGGGGCCACCACCAACTCGCGAAAATCAACGTGAAACTGACTTGATTAGCAGAATCCGAAAAATAAGAAGAGAAGTGAACCTCACTTAGCGGCAATCACTAAGGACACAAGCAAGTACTTCTGGAGCTTCACCATTCTTTTACCCATCTTAATGAGATGCGGATCAACTTCTTGGGCAGCCTCAGCCGCGGTTTTCTCGTTTACTGTCAGTGGTGGCCGGATTCTGCTGCCCGTTCTGGTTGACACTGGTACCGGTAGAATATCGAGCGCATTGGAAGTTGATGGCCCCGCTTCCGTTCCATATTTTGCACTGCGCCGTGGTGATCGCGGCGGTGGTTTATAGCTTCGTGCAACTGGGTATGGGAAATTTGAAGGCTGTGCTTGCGGTATATTGTCGGTGCTAATGACTGGCCCTGTTCTCAGAGCTTGGCCTGCAGATGATGAATCACTGCTGTTATCATCGTGGCCAGAGGAAGATGCTATGTACGTTCTCAGTGGGTATCGAAGTCCTTGCGGCTGATTTGCGAGGGGATCCTCTTCCAGATGCCCAACGCCAGGGTCATCGAATGGATTTTCGTCGCTCTAGTCACCAACGATTAGATTAATTCAAGTAGATGGGGAATAAACTCTCACTCTCGCGTGCTGACGGGAAGCCGTAGAATGACGATCCATACTCCTTCGCGAATTCTGGGACGACTGCATCGCGGCAGGTCACGCGGCGAATCACTTTGACGCCCTAGAATATATTCATACGTAACCAGGACTAGAATATCCAGTAGTACAGTAGACAAGAACAGTTTGCAACCGTCCAAACCGCCGGTGACTACAGGCGGAGGATATTTTTGGCACCAGAAGCACTTTACACTGGGCAAATAATACGATAAACGATGATGAGTTCGAAATGAATAGTAAACGCAAGGGGTTGGGCCTAAGTGGGCGACAAGGTCACTGGCAAATGGCTGATTTAATAGAATCTGGTACGTATCAGAACAAGAGGATACATCTCAACTACGCTCGAGGCTGGGGATTTCGATTGCTGAATTGTATGTGCGTAGTGATCTAGGGGGGAGAAAGAGCGTGGCTGGCAAGGCTGCTAGCACCATGAATCTAATACACCAGATTTTGCGCGTCGAGAAATTTTCGAACATGGTGAAACAGAGTTCAGGTTAGCATAAGGTAGTGTTCGACTGTCATTGGAAGAGACGGTTCCGTCTCCTGCGTAGCAGATTGTAGACGCACTAGTCCGAGGACTGTGTTTACATTGCCATGCCATACCGCAAATTTAACAACGGAACAGGTGACAGATACTCGCTAATATAGAAGCAAGGTCATTGCCTAGAAGTAGACGAAAAATGCAAGTTATGGTTCGCGTTATGATAGTCTCGGAGTACATATAATTGGCCTCTGTATAGCTCTTTTCTTGGCTGTCAAGTGATATGGTCGATTCGGACTCTTGTTCGTAGTGGGCTATGACATGTTCGACGTCGCGTAATTAGAAGCTGTGAAGTAACCTTCTCACCAAAATAACCCCTAACTGCAAGCCCATAAAACTGGGTATCAGTCATAGGTCAAAGGACGCGTGAAAGCCGCGTTTACACTAATTTACATGGACCACCTAGCCTTCAACTGCCTCCAGAACCGTCAGGAAGACGAAGGATTAACTGAGTAGCTGAACTTAACTATTTCATTAGCGGCAGACGGTGATATATAGTAAAGCATGATTAAGCGCTTCGGGAGTAAAGTAGGCGAAATGGTTCGGAAGAGCCGCACACGATCTTGGGAAAGGGTAGATATCGTAATTAAATAGTGTAAAATAATTTGTTTGTGTAATATTGGTTAGATATCAGGAAAGATAAGAAATTGATGGAGTATAATTACAGAAGGAAGGGAAAAGAAAAGACCAGCGAGTGGAGAACTGCCACTTAGAGTCTTCCTATAAGATCTAAGACGTAAGTGGCATAGACAGGACTTTTTGAGAGAATTTGTGCATAGTGAGAGGTTAGGAGATGAGTGTTTTAGAGCGAGATTAACCTTATAACGTTCTGATGGAGATACTCTAACTATGACCGCGGACAAAAGAAAATCGATGGGGTTTACCTCGGAAACCCAGAAAGGCTCGATTACCTCATGGCCAGTATGAGAGTTGAAAAGCACCTACCTCCCAGTTGTACGAATTTTCTGTCACTACTCACATCTGAGAGTCCGTCCTCGGCAATCTCATTTGGGTTAAATGGGCAAGATGCCCTTTGCCGAGGAAGGCTTCAGCGTTTTGATAAAGTATCATCAACCTAAGTTTGGTGCGCAGGAGATTGAACAGGAGGTTGTAAGCCTTTTACAGTTCAACTCTGACTTTGATTGTTCTACGAAATCTATTGCTGTTTGTATATCCTACTAGACGGGTGTTTCACTTGTTCTATGTCTTTGCTCTTTTATTGCAATCTTCGTCCCATTGAAGTAAGCGAGCCCGCGTACATTCACGAGGTGGTTCGCCCTGTTTGGATCGTGCGAAATGGCCTCATTGGCAACCCAAAATATAGCTCAAGAAGCTCGAGCGCCAATTCGAATGTCCATTACTCTGCCGACTTTAGACATACAAAACCATTATAAGAAACCAAGTCAGCAGACCACACCACCGGTCACACCTCCAATCAGCAGGTTCAGACCCGAGACAGAAGAGATCTGCAGCCTGAGGCTTTCAGACTTTGGCCCCATAACTGATGACGAGGAACCACTCGTTGCTGTGATTGGTTGCGGGTATGTTGGAACGCATCTCATAAAAGCTTTTTCGAGTTGTTATGATGTTATGGGGTTTGATGTCTCTGAAATACAACTCGCGAAGGCAGAGAAAGAATTTGGGGGTCCAGAGAGCCGAGCCATATTTACCCTTGATCCTATGGACCTTACCAAAGCCACCCATTTTCTAGTTTCGGTTCCTACCCTGCTTCAGGCCGACCAAACTGTCAACACAAGCTATATTGAAAGCGCATTAGCAAATATCGCGCTATATGCTCGACCTGGTTCAACTATTGTTATCGAAAGCTCTGTGGCGGTGGGGATGACGAGGCAGTTGGTAGGCCCCTTGGCCAAGCAGCGAGGCTTCTTCGCCGGTATGTCACCAGAGGTAAATCAATTGTGACAGCAGCAGCAGACTAGAATATCCTAACATAATGGAATAGAGAGTTGACCCGGGGCGAATAGAGCCAACGATGACAGCGATACCGAAAATCGTGTCTGGTCTAGATGACGAAGTACCTGGGTCGCTTAGCGCCATCATGAAGCTATATTTGCTTGTTTTTGACACGGTCATTCCTGTCGCTAATCCCGAGACGGCCGAGATGACGAAGTTGTACGAAAACTGTCAACGTATGATCAATATCGCATATGCAAACGAAATGGCGGATGCCTGTGCCGCACATGGGATCAACCCATTTGAAGTATGTAGGGCAGCTGCTTCGAAGCCTTTCGGATACATGCCATTCACCCCGGGTCTTGGTGTTGGCGGACACTGTATACCCGTTAATCCTTATTACCTCATGTCGAACAACTCGTTTCCTTTACTACAAGCGGCGACAGAGAGCATGTGGCAGCGACCAGCTGAGATCGGCCAGCGGGTAATTGACTATCTCCTTAAGAGGCCAGCGAAAGTGATTCAGAAAACTTATCGATCGCTGCCGGAGAGGACAGAGAGCGGGAGTAGAGTGTCGGCGAATGAGCGAAGTGCCTATAGCAAAAATAGGCTAAACCATACGACGACCGCGAGATCTGAGCACCAATTGCAAGCACTTCGGCGCAGGGTGCTCGTAGTAGGTGTTGGTTTCAAGGCGGGCCAGTCAACGGTGAGTAACTCGCCGGGACGGAAGCTGATACAGAAGCTTGCAGACTCGGGTGTGGTGGATGTTGCATGGGCGGACGCGCTCGTCGCACAGTCAACTATCCCTCACATCCCCTACCTGAGCATGGATCAGTGGAACAGAGAGAATCTAGAGGCATTCGACATGATTATCGTTGCCTTTAGGCAGACTGGCATGGACTTTGATATTTTGAGCGAATTGCGCACGGTCAAGGTTGAGATGTGGTGTCCATAAGCACTAATGACACAATTTGTTCCGTCGGGAAGATGAGATGAGAACCTTGAAGACAGCGTATTTACGGAGGACTCATGGCGAAATGCGAGGGCCCAGTCGCTACAGGCACAGTATCATAACGTATAATAATAATTTAGATGGCGGTATCATAGGGGACTGGCAATGAACAATGATGATTAGTTGGCGTTTGAAGAATAGAAGTTGTCGGCTGACAATTATGATCTGGTTTAAGGCGGAATAAGAAAACCTTCTATGGTAAAATGCAAGCAAAGGAGGTTTGTGGACGATATATACATGTATATTTATATATTCCTAATTTGATTACATCTACCTGCATCACTGATGCATATAAGGTAGGTACATCATTATGCGGACATGATGCTACCGACCGGACATGAAGCGCCTTAGGTTAGTATTTATCTACCTAGGTGAGGTCAGATTAACATAATCAATGAACATTGAATATGTACCAACCGATTTGCTTAAGAGTATCCCCTTGGCCGCAGCCGGACCGCCACTGCAGAAACGCATTGCAACTAGAGACGCCGTATTTCGTACGGAGTCCCGTTGAGAGCATGAGATGAAATTGTCCTGAAGCTACCAGGGCGACACGGGCCATATGAGCCAACTATCTAGCCTATAACTTAGACAGTCAGTCAGCACACCTATTTTCCAAGAGTCAACGTTGATAGGTCTTTGTTCACTCCTTTTCTAGTTCAGCATCAAAGCAGCCATGAAGACCATCGCACATTATCCAGGAGGACAGTCCATATCTCCGGCTACTTAGGCGGCTGAACTGTGGTAGGTAGTGAGAACCAAGAATAAGCACAGATGATCCCGATACCTGAAATATGCTCTGCGCAAAGTTGACAGTTGGGAATGGCTTCAGTTATTAGTGAGGTCGAGTCGTCACTGCAGCGCGCATATCCAAAGCCCCAGACTCAAAATATGATAGACTGACCTAACCCGACCTGTCCTGCTACTATAAGTAAATCATGAACCTTTCGCTAGTAGTATGTTTTAGGGTTTCCAAAACAAGCGCGCAAGATATCTACTAGATGGTAGTGGCAGCAGCCGAACGACTTTCTATCACCGGCCATTTTCTAAGTGCGACGGCTAAGTAGCCGCATATAGTCTACATCTGCTTGTAGCTATTTTTCTTATATATATATATATATCCTAAATAGATCAGCCTTCGGCTATCTTACACGCATCTACGCTAGCCTCTCTCTTGGTATATAAATAAAAACAACCAGAGCCAGATCAGGAAACTTCGTCTGTTCACCTACTCAGAACAACTTACCTACGATGGCCACAGATCAGCACCAGCCGCTCATCAACGCGGTGTACTATCCGTGCTGGCGCATCTACCGGGGTTTCGCCCCTTCGTCGCTGCAGCTCGGCTGCATCAATCGGGTGTACTACGCCTTCGCGCGCGTGAACGAAGACGGCACATTGCGGTTTCTGGACGAACACGCCGACTGCGCCATCGCAGCCGACGGAGAAAGGGGCTGTCTAGCCGCACTTGTGAAGCTCAAAGACCGGTATCACTTGCACCACCACCACCATAGTCCCAGCCAGAGCGAAGAAGCCCCCCGGCTCCAGACACTCATCTCCGTCGGCGGCGGCAGCGGCAGCGCCGAGTTCCCCCTCGTAGCCGCGGACGCGGCCCGGCGCACCACCTTCGCGTCCTCTTGCCGGTCGTTCGTCGACCGGTTCGGGCTGGACGGGGTAGACATAGACTGGGAGCACCCCGAAACCGCGCACGACGGGGCGAGCTACATCGCTCTCCTCACCGCGCTCCGCGAAGCGCTTCCCTCGCCGAGGTATCTCCTCACGACCGCACTGCCCGTCGGCGAGTACTGCCTGCGGCACATCGACCTCGTGTCGGCCGGCCGTCTGCTCGACGGGCTCAACCTCATGGGCTACGACTTCAATGGGCCGTGGACGGATGCCTGCGGCCATCACGCCCAGCTTCATCCTCATCCCGGGCCGCCGGACGCCGTGTACCCTGCGCTGCGGCAATCGTGCCATCGGGGCATTGCGTACATCACGTCGCACGGCTTTCCCACACGCAAGATTACGCTCGGCGTGCCGGCGTACGCACGCGCGTTTGCGGGAGCCCGGGGTCCCGGGCAGCCATTCAAGGGCACCGATGAGGTGGAATACTGCGACTTGCCGCGCCAATGGATTCGCGATGCCTACATCGACCGGGCCGTCTGCGCTGCGAGCTACGTTGATGGCAATCAGGCTGCTGAAAGGATCGCGGAAAAACAGAAGGGTAAAGGGTTCGTTAGCTTTGATGTACCCGAGACGGTGCGGTTGAAGGCCGAGTATGTAAAGAAAAAGGGTCTTGGGGGCCTCTTCTACTGGACTGGTTTCGGTGATGTTAAGGAGGGGCCGGAAAGCTTGGTACGCGCGGGCTGGGAAGCACTGAACAGTAAGTGATATCGGTAGCGGTTATATTGGCTTCGCTGGTTCATGTGGTTGGCGTGACAAACAAGGCGGTAATCAAGCTGTATATTGTTAATATTGACGCCATGGTATCCTTTGATACTTTCTTGGAGCCAATAGTGAACCTGGGTCCCTAAGTTCTTTCTCTTGGTGGCAGTGATCGTTTTAAGGTCGAGATACGGAAAATGAAAGACAAATATTTAACCAAAGGCATGGTCGAGCAAGAGATAAGCAGAAATATCACATTGGCAGTCTGAAAAGGCTTTTCCTCGAAGGTACAGCGGATATTGATTAACTATAGAGTTCATGACATCGTCTCATTCCAGATGAACTGATGGGTTTACCGCGCTACCTTCCATGTACACATATCAAAGTAGAACCAACGGCGACAAAAACGCAGAGGCAAAAGCACCAAGGCACAGCCTAGAACAGTGGGTGTCGACTGTAGAAAGAAGTGATCCGTATGTGGAGCTGCTGTTGTTGGTGAGGGCACAATTCGCCACACTAGTCATAGATATGGTTAACAGCGTTGCAGAAAACAAACACCGAGATTTTGGCTAGTAAGCTATAAGAAAACGTACCTGAGCAGTTGGAAATTATAGACAAGGACGAACAATACCAGCAGATCTCTTACTCTTCAACTAGGAGTTAGTATCGCGTCTCTTCTTTTTTTTTACCGTCGAGACCAAGGCCAGATGACGAGGAACCATTGGCAGGAGTCGGGTCTTGATCCTTAGGCTCTTCCTTCTCATGATAATCCTGACTAATCATCAGCATGTCCACGAGGCCGGGGTTGGGGATATTTTCTGCGCGGGACATTTGAATCGACTCCCAGGCACGGATGGCTTCCTCGACCTCGCTTAGCTGCCGGGAGGTCTCATTGCGAAGCTGGAACTGCTGCTGAGGGTCACGAGACAGAATATCTCGGTTGGTAGCCGCCTGGTGTAGCGTCTCGTGGATACTACCCTTCTTGATATTGAGCAAGCCAATCTTAAGTGCAATCTCTCTGTTGGATAGCTTGGAGACGTTTGGGTGGTGCCTGGGTAGATCGAAGCCAATACCCCTCGGACCCTTGATTTCATTGATGTCTTGGTTGTTAGCCTGTAGGTTGATAGAGCCAGAGCGTGAGCGTGAAGCGCGAGATCCAGAGCTAATGCTGCCCCTACCGCTGCGATTACCGGTATCGGTATTCTCGTGGCCGGGGGGAGGCGCGACAGTGGTGCTGGTGACTTCAGCATGGTGAAAGGGTGGAATGGGGGGAGCACTGCCACGGCGTTTGCCAGGACCAGAGGTAGCACCAGGGGCACCTAGGTCGCGTGAGTTGACCCATCCCTGCTCAGTGCGTACAGAACCAGCACCAGTGTAAGGCGTGGTATAGGGTTTGTACTCTTTGCCGTCGCGGTTGCTCATTGTGGTTGCAAAGAGCTGCTGGAGGTCTCGTATCAGTCAGCAAGACCAAAGCAGAAACTGGCAGAAGAATGGGATTTTTTTTGTAGTTGAAAGAGCGATATGTGGGCGAGATGGCGCAGTACTATCTCACGCTTTCACACAAAAGTTCGACAAGTTATAACATCCTGCCAACTCTGTAGTCGGCAAGGCTGGGGTTATGGGCTGTGCAGTACTAGCAGGAAGGCGGGAGATGAAGCAATGGCGCACATTAGAGTGAGCCGGGCATATCTATCCAAGGAGGAAACAAGGAAGAGGCCATCCATACCTTTTTGATAAAGCTTGAGGTAGGGTTCAATGATGGAAGGGAGGATCAATACTACGCATCAACACGAACCTGATAGAGTGGGTAGGTAGTCGCAGCTGTGGTCGGTCGTGCACCAGTGCAGGGTGTGTAGTTGGTCTGTATCAAAACGCGTGCACGACACAAGTGATATCGGAACCGGAGGATCACTCGGCTTTATAAGCAGCTGGGCGAGGGAGCGGTGCAACCAGCATGAGTGGTGTAAGCGGTGACACAAGGACGATAGTAGACGAGCTCCAATGGCAAAAATGCAGCTGGTGTGATATATTGTGTGGTCTTATCAAGGAGTGCAACGAGAGGAGAACGTTGGCCGATGGGTAAGAAGAAGCGGTCTCTGTTTCGGAAGATTTGATCGCCTGATCAGAGAAAGGGATGAATAAGAAGGACAGAGCTGGCGGGGCGTTTGCAAGAAGGCAGGAGTGCCATTCAAGGTGCCTTTGCCTAATGTTTGCCGTGTTGCGGAGCTACGATGGATATCAAGTAACACGCAGACTAGTTGCTCAGATCGCAGGAAGCGGCTTCCTCCTACGGCCAGCCAAGCCAGCGAGCCCGAGCCCCTTTGGGGAAACCACGTTATACATAGGCTCGTACAGCATATTCACGGGAAGGAACTTCACCTCATGAGTCTAACGTAACTGGCCTCTGGGTCTGGAAGTACCTGGCTGGTCGATGACGCAGCTGGCCTTCAATGTTGACGTGCTTTATTGTCTCCTACCGTATCTACGTAGGTACCTAACTACCTATAGAGAAACTCATTGACGTCGTGGCCTTCTTCTCAAGTGAGATTTTGGCGACAAGCAGATAATGGGAGACGGCCATTGACATCGCCCTGCCACAATATGAATGTACCTTAGGCAGGATCCAACATCCGAACTAGCTCACATCCTGTCTCATCTTCGAGGTCTGGTCAGGGTTTCGCTGCGTTATAAGAACCGGTGTAGAACCACTTTGACTTTGTGGTGCCGTGAGTAATATCATACGGACCATTGCTCTGAAACTGCAGTCGCCGAATCAGATTATTAATGCTCTCTGTCCGCAAATATAGCAGTGGCCATGAGGTTTGAGCTGATGAGGTCGTGATGATCGGATACAGATAGGTAATGTGTGTAGGTAATGACCAGCAAAGAAAAGGGGCCCCACGTGATTTAAGAGCTCCGCCTCCGCCTACAGTATCTAGCTGTCTGTAAATAGGACGAACGCGCCACACCAACATAGGCTCATGCAAGGTACCTACAGCCAGGGGTCTGCTCCTCCCACCATGGACTAACGTATACGCGACGGACTGGAGCTCGGTGTAAGACAGCAGGTTGGCAACCCCATGCATCCCAAATATTGCCTTGGCCAACCCGTCCCTCTCGAGCAAGTAGAATGGGTGACTAATGGACGGCACACAGCAAGACTCGCCATTATCAATCACGGCAAATATCGCTGGCATTCTTACGTTTGTCGTTGCGATTCTGGCTGCAATTTATGTGCGCATCACGTACTTGCGCAATAGCGATCAAGAGTATTTCCAGGTCAAGACATCGCTGTCATGGTTCAAAACCGAGTCAAAATGGCTCACGGAACTAGTCAAGGCCACCGGCGATCGACAAGATGCCACGCATCATCCCGAGCACCATATATATACCTTCGTCATGGATGATCTTCTCAAGCTTGAGAAACGTCTTCTCGAGCTTGTTGAGGAGGTTGAAGAGAAGGCCGGGAGCCAAGCCGAGCACCCGCAGGGCAAGCGCTGGGCCGTGGTTCCGCAAAACTGGCGCTCTAGTACCGCCGTCGCTGTCGCGTGGTTACCAATTAGGGCTCAGACTTTAGAACTAGTCCGTCAGAGAGAAGCGCTTACTGCAAGAGTCTCCTTTACCCAGATGAGCACGATCTCTTCGTAAGCCCTGTACCTGGGAGACCGCATGAGCTAAAATGGGTTGACTAACGCATTATAGACGAATCCGTAATCTCGAGTGGCAGAGCAAACTCAGCCAGGAAACGGCCAAGAACAATGTGGACAAGCTTGAGGCTATCATTCAAGACCAGAAAGCTGAAATCCATCGACTAGAGGATCTGGTTTCTCGTACCATGTATAGAAACCACACCAGTCGCTATGGAACTGATTCCCCAAGAAGTCCTCGCGTAGTATGATGCGAATTAATGGCGGCATGGAGTGGATCCGAGCTCTAGGCAGTAGGGGAAGCATTGGAACATTTCATTAGGAAGGCAGAGACAATTGTCCTAATCATGCCGACTCTAGCACAACCTCACATATTCATAGAATAACCGCCCTGGTAGAAGAAACCAACAGCAGCAGCCAAAGAGAGGATAGCCCAGGGCAGATTGAGCTCAATGACAGACCAAACCCACAGACAGCCCAGTGTCGGTGACTGCTTCATAATGTATAAATATCCAGCGGAATTAGATATGTGGATGAGGTAGCACCCGGCGATAATGCTCGTAGTAAAGAAGATAGCTTGTCGTAAAGGGTCTTGAAATTTCAAGGGTAGGCCGGGGAGCAGAATGGGTGACGAGGCGTGGGGATGGAGCACGTAGAAGATCGAAAAGAAAACTATACGAAGCTAGGGTCAGCTTGGACTACACCGTTTACGTCGAAAAGACTGATGCGACATCATGTCTTACCGACAAGGGCTACTAATGCGCGGGTCGTGATCTGTGGCCATGAGATATCCATGGCGTATTGGTTCTGTACGAGGACATCGAGCGTGAAGTGCAGCATGGCCAGGCTGACGGTCCAGAGCAAAGTATCCATGATTTTCTCGGCGGTGGGCGATAGTCCCTCGTCTTCGTCGCCTTCTCCTCCGGCATTGGTCCTCCTTTGGCGCTTGTTAGCTGAGTGTTGATCAGCCTGCTCGAAAAGCTTATGCTCCTGGGCTATATCAAGCAACGTCTTGTCGGACGGCGCGGATCGATCGGGCTGGGCAAGCTTGATTTCAGATGCCGCTTTTCTTTCCTTCCGGGTCCGAACCATGATGGGAAGGAAACCAGAGTACGTATCACGGCTAAGATAGTAATAGTAAAGAACACACCAGTTGGGTAGATTAATGAAAGCTGTAATAAAATTTCTTGGAAACGTGGTAAATCCCCAGAGGTACCTCGAACCAAATAAAATATACCGGACAATAAAGATTCAAACCCTCCCTTTCAATATTACGTAATTCCTACCTTATGTACCAAGTACGAAACGCTATCGTTCAATTGGGCTGCGCATATTTGTATATATGGATTAGGTAGGTAATGGTATCTTGCATGTGTCAGCGCTTGTCAAGGGTCTAAATGCATGCAGCAGGTCCCAACACTTTGAAGTGTGCAGCCCCCTGTACATGCTGGCTTCAGTACTGTGTCACCGGAGGCTTGATCGCCAGCCTGCGGAGCTAGTGTTCGCGTCGGTATCTGTAGGTACATACATATATACATAGTCGAGCCCTTGGTACTAACCTACAGTAGTATGGCAGTACCTGCTGCACCAGAGCGCCACAGCATCACCCCTGCTGCAGCTTCCTCGCTGAGGCTCGACCCATGCGACCTACTGAATTTCTTGCTCCAATAAGAAAGAGTAGAAGCGCGCTATCCGGCCCATCGTGACATTCCACTGATGCGATTTCGCCCGGCTCATCAATTAATTCACACGTATGCAAATTAGCCCTCCTATAGTAAAGGACTTGCCCTGAACAATCGAAATTACGCTTTTCCCCAGATTCGCTTTCCGCTTTCCCAGCATCACTCTCGCCAGTCAGGGGTCACTCCTGGTTCAGTCTAAGTCGCTCGTAATCGCAAGGTGGCATCATCCATCTTTAATTATTGGCTACCCAAGCTTTTGCCATTGTGATCACCCCCAAATCAGAGTGGCACGAGAAGGGGTAGGAGGCGCTACTTGTTTTCTACCCCTTCAGAACCTCAACTATTCTTTGCGCCGACTCAATTGCTCGATTTGCATTTTTTGCCTGCTCATAGACAGGGTCTATCGAAGGTTGGAAAGGAAGGTTTTGCCTGGGGAGCTGTTTAGCATCGACCCTATCCCGGAGCGGAAAGGGTCGCCGACATTATCCCATATCTCATAGAAACAAGCTGGTTTTGAGAAAGACAGTGGCGAACTGCGGCGTCTCTTCTTGAGTTACAAGAGAGATCATACACCATGCAGCTCCTCGCCGTCGCCAGCTTCCCAATCATTCTCCTCGTCATCCTACCCCTCCTCTACACCTACACTAGTTCCACTACGCAGGCGCGCTTCCCGACTCTGCGCAACAAGCGAATATGCCTGCTCATTGCCCATCCGGACGACGAGGCCATGTTCTTCGCGCCTACGGTGCTTGCTCTGACGCGCCCCGAGTCCGGGAACCATGTTAAAATCTTATGCCTGAGTACGGGGAATGCTGACGGCCTGGGCGAAACGCGCCGACGCGAGCTGATCAAAAGCGCAATGCTTTTAGGCCTCAGACAGGAAGACGACGTCTTCGTAATTGATAGTCCGTAAGTGTTTCACCCTTCACTTCTTATAATGGGCCCTCGACTCTTTCAACGAAGGCGAGCCGTGGGCAAAACCCGTACGGATTTGCAGACGTGGGATGTAGGGCGACAAAACATGCACAACACGACACAATTGCTAATCGTATGCGGAACAAATAGAGACTTCCCTGACTCCATGACTACGATCTGGGACTCGAATCGTATCTCCGCCCTCCTTTGCAGCGCCTTCGCGCCGCACCTTTCCCACTCCTCCAAATCCTCCCCTAGCGACGATGCGCCCACCGCCGCCATTGACGTCCTCGTAACCTTTGATGGATCAGGCGTATCCTCGCATCCGAACCACATCTCGCTATACCACGGGGCGCGGGTTTTTATCTCAACGCTGCTGAAGGGGAAGCCAGGATGGGCATCGCCTGTGGATCTTTATACGCTTACCTCGGTTGGGGTATTGCGCAAGTATGTGAGCTTCTTTGATACATTCACGACCATGATTGTCCTGCTCTTTAGGGGCGCGGAGGTCCGTCGACAGAGCGGTAAAGGTAACCCGGGCACGCTGATGAACATGAGCGGTCTCTTGGGCGGGCGCGAGAGCTACGGGTCGGCTCGGCGCGCCATGACGGATGCACACAAGAGCCAGATGGTATGGTTCCGTTGGGGCTGGATATTACTGAGTCGATACATGGTAATCAATGACTTGAAACTTGAGCGCATTAAGTCCTGAGCAGCATGAAATAGATGGAACTGCTAAGGAATGGCATAGGAAAAAGGTACGAACTGGATAGAATGGCCGCATTAGTAGCAGCACAAATGCGTCGGTTGACGCAGGCTTCACTGGAATACGACATCTAAAGGGGCATCGTTGTCATCTCCATAAACCATGGATATTATTGATGTGTCGCAATCGACCAAAGTGTTTTTCTCACTGTCACATCTCTACTACAATGTACATATACACCACGCTCAGGGATGCTGGCCATCAAGTCTATTATAGATTCTACATAGATCTTGTGCATATCTAAACCAAAATACAGTAAAAGCAAATTATATTAATTTGCTAGGAAGAAACCGATATGTGTGAGCCTCTCAGTGGAAGGCATTTTGCTGCGGCGCGAGTAAGTTCAAGGGACTGAGTTTGGATGCCTTAAGAGATGCAAGCGAGTGGCTTGACAAGACTTTAACTCTTCGCTGCCTGAGGCGGAAGGTGGTCCATCTCGATTTCTTGTCTTGCATCTCAATTCCAAGCTCGATATGACCATTTTGTACCAATCGGAAGTCTTCGGTCGCCGGGTCTCTGAGCGTAACACGGCCTGTTGGGGTCGAGTACTGAATTGGGTTTTTGAGAAAAGGCCGGAACTCTTGGACGAAATCGGGAACAAGTGGGTTCGGTAGAGTGTGATTGATGCAGTAATGGAAGTTACTCAGTAGCGTGCGACACCATACGGAGATGTCATACCACATCTGTTGCTTTTTAAAACGAGCGCGTTCGAATCGATGGTAGGTCGCGCTCATGTAGACTCCATCGCGCAGATGCTGAGTGTACTCAAACACAGCCGCTTCATATTCCCGACATTGTTCGTGATATAGTGCAATGGCCTCCCTCATGTGTAATAAGACTTTTGCTTTATTAAAGCTACGCCGTCCTATGATGCTCCGGATGAGCACATCGTACTGCTTGAAAGTGGGAACCTGGTTGTATGGAGATGAAACCATAACATTCCAGATCATCTCGACCGCCTTGGGACTTGGAATCTTGACATGCCATCCAGCAATCTTCCACGCAGTAGACATTGGTGGAGTGCCCATGATGTGCGTCCACTCTAGTAAGTCTTGCCAAACATCTGAAGGTACGGGGATGTTGTATGTGCTCGACACCTGTTCAACCAGCTGCA
Source organism: Xylariaceae sp. FL1651 (assembly GCA_025201745.1). NCBI lineage: Eukaryota > Fungi > Ascomycota > Sordariomycetes > Xylariales > Xylariaceae > Xylariaceae sp. FL1651. The sequence continues at coordinate 336,143 of MU624264.1, read as the reverse complement.
TAGCCAGGCTAATCTCTCCATTGGAGCCGTATGTCTCCATGATAGCTCGCATGAGACGGACGGTGGGCCGAATGCGGGCAAGTGTAAAACTGATGTTTTTATTCGGGACCCCAACATCGGGCTTAAACTTGACATCATCATAAGTAAGGTACGGCAGATTGATGCCAAAATAGTCTTGCAGAATCATAGTACCAACGAGGCGCAACGAACCGGCGCGGCCTAGACCAACCATAATAGCGCATAAGAGTCTTTCATCCATGGGATAGCCTATCCTCTTGAGTTTCTCGAACAGCCTTACTGCGGGACCTCTGTGCCGCAACATTCTCATTAACCCTTCCCTAAGCTCGACATCTTTGTTTAGGCCAAACCGAAGCTTGGATTTTCTGGTTGCAATGGACAAGCGATCTAAGTTCCAGACGCGATACGCAAACAGATTCATCTGAGTTCTATGCAAGTTGCGCGGAGTAACCACCCTCGTGGTCTTCCGGTAGTTGGTATATAAAGGCTCAGTTAAGAACCGTGCCATGATAAACTCGGTATAAGCCTCGCTATTTCTCCATGCGAGAGCTGGTCCCAGTTTCAGATCATGCCAGATCTCCCTAGCGCCCTGACTGTCACAAGCGGCACCGGCACATCGTATCAGCAGGATATACTCCTCCAAAAGCAAGGCGTGACCGGAAGCCTTCAAGGCACTCATGAGCATTAGGAGGCGCCGCATCAGCCGCGTGTAGAGTTTCCGAACTCCCCACTCATCAATGGTTGAATCCATATTAAGCATCTTGAACATGCCCACCGATACGTTGTGGGCTTCAAGTGGATCACAATCCCGAGCAACACACAGAGGGTCCAGTGCGCGGAAAAACTCGGTAAAAGTGGTTCGAGGTAGGGTTGCGACAGCATCTTCAAGATCCTGTTGACTCATACGCTCGATAGCCCCTAATCGAACCAAAAGTTTGCGAGTATCTCCCTCCTGTATTGCCAACAGAGCGCCTCTAAACGGATCCATAAGCACGCAGCCAGCATCGGAATTGGTAGACCCCACGCCGCCCGGTACGCCCAATGGAGTCAACAAGCTATCCCTGGCATGAGCGTTGGGAGTGCGAGGGGGGTCAGGGGACCCGGTGTTAGGCTGAGTTCTTGCGCTCAAACGATCGAGTAGCGACTGGACGTGGACTACAGCACTTTGGGAGAGTGGTGCTGGAGAGTGAGTTGTAGCCCGACGGAAGCCAGCGACACCATTCTGATTTCGAGCATGTCCAGCATAGCAATCGATGTGGTTCGAGACGGAGGGAGACAAAAGATGAGGAGTCGATGGGCGAGATGCCTTCTGATGATGGAAACATCGATGTAAGCGCAAGCTAAGGATTCTCGAAGGCGTTCCTCTTGGGGCCCGTTGAAGGATACGAGAGCCGTAATTCTCGGCTACTGAAATATTCGGCAACATCGAAGACAGTTTTCAGGTGACGAACCACGACTGAAGGGAAAGGGCGGAAAGAAGGCCGATGCTTCAATCAGAGAGACTTGATGGAGAACACTTACATCCCTAACAAGGTACGTCCAGTAGGTAGTCTAGGTAAGGTAGGTACCTAGTCTTGTAGACGAGCATAAACGGCGGAGTGCTGTATATCAACCAGCAGGCGGACCTGACAGGGGGTTAGCTGTGGGGGTAAAGGGGAACCGGGGGTCATAGCTCCCGTTTTCAGATCCTAAGCCACACTCGCCACATTGTGGGTTGTAAGCCACATTACTGCCAGATCAATCCGCTATTACCAGCCCCAACCACATGCAAGCTGCCCCAGTGTTCTGCCGCTTCACCTGCCAAGCATAAGAGACGATTAGGTCATGACAGGCTAGGAACAAGACCATCTGAGTATTTGCATTCAGCCTAACGAAAACACTTGAGCACCTCGCTGTCACTAGCCTCACATACCCTGGCCAAAAGATTATACCGTCATGGCTGAGGCTGAAGAAGGACCAGCCGCAGGCTCTGTTTCGGAACCTCTCGACCTCGTGCGTCTTCTGCTTGACGAGGTTGTATTCGTCAAACTCCGTGGCGATCGAGAACTAAAAGGCCGTTTATATGTGCGCTCATACGATCCCTTTCCATGAAACTTTTGCATTGCTAATTTGCCTTGTAGGCCTACGACAGCCATATGAATCTTGTGCTGGGTGATGTGGTGGAGACCATCTATATCGTTGAGGAGGATGACGAGGAAGAAGACATCAGGGTAAGCCTTCATGCTGCACAGTCCTTTCTCTCCCGCAACACATGCTCATAAAAATGCACACAGACCACCACGAAAAAGTCTGAAATGTTATTTGTCCGAGGTAGGCATCTAAAGACCTCCGTCATGGGCTTAGACTTGCACTGACTAACTCCTCTGCTCAGGCGATAGTGTCGTTTTGGTCTCCCCACAAAACTCATCATGAGCCATTGGCTTGGCCACGAAGTTATTTATCATAAACAGAATGAGAATCAAGATTGCCCTTCAATTGGTCATCTGCTTTCATTCCGGCCAAGAGCGCACAATCCTGCTTAAAGGAAGGATACAGGGATGTTGGAGCGAAAGGAAAGCTCATTACTCGGCAAATGTCCAACTCGCTCAACGCTTCAAGAACGGCTCGACAGAAGATGACTTTCGTCAATTGTCCCTGTTCCCTTACAGCAGTTATACTACTTGCTGTATAAAAGTCGAGCAAGTGTGATGGAGGGAAATAGAGTAGTTAAAGCTTATGGCACAACCAATGAGGAACTTTTTGTTTGAGCAATCAATCAACTCAGCATAACTAGTGGTATCTGTGATCCGTGTGGTCCGTCTGATGTGAACCACCTTGGAAAGCCTACTATAGCTTTTTTAACCAAGCCGGTACCAGCTGTTTTACCCCTATTACGCACCAACTACGTAGCTACTTGACGCCTGCTCGGTTTCATAGTTTTATAACATTGGAACAGCTATTTCTCTACCAGACTCAGCGTTTGCCTACTCTCGTAGCAGGGACCGGACCTTGAATTTCTCTCTTTATCGTTCCCGACCGCGGTACTGTACCCTTAGTCTCTTACCTGTCCTAGCTGTTGTACGTTGCGGTATCGTTCGTAGCAGTATATTATTGGGGTCATGCTGCCCCGTTTTAGGCCTTGAGCAACATGATTAGTTACTCGCGTACATGTGTAGTGGCAGGCACTTAGATTATGCAGGACTCAGAGAATGTGAAGACTAGGTATCCTCCACATCGTATTCCAACATACTCCTTTGGTATCTGAGCTACTTCCTACCGCCCTAGTCCAGTGTTGAGTGCATGTCCATATTCCTAGAGCCGTAATCATCCATCAAGCACCATTCAAAACGAAATAAGCAAAGTCCAAGCTGAGAACGTGCTTAATGCTGCTGACATTAGCAACTACTCTTAAACATCTCACTTAAAAGGCTCCAGTACGATGATAAAGATTGACGAATGCCCGCTCGTCAGAATACTAAGTGGACAAGTCTTTCCTGTAGGCAGTCTCTCTCATACTTATATCCTAGGACATGCTTCGTGAGCTGGGAACGGGCCTGCTGCAGCCTACACTGTCTTGAAAAGATCCCCAAGTAGGTCCCGCCCCGTCCAATGCTCTATTCTCTATGGACTAACAAGGCACTTATCTTTAAAATAGATGTATGCCACCATACCAATCCCAATATTTATGTTACCAACAGCTAAGGCCAGTCCACATATGTATTTATAGCTTCTCAGACCTTGGATATTCACCAAATATGAGGAATATACATAGCACTATGAGCTGGGGCGCTCGTAATTACCTTTTCATATTACATCTATCAGCAGCGTACCTCTCCACTAAGCCCTCTGTTAAGCCACCTACAGGAATATGCAAGGCTTTAACAATTGACCAGTGCGAATAGGTCCTGCGCACCAGGTGGGCATTGAACTTCCTGTAATGGGAGTGAATCTGCCTGATACTGCTAAAGTAATATGGAGATTCAAAGAATAGTCTCTTAAAGACAGCACTATTTTTGTTCTTAATAATATATAAACCTTGATACTATTGTACTTGCTCTTCACCTGATTGGCAGCCGTGTCACGCAATCCCTGAGCCAGACTTCGCGGTCGAGTGGCAGCAGCTCCGGCGGGATCTTCAGCTCCATGCCGTCATCCTTGAGGTACTGCACGACCTCGTATGCGCCATGCACGGCGGCCGCCATCACCGGGAACAGGATCGGCGCCAGCCGTGCCCGCGCATCTGCGTCGAGCGCCTCGAAGGCGTTGAAGTTTTGGCAGACAAAGACGCAGTCCGAGTACCGTAGGTTGCGCACCACACGCGCGGCGTGGTGCGGGTCCCGTCCGAGCTCGCCCTCCGGCATCCCGCTTCCCGTCAGCTTCTCGATGAGCCAGGTCAGCGCCACGAGCGCGTCCGCCACGGCCTGGTCACCCGGGAAGTGCGGCGCAATGCGGTCCCGGATATGGTCGCGGCACCGCGCCACCGCCTGCCGGAAGATGCCGCCGTTCTGGCGGAAGGCCGGCTCATCTGGCTCGTTGCTGGCTCTGTAGAGCGCCAGAGGCTTCTGGCTCTCGTCGTCGTCGTCCATCAGGCCGACCGCGATAATCCAGCCAGCACGTGGGATGTCCTTCTCATCGGATATCGGGAAGGGCACTTCGTGTTTAGCTCTAGTTACGAATTTCTCTCTATACCATGGGGGATAGCCGGAAACCATGCGCTCTAGCTCGATTTTGGTTAGAGCCTTACGTATGTCTCGACACCGGCCGCGAACGTGAGCAACAGTTGTACCGTCTAGCGTCTCCAGTTCCACCCTCGTGTCGTCAAATGCTAGGCTTCGTGAATGCCAGCTTGAGAACGACCTCTTCTCGTCGACGGTGCACAGGATAAAAGCGAGCACCGTTCTGGCATCTGTACATAGGAACTGTGATCCTAATGGAAGGGCCTCTGGAATTACCTTTGCGTGCTGTGGCCGTATTGATAAACTATTCCAAGCTTTATTAAAGCAATTCACAAGCGAGCCTGTCAATCTCCAACATTCCTTTTCTTCGTGGTGGGGTCCAGTATGATAACAAGAAAAATAGGGAACAGTGCCGGGATGGCCACATTGATGAACCTGGCCGTCGGGAATATCTTGCCATTTGAGGCGTATGCAACGACGAGACCTTCTTCTGGAATAATTGTACATAATTCTGATTTCCCGGGCGAGATATGGGAACCCAAATATAGCAATCGCTGCCACGACGGCCGCCAAGCTCCAGTCGGGGGTCATGTTTTCGTTACTTATAAACAGTACCCGGCGACGAAATAGCTTGCTCGAAGCCTAAGGCGCCACTGTAGGGATAAACAGCTTAGAGCGACAATCGATAAGTCATAACTGTCGAGTTGGTAATGGGAATTCGGTACACGCCTTGATACCAAGCTAATGTTGTTTGCCTATATACGTGTTTCAGGTCTCGGCTGTCGACAGCAGCATCCGAGTGAACCTCACGACAGTCTTTTCACTTAACCACAGCTCCGCCCCCGGCGCACGATAATGCAAGCCTCATTGGGGGTTCGGCTCGACCTATATTTGCTCTGCTTGGTCTAGATTGTGCCCCACATGCTGCTTCAGCCAGCCACCTTGAAACTTGGCTTTGCTTCGCCTCTTGAGTGGCCAAGGAAGTGCAGCTTACACAGCGAATTGTCTCAGGGATTATGCCTTACATTACTGTTGAGTGGCGAGGCTATGTTCAAAATAAGTGAGATACTATACACCCACCCTCATGAAGAAACAATTGATAAATGGTGTGATTCTGTGTCAGAAAGGATGCTAGATGTGGTTAATTCAGAAGGCAAGTATACGGTTTTTTATTCGTAATAAAATAACGAACAAAATAACACCACAATTGTTGGTTTCCGGTGCAAATTGCCATAGATACAACCTTCAAGGTAGTGGGTGTGAAGTGTCTCACTTATTTTGAACACAGCCTCAAGTAGGACCGTATAGCCTATTCAGCTTCGCCTCGTCTAACTATTAGGGATACTAATTGAAGTTGAGAAGTTTTCATAAAAAGTACTCAACAAGAACCACATATCAGAAATTCGCCAGGCTGACTGGAGACAGTCGAAAGTTACTCTCAAGAATTGCACGGGTAATAGGAAATGGTATGTTGCGCCACACGTCTTTAATCTTGCGTTATGAACCATCGTACAGTCGCTGATATGATACCTGGGCAGGATCTGACTATTCAGCTTCGTGACGCTATTCGCTCCGGGGATGTCAAAGGGGTTAAGAACAGTCTGGAAAATGGTGCTAGCACGAATCAGCCGATAGACGGAGAATTACCTCTTACATTTGCGATCCGCAATGGGGAGGAGGACGTAGCAATCTTCTTGATCGAAAGTGGCGCAGATATCACTCTCGAGCTGATCCAAAGTGACGGTGACAGTGACATCCCAAGGGTAAATGGTACAACTAGCGATGTACCTGAAGGGGCGTCGTACAAAGCCATGGAGGCCATGGGACATTTATATGTTTCTGACTGGATCCAGCAGATGGTATTCGATATGCTCTGGATGTTGTCAGTCCGCTCAAGTTTATTGCCACCATCTTGGAGAGCACGACTGCCTACGATTTTCATTAACACTTTGTTTGGTTTCTATATGCGAATCGTAGTTTCAGAAACGTTTAAGGCTGTTTGGAACAAGACCCTCAGTACATGCGTTCGAAACACTTTGAAGTTATCGATAACATATCTGGTCATGTTTGCTCTCGCGCAACGACGCACCTCAACGGACCATGGTATGCCAAAATCGCTCTCAAACTGGTGTTTCTGGCACGCCTTAGCACTCTTATACAGGGCTCCGCTGTTTCGACTTCAAGGGTTACTAATTACGGTCGGCCAAGGGATTATCAGACAGGGACTTTCGAAACTTTACTCCTCTATAAAGGATAAAACGTCTCGTGCAAAGCTTCATGGAGGTAATAGTGCCCTAGAGGCAATTTTAGCTAACAAAGGGGACTGCGAGCGCGTCGCTTTAGCGCTGCTAGAACACGGCCTCTTCAGTCCTGATTATGTAGAAGAGTCACTATGGAAGTATCTTCACTACTCTGATAGTCCCACTGCTCGGGTAGCACAGCAATGTTTGGTCCGCAAATTGTGGTCATGGTCGCTCGATCGGGGTAATGACCAGATCGTCGCAAAACTACTAGAACTTGGCGTGTCTCCAAGCCAACCAACGCCACACGGACGGCCGCTGTCGTACGCTGCCTCGCGTGGACATGAGGACATCGTGGATATTTTATTAAAAGGAAACTTACCACAGGAAGAGATAGATGAGGCACTAGTAGCCAGTGCTGGCAAACTTGACAAATGCCTTCACCACAATCCAGGCAGAAGTGACAACCGAGTATTTGACTCCCTTCTTGAACGGTCTGAAGACGTCAACCATTATTCCAAGTCATTTGGCGGGCTTGCACTTACTTGTGCGGTGTCCAATGGCAACGTCCACGCAGTCGAGGCATTGCTGAAAAGAAAGGCGAATGTTAACAAGACGGACACATCCGGCAAAGCTCCTCTCTTAGCTCTTCGATCAGATGAGACTGCAGCTTCAATTCTAAAAATGCTCCTCAACGCGGGCGCGAACATCAACCATCAGGATGATGACGGATGCAACATATTACTCTGGCATGCCCGACTGAGCAACACAGAAATAGTTCGTCTCCTTCTCGTCCATGGAGCGGACCCCAGCCGAAGACGAAATGATGGATTTACTGCTATGCAGCTGGCTGCGCGCTACTGTATGACAGATATGATACAAGAACTCTTGAATGCTGGGGCACACGTCGATGACGCTTCAGAATCGGCGAATTCACCACTTCTGTTAGCTTGCCACTGCCATTGGGAGCGAGCGGATGCTCTTCGCCTTCTGGTCGAGAAGGGGGCCAATCCAAATGTTGTGGATCATGATGGGAAGACGCCTCTTCATCTTGTTTGCGATATATACTCGTCCAGCAAGTTCAATGGGCGAGATGATCACCTGGAGTCAATAAGAATCCTCATCAAGGCCGGAGTCGATGTCAATAGGACATACAACGTAAAACTAAAAGGAAATACAGAGATAGGGACCACAGCTCTAGGTATCATGGCTAGTGCAACGTACAGCGGCACAAAATATCGTGCACTGAAAATCTTGTTGGATGCTGGCGCTTCGCCTGAGGCGTTTGGGTCTGAACTGAATGACGGACACTACAGGCTTGCCATTGTAGGTGCGTGCCGGGACGGACCAAGCGCCGATAGTACTGCCTATAATAACGAAGAAGATTGCGTTGAGTTGCTGCTACAGAAAGGCGCCAATCTGCACCATTGTGACGAAAGCCAAATGGGACTTTGGCATCACGCCGCCGATGGAAAAAACTTTCAGGCCGCCAGAAGCCTTTCGCAAAGGGGCCTTGATGCAAATTCCAGAGACGTACACGGTAGAACAGCTCTACATCTTGCCTGCCAGGACCGCTACTGGACGACGATGGAAGGCCACCGGAAATGGACAGCAGCTGGCAGATATGTTGGATCAGAAGCCTACGCTAACTGGCACTGCTCCATCGAGTCATCGCTTACTATTCTGGGACTCTTTGCAGCGGACGCCAATGCAAATCTTCAGGACAAGTTTGGAGCTACTCCCGCACACATAGCTGCGAAAGCGGGTAACCCAAGAGTCCTGTCCATGTTATTGCTATACGCAGGGGTCCACCAGACATATGACTATGCAGACAACTGGGATCGCTTGCCTCTTCACCACGCAGCAAATTCCAGCGAAGCTACACGCGTTCTCCTGCACTACCACCTGCAACAGACTGTCGAATCGGATCGTTACTTTCAGATCCTGGAGCCCCCTTCAGAATCCCTTCATGCTATAGCTGTTAAATCCATCGGGATAGCGTGGGACAAGATACTAAAGAGGCGATACCAGGAAGCACATCCTAATGAGGCTATACCCGATAATGCCTTGGTCCCTCCTTGGAGGAATGACATCGTTAATACGAGAGACAAATGTGGGAACACACCACTGCACTATGCCGCTATGCTTGGCAATATAGATGTCGTAAGGCAATACCTTAAACTGGACGACGTAGACCTGTCCTTGGTCAATGAACATGGGCAGACTGCTTACGAGCTGGCGGCTATTGTGAGCCGCGCTTGTGCGCTGGTGATTGCCGACAAGCTGGCCCAGCTGGGATTAGAAGTACCAGAAGTGGATGATAGGGTGCAGAGTGATCTACGTAGTTTATGGCATAAACATGCTAAACGGTTTGTCCAAGCCTTACAAGAGGAGTATAGGTATGGTGCCTATCCGCTCGAGAAGTAATAGAATAGAAGTGGCTATGTAATGCCAGAGATTTTCCGGTAAAAGAAACTTATTTCTGGAGTAAAGAAAATCCAATATTATGTTCATTTAAAAGCAATGTGTAATAAGCAGATTATAGCTATTAAATAACCGAAAAAAAAAAGGCGCAAAAACTTGAGAAAAATATAATCTATTCAACGGTATAAAAAAAATTTAGGTTAAGAAGAATAAAATAGTAAAATATAATCGAGATTAAAGAATACATGGTACAAGTCTTTTCATCGATAAACATATTTACCTAATGCATATTTGACGAGAACGATCCTCTTAACACACGGCCTTGCAAGCTCCCTTTTGGTATTTCTAATCTGACATTTATGTATCTTAGAGCTACGACGACGGACTGAGAACTCTGCCTTTCCCAATAAAAATAAAAATGATAAATAAAATAAAACGTGTAGCTATCCCAGATCGTAAACCTGCAGAGCTGTCTGAATATCAGCATCTACGGTAAATGCATTGCAAAAAGACTCACGACCCTATGGGATTTCGGACGCACTAACCTACCTAGTTGTATCTACCTACCTACCTATCCGATTAGGTAGTCTTGAACATTACATTCAATCTGCTTATCTTCAACATCGATATCAACACTCTGATATGGGGTAGACAATCTACCTCTATTCACATACACATACACACACACACATACACACACACACATACACACACACACACACACACCTCTTCCTCCTCTTCCTCTTGTTACTTCCGATATTCCGACAACGATAACGAACTTCATGGCACTTACTATCCTCCATCCCTATCCAAGCCAATCTACCGACTTTCCATCCATGTATATACAGGCACTAATCACCATCACTTGAGTGTCTACCTCATCCCGCATCGCCCTGCCTCTCACCTCACAATTACCTCATTAAGATAACTTTTCGCAGCACGCTCTTTTAGACGCATCCGTGCTGTTGTGTGTCGGTCTTCTCACTACCTCATCTTTGTTTTTTTTCCTCGTATCCCGACTTTTGTTTTGCACACTCATATCAGCTTCTTCCGGCTTGTGTGGTAGACGGTTGAAGTTTTCTATCCAGGTATGTTGGTTCATCCCATCCCCAAGTAGTTTCACCCCCATCCCATCCCATCTCATCAACACTGAATACTGGCGGCATGTCAGCATTTTACATTCGTACCCAGCATTTACACGTATGCGGGTGTCTACCTTCGTGTACCTTTCCCTTCACTTACCGGCGTCCTCTCTCATCGACAGTCCTTCTTCAAGCTAGTATCTTACAACCACATATCTCCAACCTCTGACCCTATAACAATAACATTTCGCCCGCTGCCAATCCCGAGCTCGAAGTCGTATGTGTGCCCTTTTCCCTTGCTTTCATTACTTACATCAGCACTCACGTTTACGAACATACACGAGAGATGCTTCATCCATTGCCCTCGCACATGCCCACTGACTTCACACGCCATATTGCCCTTCTCCGATCGGATGATCCCAACTCGATAAGTATTCATATATGATCGACTCGCTTACACCCGCAGTAGTATTCAAGGCCCTTACATCAAATTGAATCCCCAATACTCATATCTTTCTTGTTTTTATCCAAGTCTACCCGACAGACAAGATGGCAGGCACGGCAGACGACACAGAGTTTGTAGTCGTCGAACACGAGGAAGCCCCAAACGCGCAGAGCCGCTCGCATGTCAGATCTACCTCTACATCCAGAGCAGGCCCACAAAGTGTAGAGATTGAGCAATCTGACCTCGGCTACCTGCTGTACAAGCTGGCCAAGAAAGGCAGAAAAATCCAGATTCTCGTACCACTGCTAGAGATTGACACTGGTGTCAGCCTGCATGCCTCGAAGACCATCGGCCTCATTACTGCAAAAGATGAGAACAAAGTTTTGATGACGGCGCAGAGCGGCTGGAGTACTGGCCAGCAGCGCGACCAGCGCTGCTTGGACACGGCCAGGTGGAACTCCTTGGCCTTACACCATCTCGCTGCACAGTTAAACTTCCATTTCCCCGGAAACCAGCGGGACAATGGGAGCCTTCGTGCCTTGGATGAGCGTATGTGAAATTTTAAGTCTTTTATTCCTAATTTCATCGGAGTTTCCGGAAGCCAGGTTGTCTCTCAAGGGAATTATCACTCCTGTTTCCTCCTGCGTGCTTTCGAAACTACCGCCGGCTTTTCTGGGCATGGCAATTATTAACTTTTATATTCGCGTAGATAGAGGCCGTGCTCATGCTGGTCATGTTGAAGTCTTATTGGCGTGCGTAAGTACCTGCCCCAACCTCTCACGCCCTAGCAGTCATAACGAATTATCCTAAACTAATATTCATGCAGTGGTACGCAGTAGACACCCTACGAAAAACCTTCGACCTTGCCAATGCTTCTGATGAATGGCTAGTGACACAGCTTCGGCGTCTTAAAAAAGGCGCAAATCTCGGAACCCGTCGCACGGCAGTAAGTAATATTCGAGTTTACGTTTTGATATGATTACATAACATTAGCTGAAGATAAATTACTAATACCGACTGTTATAGATTATTACAATTGACTCACAAGCATGCAGAACTTGCCTACAGTTCCTTACCAAATTGACCCAGCATACCGGCATAATTTTTTCGGTTGTTGAGTCTGCTGGCGTCGGTCCTACAAATGTCCGAGTTAGGGGTGAAAGACGCCATGATACGATTGGCGCCTACTTTGCCGACTCCGGCTCGGACGCAGAGTCACCTGGTCCAGCCGAGAAGCCGTTCGAGGCCATTCAAATAGGGGAGACTGCCGCTGAAGATGTGGCATCTACAACCACCCAGGAACCAAACCCGCGTACTCCCTACAGCACCCCACATCGAAGCCATTGGCCAAAACAGAAGCCGGCACCATGGACGCCCGATAATCCAGAAGAGCATCTTTCTAGATACAAGAAGGCCACGCCTGTTTGGCAGTGGCCAGGATACGAAGGATCGCGTGAGCCGGCCAAGAGAACGCCGCCAGCCAGCACCCAAAATGGGGTGGATATAGTTCTAACAGCTCCGATCCATGTCGATCCGACTGTGGACGCAGACTGCACTACTGCGGCCCCCGAAAGCATGTTAGTCAACGAAGAGATGTCAGGCTCTGACGATTGTTGGGAAGCAGAAACGCCATGTCACCGACCCAAGACTAGCTTACGACTCGGATTGGTCAATGACACTAGTAAGCAGTCCGCTACAACGATACAAAAAGCTATCAAAAACCGAAGCCTGTGGGAGGACTTAGGCGATGGACTTTTTTTCAGTCGCGAAGGCGATAAAAGCGGCGGTGGAGAACGTAGCGACGCCAATCACCCCAAGGAAGACGATCGGTGTCTGTCATCTACTAAGCGTGGTTCAACGCACGAGGAAAAGGTCGGTAGATCTGTTTTGGCGAGTTCCAACGGCTTCAATTATGCCCTTGCAGCATTTGAGGCGACTCGAGAACCAGAGAGAGGAGTCCTGCGCCAAGAGATAGACCAGAAAGCTTATCGAACACGGGATTATGTCGCCCCACGCGCAATTCAGCAATCCTACGCACACAGGCTTAAAGTTTTTTCGCCTGTCAATCCAAAACGCGGACCAGAGCCTGCTCAACAACGGGCACCCGACTATTTTCCTCTCGCATCGGCAGCGTCTAGCAGTTCAACGCGTTTACAAGGATTCAGACATATTCCTGCTGCAGATGATTCAGCCGAATCTGTTCTCAAGAGCCGGTATTCGATCCTGCGAACAAGGGATCGCTACTGAACAGTCGGATCTGGCTGTTTACTTGGAAGAAAGTGGATAACTCGGATCGACGGGCCTAGTGAGAAGGGAGATTTCTTCCCATAGCCGACGGGATATTACTTGAGTTGCCGCGATCAGATATGAAGGAGTGATAGGGAAGATCCCAGAAGATGATGATAATTCTATATTTGCTTTCTGTTTTTGCTGAGCCCGTCTATCTATGCCTGTTGCCAAAGCATTATAGAGACCCGGTTCATTAAGTGTTTGAGAATGGAATGGAGGATAGAAAGTCTGTAGTTAGAAGGCACGAGAAAAGAGAGTACGAGTGGTTGTTTTCATGTGCCTGATGCTACATTATGGTTACTGTGTTGAATCCAAAAGGGTCTGAGCTAAAATAGCATAGATACTTAAAGAAATACAAAATATTAAAGTACACGCATCTATGTCTAGTCTTATAGCTGTAGCAGGGCGGGTGGCGGGTTGTTGTCAACGGACTTGATGAAATTCGCTGAAGGGTAAGCATCACGCTCACATTGTAGAAGGGGTTGTAGTTTGCTTCGGACATCGTAGCGGATAATAATATTAGTGTGACGGAGAATTACGAACTGCAAATCAAACAAAGTTACCGCGTATCATTTACTATTCAGTGAATAACAGTGTATTGTAATTCTGGTTGGACGTTCCTTTTTCTAGTCTGTACCGCTCGAATCTAAGAACAGCCGAGGTAAAAGCCTTAACTGGTACCCTGCAAACCGAAATGCTCTGACATGCTCCGCCGCATGAGGCGCTATTGTTATACAAAAGTAAACTCCGGTGGATGCATTTCATACATTTGAAGGCTCAAGTGAGTTTGATTTTCGAGAGCCCAAGTTTAGTCGGCCGCAAGAGCCGAGGAGATTAGGGAAGGTTTCATCAAGGAGTGTGCCGCTAACTCCGTCCATCTGTATTGTTGAGATGAGGCCGAAATTCAAAGTCATGAGGCTAGCGTAATGAGGAAAATTGCCAACCATAGTATCATAATCGTAAGGCGCATAGGATCCAAGCAGACATGTGATTTAGCCCTAAGCCCAGACGGCGAGGACGGACATGAGCCCGGTACCTAGAGCTACGCATCCGAGAGCGAACAGTTGGGTCTTCAGGCCTGCCTTTTGCATATGCGTGTTGAAGAGGAATTCATGCGCTAGCAGCTCGACGAGACCTGTATATATGAGAATGCCCGCGCTAATCGCGTCGAACACGCCGTTGATAAGAGTAGCACTGGGACTACTAGGTTGCAATGATTCACGAATGCCGAGGCCAACAGCGATGGAGACTGGTGTGCTGAGAGCATACAGAAAACCTAAGACATAGGGTAGCCACTCCTTCGATTTAGGCCATTTCGCCCCAGCGAGCCGTGAGCCGAGACCGAGGCCCTCGAAGGTCTGATGAAATACGAGAACAACGTAAAGAACGTTGAACTCGCTCCCAGCGACAGCGAGTGTTAGGCCGATAAAGATACTGTGGAAGACGACGCCGAACTCAAGGATAAAGATGGCTGTCAATTGTGCGGCAAAGACGGTATGGCTGCTATCATCCTCATGGTCGCGATAGTGACCAAAGTGGTCCTGGCCGCCGGGTGGATAACTAATATCGTTCGGCAGTCCTGGGGCTTGGAAACTACCCTTATTTGCTTCTGCGTTTCTAGAGACGTGGCTGACCTCTTTACTGGGAGTACTTGAGCCTAAATTGGTTTCGATATCATCGAGGGCATGGTGCTGGCTGGGATTAGTTGAGAAAGGAGATCCCTTCTTAGTCATGGACGCATCCGTAGCTTCCGTGTTGTCATGGCTGTGGCTAAAAATGTCAAACCGACTGACCAGGAGTTCGACCGTGAACATAACAAAGACGGATATCAGGGAGATAGCAGCTGCGAAATCGTAATTTTTAATGGGGCCGTCAGGGAGACATGGGTTGTTCAAGGCCTCAAAGGCCGGGGAAAGGAGATGTAAAAATGCCGTTCCGATAATGACACCGGAGCCGAAGTATTTCGCAACGAAAAAAGCCGTGCCATTAACCTTCATCTTGGTTCTGCGGGCTAAAATTATAGGGACCACAGCACCAAGAAAAGAACCAATCATGATGACAAAAATAGAGGAAATCCTCAGTCCTAAGCGGCCGTCATACTCGTTCCCCGTATCGCAATCGACGGTCACGCTGCTTCCGGCATCTGCGCCCCCGGTCGTGCCATTGGATTCGTCTTGTCGTAGGCTGAGGACAACGTCTAAGGCTGCCGATGTTATAGACATGTTGACTGTGATGAATAGAGAAGTGAAACTTGACGAAAAGCTCTTACTTCTTCTCTACTAATAGATCAATACAATTACTGATGGGAGGAATGTCGGATGGTGCTCGATAGATGGGGTGACACTGCTGGCGATGCCAGGAAAACTAGTTGCACCTTGCCAAATGAACTTCGGGGCCGCCAATTGTGTGTTGGGCTGTCACAACGGAGGAATCACTGTCGTCCAGGAGGCTGATGAGAAGCAACGAGGCTAGACAAAGTAGGTATGGAGAACCTACAGCTCAGCAGTACCACTGCAGAAGCCTTTACTGAGGGAGAAGATGCGCGGTCGTGACTAGCACGAATATTAGGATAGAATATACTTCCTACTAGCCTAGAAGGAAAACATCAGTAAGAGGTAAGAAGAGGCAGTCAAAATAAATATTGGTGAAAATATTGATACTCAGTGGAATAAGAAAAGAAAAAGGAGGTTGACAAAGAGTTGTCTTCACAGCTGCCTGTAATTCTTTGCGGTAAACGGGCCAGCTAATAATAGCTTGTTTGCTGACTTCTGTTGAACAATGGGCTTCAGTAGTAGCCAAAGCGGTCCTCGTCCAGATCAAAGTTCAGGTTTCCCAAGAGTCTATGATCAGTAAAACACAGATGCTGTGATAAAGGAGCGAGCAAGACAGAGAGCCTTGACGGTGCACCAAGACATTTCTGGTAATGGATATTATAGTAGCTTGATAGAAATGTTCTAGCATCTCGGATCCAGCCCACAACTCAAATAGAGAAAAAGCTCATATTACCAAAGGGTAACGGTTTTGCCTCGGGCAAGGAAAAGAGATGTATATTACCTATTGCGTGGCCGTCTTGCGCTTCTATTAAAAGCGATACGTGATAAGGTTGCAGGCGGGAAGTTTTAGTTGACCTAGTCTTTTGGAGGGACAGTATCGTAACCCAGTGAGCTAGGGCTCGCGTTCTTTTTTTCCTCGTAACGCTTGACAAAGTGGCTGATGAGTATCCAGACAGACGGGTAATAGCCCTTTACGCCAGACTATGTTTTCCTTCTTTCCTCTGTCAGAGAACAAGATGCAACAGATATCGCTGGAGATGAGAACGAGAGGCACGTAGGGTTGCTACTTGACGCAAATGAAATATATAATTGTTTGTGTTAACAATTATAAAAGTGGCGTATGACGGAAGTGCAAACTGGACTGGCTACTTGAAGCCGGGTGGTAGACAGCTATTGGATTCCAAGGTTTGGATTTATGGGTGAGGGGAGGTGGTGCTACAGCGGTCATCAGTGCTGAGGTGCACTTGTGATATATATTTGATGAGAGAGACACACAAGACACACACGGTGACGGGGCATGTGTGCGTGTGGGTAGGTGGGCATGATGAAGTTGAGGACCTTGATGGCAGATGGGCGACAAGGGAGTGAGGTAATAAGCGTTAGCATGTACCGCCATGTACCCTCGGCTGCGCCCGCTCGCGATTTGCCTGGGGGAACCATGATGTCTACAGCACTGAAGCATCCAATAAACTTTTCATTATGGTATTCAAATGGTAGGTACTTATGTGTAGCAATAGTAGCCAAATAGTAGGTGCCTACACCTTATCTCTCTATTGGTCAGGTCTTCAGCTGTAATAGAGCTTTGAGTATTGGCACGTGGGAAGTGCATGCGAGGCTACAGCTGGCGGGGGTTCATTTGGACTTGGCAGGACCAGGAGGTATGTGGAGCATAGGTATGCTCAGGGTATATTATACAAATTTATTATAAAGCATTGCTATGTGGACACCCTCGGGCCGTTTCGGCCCGCTAAGTCTTTTAACAGCCGCTACATCTTTAACAGCCGGTGACTGGCACACCTTGGAAAGAAACCACATCGGGCTGGTCCCGACACAGAACTATGCCCACCTACACGGTAGGCTACGACAGGCTTTGGCCAAGAAACTTACTTATGTGTTTTTGAACTCGTATACTGAGTACTGCCCTCGCCCGGAGGAGGGAGGAAGCAGGAGGAATGCTCTAAAGGGCGAACGTCTTCGGACACGATTTTGCTAAATAGGAGTATATACCATGTATAATAGCCCTAGCCTAGCACGCCCCCCTATGCCCTAACAGAGGATCTGTGGATAGCTGCAACCAGGGTTGGGAAATTAGTTACTAGTTTTTAGTTTTAGTTAGTTATTAACTAAATTAATTAGTTATAGTTAGTAAAAATTTTTAACTAACTAAGACTAACTAAGGTACATTGAAAATTTTTACTTACTTTAAACATTTTAAAAAAAAAAATTTAAAAAAATTCCGGAAAAATCGGAAAAATTAGGAAAAAATAAATCAATAAAAATAAAAAATAAAAACTTAAAAATAAAAATAAAATGAAAAATACTTTACAAGTATTAATAACTTTTTTTTAGTTTTTTTTAATTTTATTTAATTAAAATATATATAAAACTTTAAAATTATTTATTAAATTTTACAACTTTATTTAGTTTTTTTATTTTATAAATTATTTTAATGTTTAATATAATTTGTCACGGCCTAGAAGTCAGCACTTGGTTCTAAGACCAAATTTACCGTATATTCCTTACGAAATAACTAAGATGAGGAAGAAAGGGAAGTATTTATCTAACAGCTGCAGTACAGAAATATATAGGTAGGGATTAATGGGGTATATGGATACCTTAGGTATTCCATTCACCAGGTAATTGTCCCACCATTCACCAGGACAATGAACAATAGCCTAACGGCTGGTCAATCTGTTTGACAGCTGCAAATAGGACACCAGCCGTTACATAATTTATTAAAAACTTTATAATACGTTTTTTATTAATAAATAAAATTGTTTTTTTTTTAATTTTGCGACTTTTTTTAGCTTATAAATTAATATATAATTAATAATAAAAAGTAAATTTAAATTTATATATTTATAAATAACTTATATTATTAATATAAATTTGAAAAATTTTAATATTATAAAATAGCTATAAAAATTGATATAAAGTGTCAAGGGGGTCCGCAAGACCCACCGGTCACGTGTAGATTAGATATGTTGATTAGATAAAAGAAGCTGGAATATCCTACACATCCCTGCAGGATATGTAAATGTTCCTAGTCTTCCCCATCGCAATACAGAATATACTACACTACCCCATGGTTTTCTTTACCAAATAGTGGGGTAAACGTATATCGCGACCTTTATACTTCAGTTACTCTCTTTTTTTCGGACCCTTAAAATACGACGGCTCAATTTAAATGTTTTGTTTTAATTAAGCTGCATTTAAAACGATCGCTATTTTTAACAAGTCTAAACCTAAAATCGCGACCCGGCAGCGAGGTTTTTTAACAAATCTGCCGTAGCCGTAATAGTTAAATTAACCATTTTGTAGCAGTTTCGCTTTATTTTTTTAAACTACGACCTGCTATAAAACCTTAAAAACGGTACGCTTTATTTTAATTAAAGTACGTATCACTAAAAAAGATTAGGCAAAAGTAAAAAGTTTTATTTCTTTAAACTGTTTTTTATTTAACCGGTAGTTCGAAAATTTTTATTAATATATTCAAACGCTTTTAATATATCGCACAATAATTATAACGTTTATAAATATGGTATAAACAATATTATAGCTAAATAGTTATTTTTTATTTTTAAAATAGTCGAGTTTGTTTTTATTTTTAACATTAACTAAATCCGGGTCGCAAAGTTTTTTAACAGTTAACGCAGATATTAAAATAGCTTTAAATCAGTTATTTAATTAAATCTTTAGCTAGTATATACACCTTTAGGTTAACACGTTTTGCTTTAATTAAACTACGCGAATACTTAAAATATATTTATACACGTCCCTTTTACTCCGCAGTTTATTATTATATTATATTTAAAATAAATATAATTTATATTTTAGGTATTATATACTAATAATAAGCATTAGCTACATTAAACATTAACTTTAAATAACGGGCATAAACCCGAAGTTATAAACCTACTATTAGTACATTACGCACTTAGTATAAATAATATTATTCGAAAAAGTATTTACTATATAAACTTATTATTTATTTATTCGAGTAAATTAGTTATTTTAATATTTACTATAAAATATTTTACAAAAATAAGCTTATAAAAAGCGAACTTTTCCTGTTTTAAACGCTTTTTTTTTTTACATTTTTATATATATTTTTATTATTATTTTTTATAACCTCTCCTATTAGCACCTAATATATTTTAAATTTGATATTTTAGCATTATAGCTAAATTTAATTATAGTTATAATAATAATATATTTAGTAAATATTTACGTAACGGATTTAATAAATTATACTAAAACGTAATTAATTCCGTTTTAAAAAGCGACAGTTTACTAAAAAAAAACTTACGAAAATAGCACGTATTAATATAATAACGCCTAAATACGAAAGCAAAAGTAAAAATATAGCTAAAAAATAATTAAAAACGCTAATAGCTAAATTTAAACCCGATTTAAAATTATTTTTTAAATAAAATAATAATAAAACAACTTAAGTTTATTTTTAAAAACAATTTAAAAAAATAAACGGTTTTATAAAAAAGGTTAACGATATGTCGGCTAATTTAAACGCTTATATAACTATAGTTTATAAATAATTTGCAAAAATAAAAAAAATAAATAATAAAATATGCAAACGAAACAAAAAAACGGATAAACAACTAGATTTTATAATCTAAACGTAAAAAAAATTGTCGAAAATATTATTTAATAAACTAGCTTTTTAATTTTAAATTATATTTATTCTATATTAAACTATAATAACGGTTATATAAAAAATATTATTTACGCCGATATATAATATTTTTAAATTTGCGTAACTGCTTATACTTTTATTAAATAGCTTATTTATAAATGTAACGGATATAAAAAAACGGTTTATTAATCTCCGATTACTAATTTTTAAAGTATTAATTAAATCGCTAATACGGTCGCCGAATTATACTGCAAAAATATTATAGCATTAAAACGTAAACTTATTAACGATAGTAACCTTAAATTAAATAAAATATATGCTTTTATAAATAAATTAGCCGTGAAAATAGATTTAAAGACTAATACTAAAGTAACCTATTTTTAAAGCCTTTTTTTACGGTTAGCTAACGGCGTTAAATTAAGTTAAACTAACTGTCTAGTTTTCGTTTCCTTTAAAAATAATATTAATGCTGAATATAAATTAATTAAATCGTCCAGTTAATACAGCAGCTACGTCGATAAAAAGTTTTAATTATAATAGACCTTTTATATACCTAACGTTATATAACTAGTTATAAATAGTATACAATTAACGTCTTATAGTTTAAATACTAAATCTTAGTCTAAAAAGTAATTTTAACGATAATAACTTTAATACTAGGCGTAGACTTTTACGTAATTTACCTTGTAATCCGCCACGTAGTTTAATAAACGATTTACCTAATAAACCGAATAACAATAGCAATAGAAAATATTGCAATAATACTCTAAAAAATAATATAAATAATAATTTTATTAAAAGCATTAATAGCTTTGCAAGCGGCGCGCGTTGTATTAAAAAAAACGATATCGGAATATTCGACTTAAATTAAAACGATTCGAAAAACGAAAGCATAATAACGGAAAAAACGTTAATAATATTTACAAATATTAAAGTTTTCGTTAAACGTATAATATTATTTTTCGAAAACTTTACGACAAAAGCAATATATAAAAGAAAAATTATTAAAATATTTTTTACTTTGCTCGCTAAAAAAGCTATATTATAGTAAATAAATAAATTTATTTTAAAACAAAAAGCCGAAATATAAGCAAAAAAATTATAGAAATATATTAATAATTTAATAAAAAGATTTTTTATGTTACCGAATATAATAATAAAAAAATTTATCAAAACGAGTTAGCGTTTATAAAATTTATTTAAAAAAAGATTTATTACGTAAAAGCTATAAAAACGTTAAATAATAAAAACGTAAACTAGTAAAATATTATAATGCAGATTTTAATATTTACGGATTTTAATATTAAAATATATTTGCTTATACCGGAAAATATTTAAATAATATTTATATATATAAATACTATTATAAAAGCTAAACTAGTGCTTTTAGCAGCGGCTTAAAAAATCTATTGCCCGTTATAAAAAAATCGTTTGCAACGTAATCGAAATAATTATAAATCTAATTGTAAAAAAAGTTTTAATAAATAATTTAAACGCTTTTATAATGTTACGAAGCGTACACTAGTGTCCGACACTATGTATGCTCTCGTGGTATTAGGGTTAGAGATGCTTGAAGTATAACCAAGGATACCCTGGGGTTTATGTTTAGAGTATACGTTAAAGGATAGTATTACGGGCAATAAGAATAATAGTATTTTAAATTAACTGCTTCGTAAAGAATGTTCTCCTATAGTTATTTCTAAGAATTAACTATAAACATAAGTTAAATAGTAATAAGTAAATAATTAGTTTTATAAAGAAACCTTTTCTTTTTTATACTTTTTTTTTATTTTTATGTTTTTTTATAGTTTTACCCGTATTTTTTAATAAAATACTTTTAACTATGTATTTTTAGATTTTTATAATTTAAATAATTTATAGATTACTTAGATTATTTAGATTATTTGTAGTTACGTAACTACGTGCTGCTATGTTTTTGCTTTGCTAAGGGTTTTTTTTTTTATGGTCCTTTTTTTAAGCTATAGTTTTACTGTTGGTTTGTAATACTATTTTTTTTTTTTTAGTTTTATTGTTTTAATAAAAACTAACTAGCTTTTTGCTGGGTTTTTAGTGTTATTTTAGTAAGTTTTTTTTTTATTTTTTGTTATAGCGGGTCGTGTTTAAAAAAAAAGTGGTCGTTTTTGCTTTTGTTAACGCGAAAGTTGCAAAACTCGTTTTAAATATATTTGTTAAAACGGTGTAAAGGTTTTTGCTTATTTTTATTGTTTGTTTAATAGTGCTGTTTGTTTTCGTGTTAACTATATTTTTAGTTGTTATAATTGTATTTGTTTTTAGTATATTTACGACGCGTTTTTTTTTTTAATATTTAGTTTTTAAGGTATTATAGATAAGTGCGCTTGTTTAACCGCTCGTTGTAAAGCTAAAAAAAAAAACTATTAAAAGTTTAAAAAAAACTAAAAAAGCGTGTTAAAGAGGAATAAAAACGTTAACGGGACGACTTTTAAAAATTGTTAAATCGTTTAAGTATAATTTGTCGCTTATAACAACAGGAAGAATTTTTTCGTAAACGCGGGTTTAAAATTTTTTTAGAAAAAGAGCGTTTAGACGAAGAAGAGCGGGCGAACGGTTTTCTTTTTTTTAATTAGGACGGGTTTAATTTTTCCGTAGTCGACTTCGTTTTTTTAGTTTCGGTTAATTAAGGTGTTATCGGTGGAAATTTTTAACAAAGTTTTTTACGTTCGTAAAATGTTTTTTTAGTTTTTATGTAGTTTCGGCGTGCGTATAGCTTTTTTATTTAATAAAGTATTTAAACTTTTTTTCATTTTGTCGTAAATTTAAGATTTTTTTTATTTCGTAAATGTTTTTATTTTTATCCGCTTTTAGCTAAGTTTTAAACGCGGCGTTTAAATGCGTTTTAGTTAATAATAATATATAAAAAATTAGTCGGATAATTATAGTGTTTAATAGTTTTAGTTTATATATTATTAGTAATATAACTTTTTTAATTTTAAAAAGTCCGATATTTTTAAAATCGAGTTTTTCGTTGCTACGTTTTGTTTAAATGTTATGTTTTAAAAAATAAACTTTATTTTTTTTTTTTTAAGATTAGCTTTAATAATTTATTTTTGTTATAATATTTTTTTATTTTTTGTTAAACGAATATAAATTTTTATTGTAACTATTTTTATAGTTTTAGCAATTTTTTTGCTTAAATTTTTACTGTTAATGTAATAATGCCGTTAATGCGGTATCGTTATATATTTATATCGTATTTATAGTTTGCTTTAAATAGTAATATTTTTATTATTTTATTTATCGAACTATTATATACTAATTTTACGTTTAATAATAATTTTATATAATTGTTTTAATTTTAATTAATATAATAACGTAAATATTATTTTAATGTCTAATTTAGTTTTTTTATTTAACTATTTATTTATAAATAGTATATTATAGATATTTTATGCTTAATTTTTAAAGTTTTAGTAAATAATTGCTAAAACTTAAATACTATTATTTTGCTTTTATCGGTAATAATTGTTTTTAAATAACTATATTTATTAAAAACATATTTTATTATTACGTAAACTAAATTTTTTATTAAGCTTGTTTTTTTAAATAATATAAAATAGGCATATTTCGTAAATTTATCTGCTATAACTATAATAAAGTTAAACTTTACTTTTATTATAGGTTTTTTTAATTTTAATAATTTAATTATATAATTAAATGCTATTATTTTTTATGTTTAGTTTAAAATTAATACTAATATTAAATTTTTATATAGTTTATATTTTGTTATTTTAGATTTTTTATATAAATTATATTTTACAATAACTTTTTTTATTATTATCGATATTTTTAAAAAATCGTAATTTTTTCGTAATTTACTAAGCGTTTTAAACATTTTTTAATATTTTAAAAATAAATATTCGTATATTTTTTTAACTAATTCGTATTAATATATTTTTAATATATATAATTTGTCGTTATAATATTAATTAATTAGTTCGTTTAATTTTCGTAATATATTTTGTATTTTTTTGTCCTATTTTTCGTAATTTATTTATATAAGGTTTATAAATAAGTTTTTATCGGTATTTTTATATAATAGTATTTAGCTTTTTTGTAATATTTTTTGTTTATAATTGCTTTTTCGGCTAAAAATGTTTATTTTATCGTTTTTTTTGCTTTTAATATAAATAATTTTAAAATTAAACTATAATAAAAATTCTGCTTATCGTATTTATCGTTTGTTTAATATTTTAATAGTTATAAATGTTATAAAGTTTTTATAGTTTAAATAAACTTTTACTAGTATTATAATGCTATTTAAATAATATTTTTATTGTTTAAATGCTTTGATTATTGCTATTAGTTTTTTATTGTAGATTTAATAGTTTAATTTAAGTTTTAAGAACTTTTTCGAAAAAAATGCTATTAAATATAGTTTGCCGTTTTCGTTTCGCTAGATTAATTATTTTTTTATAGCGTAATTACTTGCGTCGATTTTTATTTTATATTTTTTGTTTAGATTAGGTAGTTTAAGTATTAAATCGTTTAAGATTGTATTTTTAAATGTGTTGAACGTTTTTTGCTTTTTTTTTGTTTATTAAAAAGGTTTGTTTTTTTTGGTAAAGTTTGTAAAAGGCGCTGCGATTTTTTTAAAATCTTTAATAAATATACGTACGTAGTTTGTAAATCTTATAAACGATTGTACATTTTTAATATCTTTTGGTGCGGGCTAGTTTTTTACTGTTTTTAGTTTAGACTGTTAGATTTGTACTTTTTTTAAAGATATTATATATTTTAAGAAATCTACTTGCTGCTTGTAAAACTTACTTTTTTTTAAATATACTTTTAACTTTGCTTTTTGTAACGTTTAAAGCATTTGTTGCATATGCTTTTTGTATTTTTTGGGTGTTTTCGAATAGATTAAAATATCGTTTAAATATATTATTACGAACTTGTTAACGAATTTGCGTAGTACTTTTATAATTATTAACTAAAATGTTGCTAGTGCGTTAATAAGGCTAAAATTTATTACTAAAAACTTGTATAGTTTATATTTTGTGATAAACGTTGTTTTTTATTTGTCGCTTTTTTTAATTTTGATGTAGTAATAAGCTTCCGGGATATCGAGCGTTATAAACTATTATGCTTTTATTAAACAGTTTTTTAAATTATTTATTTGTGGTATAGTGTTACGAACCAACAGTAGGGAAGGACCTGACTAGAGAAGTTATGGAGAAAAAAGAACTACTGTAGAGAAGTAAACGTGGCAATATAGCGTTACGTAATATAGATTTAAAGGATTTAAAGATCTAAAAGATCTAAGAATAGATCTAAAAAATTTAAAGATTTAAAAGATCTAAAAATAGATTTAAAGGATTTAGAAATTTAAGAAATTTAAAAAAGTATAAAAATAAGGGAATAGTATAAAAAGAGAAGATTTTTTTATATAGTTAATTGTTCGTTTATTATTATTTAATTTATGTTTATAGTTAGTTTTTGGAAATAATTATAAAAAAATATTTTTTACGAAATAGTTAATTTAAAATATTATTATTTTTATTACTTGCAATATTATTTTTTGACGTATATTTTAAATATAAATATAAAAGTATTTTTAGTTATATTTTAAATATTTATAACCCCGATATTACGAAAGTATATATAATGTTAAATATTAATGTACGTTTTGTAATATTTTAAATAGTTTTGTTTTACGTTAAACGGTTAATTAAAGCAATATTTGAATTATGTTAGTATTAGTAATTTAAAAGTAAATAAGACTATTGCAGGTCGTAATATTGCTTTTAGAACTATTGTAGGTTGCAGTATTATTTTTAAAGCTTTCGACGAGCTTAGATTATTTTATGGAGACTAAAGAAAAAGATAATAAGTTTAAAGTTACCGAAGAATAGTACGATTATTTAGTAGATTTAGTTAAAAAGTTTTGAAGAAAGTTAAACGTTAAAAACAATGAACGATAAGTATTAAGAAAAAATTTAAAAATTGCTAAATTATTTAAGTTTAACGGAATTTTTAGTAAATTTAGAGGATTTTTAGTTTAAGTTTGAGCATATTAGTATTATTATAACAATGCTTTTAAAAACGATAAAAAACGAATTTTTTATGCGGTATTATTGTTAGAAAGGAAAGCTTTGATTTGGTTTGAACTGTATTTATTTAAGGCGACGAATGAATTTAGAAATAAGTAGCCCGAAGATACGTAAAAATTTTTTTAAATCGAAATTTTTTTGAGACCGAGCTTAAAAATTTATTTTTTAACTTTAAAGAAAAACGATAAGCTTAAAATAAGTTATAAAAGTTATAATAAATTAAGTTTGTATTAATTTATGTAATAGAGTTTTAGAAAATTTTTGCTATATTTGATATTAACGATTAAGTTAAAATTATAATGTTTTATAGTAAATTAAAAAATAAAGTTAAAGATAAAATTATTAAGCTATTATAATTTGATAAGTTTATAGAATATATTTTAGCGGCTATTTAAATCGATATTTAATTGTTTAAACGATATTAAAAAAGAGGACAGAACTTTTTTAAAAACAGGAAAAATTAGAATAAAGCTAATAACTTTAAAAAACGACAATATTTTACGGTATACGGTATATATATAAGACTAATAGAATTTAATAAAATGTAATAAGGTAGAAAAAGATAATAAAAAGTAAAAAAAACTATTAAATGTTATAATTGTGATAAGTTAGGGTATTATGTTAAAAATTATAATAAAAAACCGCGTAAGAATTTACGAGTATTAAAAGCTAAAATATTTGAAGCTAAAAAAAGTAGTTAATAGATTAATATAATGTAAGCTTATTACGACGGTAAAGTTTTAGACGTAGAGTAAAATAGCGAAGTATTAACCGGAGATTTAATAGTATGAGAAGAAATATATATATTAATAGATTAGCTAATAATACGATTATATTTAAAACGAATAATAAAAAAAATTTACGAACAAGTTGTTTATAACGAAAAATAGTTTACCGATAGTTTAAAAAAAAAGGTATAGTTTAACGAAGTAATATGTTTAAAACGTAAATTAGTTAGAGTAGTATAGATTTTAGAATAAAAATTTAAAGCTATGAAAGTAATTATAAAATAAATTTAATAAAAGTTATAATATCGAGTAATTATTACGTTAAACGAATAAAAAAGCGTATAAATTTGAAACGAATGGTTAAAATTTAATTAAGAAAATAAAAGACAAGAAGGTTTTAACTTAGCCGAAAAAAATTAAGGTAACGAATTTTACGAGTTAAAAAATGATGAGGAGTATTTTTAGAATTATGTATATTTTTTAGTCGATAAAACGGTATTAATATTAGGAATACGATGGATAAAAGTAGATCGATATGTATATTGAGATATTAAAGATAAAATGATATGTAGGAAAAATTAGCTTGAAAGAGAAGAATGTTTAGACGATAATTTAGAATGTTTTTACGAAATTTGTAATTGCTAGACAGAAGATGAATGGCTAAATTGAACGATATATACGGCGATAGTTCGAGAAGATGTTGTATTGTATACGTAAAAAGACGAATTTTGCTTGGAACAAGAAATGATAACTTTAATTAAAAAAGGAATGAAATAGAAGTTTGATATTAAGTTAAAATAATGGTTTTTACGGTATTATAAAAAATATTAAGATATAATAATTAGAGCTGGTACGAATGTTTTAAAAACGAAAAAATTTGATATTTTTATTTTAATTAGTTGTATATATAATAGTATTATGTTTAAAAACGACGATGAGCGATTATAATTACGTTATAAAAAATATTACGAGATATTATAGGTAAGTTGTGTAGTGTATAAATACGAAAAATATATGGCAGAAAAAATTGAGAATTTTTGGTTTTCGGCCCGAATGGCTAAGATAAAGATTAGATATTTTTACGAAGAAAGTAAAGTTAGAAAATTAATAGTAATATATCGAATAGTTTATGGATATGTTATATTTAAATAGGATTTTTAGTATTCCGAGAATTGTAAGAAAAAGTTTACGATTTAAAAACGATATTAATATATTTAATGTAGAATTTATATGTTTTATAAAGTTTTTTAGTACGAATAAATAAAAAAGAGGATTAAAGAAAAGAATTAACGAAGATTGTTTTTTATTTGAGATTGTCGAAGAAATGATGAAGCGATAAAAGTTTATTAGTAAGTAAAAAACGACGAAAAATAGTTGTAAGACGAGATTAATAGTTAGTTTACGAAATTTTTAGGTTTTTGTGTAAAATAAAGATATAATTTAGAAAGATATAGATATTAGTAGACGTAATTTATAATAGAAAGAAATTAGAAGCTTTATTTAATACGGGCGTTTATAAAAGTTTTATTTTTTCGAATTTAGTTAATAAATTAGATATAGTATGGACTAGAAAGAAGAGATTTTATATATTTACGATTTTTGATGGAGGAATTATAAATTACGATAACGGAAAGGTTATACGAGAAATTGTAGAATTTTTCGTAATTATTTAAGGTTATTTAAAATATTTTAAGTTCGATATTGCAAGAATATTATACGATATGATATTAGGGTTAACCTGGTTGCGGGAAAGTAATTTTAAAGTAAATTAGAGAATTGGCCGTTTTTAGTGGGATTTATTTGAAGTAATTGAACTAGAAGAGGATTTAGCTTTTGTAGGATTTTAAATACGAGTTGTACGTAAGCTTAGATAGTTGAACGAAGTACGAAATAAAATATTATAGTAAGTTAGTAAAAAATTTACGATCGAGGTATTAGAAGAGTACGCCGAATTTAAGAGTTTGTTTATAAAAAAATATAATAAAGAAATAAGGCTATTAAAGTATAATAAATATAATTACGCGATTGATTTGAAAGAAAGAACGTATTTTAAAGCTTTTAAACTATATAGGTTGAATAGAGAATAATTTGACGAACTACGAGAATATTTTAACAAGAATTTAGAGAGAGGGTTTATACGATATTTTAAGTTATCGGCAGTAGTATTAATATTATAGGTATTAAAGAAACTGGGAAAAGATGGGAAGCAAAAATGGAGAAATTGTAAAGATTGGCGATATTTTAATTTTATTATTATTAAGAATAAAAGATTTATACCGAGAATAGATGATTTAAAAGATTGTTTAGGAAAAGTATAATGTTTTATGATATTTAATATTTTAAAAGCTTATTATTATATTAGGATTAAGAAAGGCGACGAATGGAAGATAGTATTTATTATTGAGTATAGATTATACGAGTTTTTGGTAATGGATTTTGGTTTTATTAATGTATTAGCGATATTTTAGTTAATAATTACGGACGTATTATGCGAATTTGTCGATAAATTTATAATAGTATATTTAGACGATATTTTAATTTATTCGGAGATATTTAAAGAATATAAAAAGTATGTGCGATAAGTATTTTAAGCGTTATAAAAAGTAAAGTTAAAAGTATATTTAGGAAAAAGTGAGTTTTATAAATAGTAAGTAGATTTTTTAGGATATATAATATTTTTAAGAAAAGTACGAATTTAATAGTTTAAACTGGAAGTAGTAAAAAATTGGCTTATATTAAAAAATGTTGGAGAGGTACGATCGTTTGTAGGATTTGCGAATTACGTACGTGCATTTATTAAAAATTTTAAGAAAATCGCGGCATTTTTTATAGATTTTATTAAGAAGGATAAACTTTTTTAGTGGACGGAGAAAGAGTAGAAAGTGTTTGATATATTTAAAAATGTAATTTTAAGCGATTTAGTATTTAAATTATTTAATTTAGACAAAAAATATGAGGTAGAAGTCGACGTAAATGATTATGTTATAAAAAGATAATTAATTTAATAAGACGAAAACGGCAAATTATATTTAGTGGCATTTTTTTTAAAAAAATTTTTAAAACTTAAATTAAACTATTAAATTTATAATAAAGAATTTATAGCGATAATTAAAATATTTAAATAATAGGAATATTATTTAAGTAGTATTATAGTATTAGTAAAAGTTTATTTAGATTATAAAAATTTTATAACGTTTATAATTATTAAAGTATTAAATAAACGATAAATACGATAGGCAGAATTTTTATTTTAGTTTAATTTTAAAATTATTTATGTTAAAGGCAAGGAAAATAATAGAGCCGATATTTTTAGCCGTAAAAGCGATTATAAATAAAAAGTACTATTAAAAAGTTAAATATTATTATATAAGAATATAAATAGAAGCTTATTTATAAACTTTATGTAAATAAATTACGAAAAATAGGATTAAAAAATATAAAACGTATTACGAAAGTTAAACAAATTAATTAATTAATATTATAACGATAAATTATACGTATTAAAAATATATTAGTACGGATTAGTTAAAAAAGTATATGAATATTTATTTTTAAGATATTAAGGAGTGTTTAAAATATTTAGTAAATTACGAAAAAATTACGATTTTTTAAAAGTATTAATAATAGTTAAAAAAGTTATTATAAAATACGATTTATGCAAAAAGTTTAAAATTATAAAACATAAACTATATAAAAATTTAGTATTAGTATTAATTTTAAACCGAGTATAAAAAATAATAGTATTTAACTATATAGTTAAGTTATTAAAATTAAAAGAATTTATAATAAAAGTAAAATTTGATTTTATTATAGTTATAGTAAATAAGTTTACGAAATATGTTTATTTTATATTATATAAAAAAATAAGTTTAGTAGAAGATTTAGTTTATGTAATGATAAAATATATTTTTAATAAATATAGTTATTTAAAAATAATTATTATTAATAGAGGTAGAATAATGGTATTTAAGTTTTGGCAGTTATTTATTAAAACTTTAGGAATTAAGTATAAAATGTTTACAATATATTATTTATAAATAAATAGTTAAATGGAAAAACTAAATTAAATATTAAAATAATATTTACGTTATTATATTAATTAAGATTAAAATAATTAGGTAAAATTGTTATTAAACGTAAAATTAGTATATAATAATTTAATAAATGAGATAATAGGAATATTATTATTTAAAATAAACTATAAATACGATATAAATACGTAACGATATTATATTAACGGTATTATTATATTAATAGCCGAAATTTAAGCAAAAAAGTTGTTAGGACTATAGAAATGGTTATAAAAAAAATTTACATTCGTTTAATAAAAAATAAAAAAATACTACGATAAAAGCAAATTATTAAAGCTAATTTTGAAAAAAAGGGATAAAGTTTATTTTTTAAAACGTAATATTCGAACAAAACGAAATAACGAAAAATTCGATTTTAAAAATATCGGACTTTTTAAAATTAAAGAAGTAATATTACCGGTAATATATAAATTAAAGCTATTAAATATTATAGTTATTTAACTAATTTTTTATGTATTATTATTAATTAAAGCGCATTTAAACGCTGCGTTTAAGATTTAGCTAAAAGCGGAAAAAAATAAAAATATTTACGAGGTAAAAAAAATTTTAAATTTACGACAAAGTAAAAAAAAGTTCGAATATTTTATTAAATAAAAAAGCTATACGTATGCTAAAACTATATAAAAATTAAAAAAACATTTTACGAACGTAAAAAATTTTGTTAAAGATTTTTACCGACAGTATTTTAATTGTTTAAAATTAAAAAAAAAAAGTCGATTACAAAAGCGTTAAAATCGTTTTAATTAAATAAAACCGACGCCGGAAAAGGGGATTTTTTTTTTATACGCTTTTTTTCGTTTAACTTTTTTTTTTCGATTATAATTTTTATTTTACGTTTTCGAAGAAATTTTTTATAAATACGCAGTTGCTAAACTATATTTAAACGATTAGAAATGTTTTTAAGTTTAGCTTTTAGTTTTTTTTATGTTTTAGTTAAATTTACTTGCAAAATTAGAAGCTTGTTTTTAATTTTTTTGCGACAAAAAAATAAACGATTATACTTGTTTATAATATTACGAAAAAAAAATATTAAAATTTTAACAGTATTATAAACCCGTTAATACCGAATATAAAATTAATAACTAAAAATTTCGTTAATACGAAAATATATAAAACTAAAAGAAAGACAAAAAAAACAAAAAAAAACTTTAATGCCGTTTTTATAAATAAACTCTGCGCAAAGCTTACGGTTAACGCGCTGATTAAGCCGATAACGGGAATTAAAAGTTTTACGCACGCGACTAGATATAATAAAGTAAAAAAAAAAAAAAAAAAAAAAAAAAAAAAAAAAAAAAAAAAAAAAAAAAAAAAAAAAAAAAAATATATTTACTTAAAAAAAAAAAGTACTAAAGCTTTTATAAATATGTTTGTTAGGACAATAAATTTAGAAAAAAGGGAATAATGTTACAAACTAACAGTAGAGAAAAACCTAACTAAAAAAATTATAAAAAAAAAAAAAACTACTGTAAAAAAATAAACGTAGCAATATAGCGTTACGTAACATAAATCTAAAAGATTTAAAAATTTAAAAGATTTAAAAATAGATTTAAAAGATTTAAAAATTTAAAAAATCTAAAAATAGATTTAAAAGATTTAAAGATCTAAAAGATCTAAAAAAATATAAAGATAAAAAAACAGTATAAAAAAAAAGGATTTTTCTATATAGCTAGTCGTTCGTTTATCATTATTTAATTTATATTTATAATTAGTTTTTAAAAATAACTATAGGAGAATATTCTTTACGAAGCAGTTAATTTAAGATACTATTGTTCTTATTGCCCGTAATACTATCTTTTGACGTATACTTTAAACATAAACATAAGAGTATCCCTGGTTATACTTCAAGCATTTATAACCCCGATACCACGAGAGCATACATAGTGTTGGACACTAGTGTACGCTTCGTAACATATAGGTTTTTTATTTTTAATAGTGATAGAGTTAAGATATCGCCAATTTTTATAGTTTTTCTATTTTCGTTTTCTATTTTTTCTTGGCTTTTTTAGTACTTATAGTATTAGTGTTGCTGCCGATGATTTGGAATGTTGTATAAACTTTTTTTTTAAGTTTTTATTAAAATATTTTCGTAGTTTATCGAGTTGTTTTTTGTTCGATTTATATAGTTTAAAGGCTTTAGGGTGCGTTTTTTTTTTTAGATTAATTGCGTAATTATATTTACTATGCTTTAGTAGCCTTGTTTTTTTATTATGTTTTTTTGTAAACAGGTTTTTAAATTTAGCGTATTTTTTTGGTATTTCGATCGTAAATTTTTTGACTTGCTATTATATTTTGTTTTATACTTCGTTTAGCTGTTTAAGTTTATATATAGCTTGTATTTAAAGTTTTGCAAAAGCTAAGTCTTTTTTTAGTTTAATTACTTCGGGCGGATTTTATTAAAAACGGCTAGTTTTTTAGTTTACTTTAAAATTGCTTTTCCGTAACTAGGTTAATTTTAATATTATGTCGTGTAATATTTTTGTAATATCGAGTTTAAGGCGTTTTAAATGATTTTAGATAATTACGGAGAATTCTGCAGTTTTTCGTGTAACCTTTTCGTTGTTGTAATTTATAGTTTTTCTATCGAAAGTCGTAAGTGTATAGGGTTTTTTTTTTTTAGTTTATGCTATGTTTAATTTGTTAACTAGATTTGGGGAAATAAAACTTTCGTAAACGCTTATATTAAATAAAGCTTTTAGTCTATTTTTATTATAGATTACGTTTATTAATATTTGTATTTTTTTAAGCTGTGTTTTTATTTTACATAAAGACCTAAGAATACCGTAAGCTAGCTGTTAGTTTCGTTTTATAGCTGCTTTTCGTCGTTTTTTTACCTGTTGATAAACTTGTTGTTAGTCTCGTTTTTTTGTAGATTTTGCTATTTTATCGTTTTTTCGACGGTTTCGGATAAAAGTTAATTTTTGTCGATTTTTTTTTAATCTTTTTTTTTATATTTTCGTATTAAAAAACTTTATAAGACATATAAATTTTGCATTAAATATGTTAACATCGTTTTTAAATCGTAAACTTTTTTTTGCAATTTTCGGGATACTGTAAATTTTGTTCGAATATAGCGTATTTATAGGCTGCTCGGTGCGTTACTATTAGTTTTTTAATTTTGCTTTTTTCGTAAAGGCGTTTAATTTTTGTTTTAGCTATTCGGGCTAGAAACTAAAGATTTTTAATTTTTTCTGCTATATATTTTTTGTATTTGTATACTATATAACTTATTTATAATATTTCGTAATGTTTTTTATGGCGTGGTCGCAATCGCTTGTCGTTGTTTTTAAACATAGTACTGTTATATAGACGACTAAGTGAAATAAAAGTGTCGAATTTTTTCGTTTTTAAAACATTTATATTTGTTTTAATTATTATGTTTCGGTATTTTTTGTAATACTGTAAAAGCTATTGCTTTAATTTGGTGTTGAGCTTTTGTTTTATTTTTTTTTTAGTTAGAGTTATTATTTCCTGTTTTAAGCAAAATTCGTCTTTTTACGTATACGGTATAACTTTTTTTCGAGCTATTGTTGTATATATCGTTCGGTTTAACTATTTATTTTTTGTTTAGCAATTGCAAATTTTGTAAAAACATTTTAGGTTATCGTTTAGACATTTTTTTCTTTTAAGCTAATTTTTTCTATATATTATTTTATTTTTAATATTTCGGTATACGTGTCGGTTTGCTTTTATTTATCGTATATTTAGTGTTAATACCGTTTTGTCGACTAAAAGGTATATATAGTTTTGAAAGTATTTTTTATTATTTTTTAACTTGTAAGGTTTGTTACTTTAATTTTTTTTGGCTAGATTAAGATTTTTTTGTTTTTCGTTTTTTTAGTCGGGCTTTAGCTATTTATTTCGGGTTTGAGCGTTTTTTTATTCGTTTAGCGCAATAGTTATTCGGTGTTGTAATTTTTGTTAAATTTGTTCTGTGATTACTTTTATGGCTTTAGGTTTTTATTTTAGGGTTTATATAATTTTTGCTAAACTTTGTTTTAAACGTGCTATTTTATTAAATCGTACTCTTTTTTTTGAACTGTCGGTGGACTATTTTTTATCGTAAACAGCTTGTTTATAGATTTTTTCTGCTGTTCGTTTTAGGTGTAGTTGCGTGATTAGTTGGTCTGTTAATGTATGTATTTTTTTTTATGCTGTTAGGTCTCCGGTTAATGCTTTACTACTTTGCTTTACGTCTGAAACTTTACCGTTATAGTGGGCTTGCATTATATTAATTTATTAGCTGCCTTTTTTAGCTTTAGATATTTTGGCTTTTAATACTCGTAGATTTTTGCGTAGCTTTTTATTACAATTTTTAGCATAATATCCTAACTTGTTGCAATTGTAATATTTAATAGTTTTCTTTGTTTTTTATTATCTTTTTTTGCTTTGTCGCATTTTATCGAGTTTTATAAGTCTTGTATGTGTACTATATGCCGTAAAATATTGTCGCTTTTTAAAGTTATTAGCTTTGTTTTAGCTCTTTTTTTAATTTTTGTTTTTAGGAAAACTTTATCCTTTTTTTTAATGTCGTTTAAACAGTTACGTATCTATTTAAATAGCCGCTAAGATATATTTTATAAACTTATTAGGTTGTAGTAGTTTAATAATTTTATTTTTAATTTTATTTTTTAGTTTATTATAAAATATTATAATTTCGGCTTAGTCGTTAATATTAAATATAGCGAAAATTTTTTAAAATTCGGTTGCATAAGTTAATGCTAACTTAATTTGTCGTAATTTTTGTAGTTTATTTTAGGCTTGTCGTTTTTTTTTAAGGTTAAAAAATAGATTTTTTAGCTCGGTTTTAAAAAAATCTCGACTTAAAAAAATCTTTTGTGTATTTTCGGGCTAACTGTTTTTTGGTTTATTTGTTATTTTAAACAGGTGCGGTTCGAACTAAGTTAAGGCTCTTTTTTAGAGCAATAATGCTGCGTAAAAAATTCGTTTTTTATCGTTTTTAAAAACATCGTTATAATAATGCTAATATGTTTTGATTTAAACTAAAAATCTTTTAAGTTTACTAAAAGTTCTATCGAACTTAAATGGTTTAACGATTTTTAGGTTTTTTTTTAGTATTTATCGTTTATTGTTTTTAGCGTTTAGTTTTTTTCGAAAGTTTTTAACTACGTTTACTAAATAGTCGTACTATTTTTTAATAACTTCGAACTTGTTATTTTCTTTTTCGGTTTTTATAAAGTAATCAGGGCTTATCGATAGCTTTAGAAGTAGTGTTGCAATTTGCAATAGTCCCGCATACTTTTAAAATGCTAATGCCGACATAGTTCGAATATTGTCCTAGTTAACCGCTTAACGTAAAACAAGACTATTTAAAGTATTACGAAGCGTATACTAATGTCCAATACTATATATGCTTTTGTAATATTAGGGTTAAAAATGCTTAAAGTATAACCAAAAATACCTTAGGGTTTATATTTAAAATATACGTTAAAAAATAGTATTGCGGGCAATAAAAATAATAATATTTTAAATTAACTGTTTCGTAAAGAATGTTTTTTTATAGTTATTTTTAAAAATTAACTATAAACATAAGTTAAATAGTAATAAATAAATAACTAGTTCTATAAAAAAACCCTTTCTTCTTTATACTTTTCCTTTATCCTTATATCTTTCTATAGTTTTACCCGTATTTTTTAATAGAATACCTTTAACTATATATTCTTAGATTTTCATGATCTAAATGATCTATAGATTACTTAAATCACTTAGATCACTTGCAGTCACGTGACCACGTGCTGCCACGTTTCTGCCCCGCTAGGGGTTCTTCCCCTCATGGTCCCTCTTTTAGGCTATGGTCCCACTGTTGGTTCGTAACATATAATAAGGAAAGCGATAAAAATAGCAAAAAGCGAAAAAAATATAACAAACCTGGTTAAAAAAAAAAAAGGTATAATAAATAATATAGCAAAAATAAACGTAATAAAAAGCGTAACAAAAAGCGTAATAATAAATAAATATATTACGTTAGCGATAGTAGTAACAAATCTAATAGGCTACCGTTTATATTATTAAGCTTAGATTCCGATTTTAAGTTAGACTTTAATAACGTATATATTATTATCGACCAGACCGTTATATATAAATATTATAAAAGTATTTTTAACTTTAAACGTTAAAGGGATAAATATATATAAACGTATAACAAAAAATTAAACGAATGTATTAGGAAAAAATAATTTAATTTTATACGTCGCATTTGCTAGCATTATTAAGCCATTTTTAGCTCGCGTAATAAATTGTTTAAATATTTAAAAAAGTGCCAGTTTAAAACATTTAACGTTGTGTATTTAGTAAATAACGCTTTAAACGTATTAGTTAATAAAGGAGTAAAAAACTTTTTCGTATTTAACGCACTAAATTTAGTAAATAATATAAAAAAAAAAGTGTTAAAGTTATAGTATTTTTATTTAAAAATACCTACGCGAGTATTTTAAAAAAAGCTTAAATTAAATATTTGCGTAGATATAGGCACAGGATAAAGCCTGATTACGCGTAAGCTTTTTAATATATTTAAATACGATATAAAGTTAAGAGAAGGATAAGTCCGAAGAATTGGAAAAGGCAAAGTACGGTGTACGCTTTAGGCTATTTTTACTTTTTATATAAAAAGAAAAAAAAATAGCTAAGACTATTTAATTAAATATAAGCATTTAGCATAAGTATTAAATTAAAACATCGAGCTTTTTATATTATTAAGTAATAAATTTTTTGATTTTGCGGGCGTTTGTATAAATTATTTTAGCTATTTAATTTCTTTTAAGCGCTTCGATTTCGTAGTTTTTTTTAAAAACTAACTACGCGCGTATTTGTGTGTTTGAAAAGTTACTTTCCGAAAAGAGGTGATATTAGAATTTAAGCAAGTAGTAATAGTGTTTGTTTAATATAAGCTATTTTTAATAGATCGTAATTTTGTATTTAATTTAATTTATGCTAATAAAGTTAGCGCGTTAATAAGGTTTAGTACAGCGCCTGCTATTATATTAGCTAATTTTAATTTAAAAGAGATAACGATACCGAAAAGTATAAAATTAAGATTAATTAACGAATAAATAAGTACCGGATTTATTAGGATAATTTAGAAAGGGTGTTTTAAAATAATAAGCCTGGCGGCTGTTTTTGCAATTATAGCCGCTATTGGCGCGTTGGCTTTTTCAAATTTGTAAATATCCGAGCTTTTAAACACCTGTATGGCTAGCTAAAAATTCAATTTTATACCGATAATTAAAGCTATAGTTACGAATGTTTTGTTATTATGTTTAAACGTTTAGACTGTTAATAAAGTAGACTTTACCGATATTTGTACGCGCGTGTTTAATATTCCGATAACGGACGTTATATATAATTTAATTAACGGCTTATTTTAGATATTGCTTAAAGTTCCCGATGTTAAAGCAATTAGCACAATATATGACCCGATGTACGAAAGGAACGAGCTAATATTAGGTTGCAAGCTCGAAATATTTTGAAAACAAATGGCTGAAGAGTTTAACGAATTTAAAATATTAACGCGTGATAATGCGTATTACGTAACGAACGTATAAGTATTAAAAAACGAGATTTTTGTAGACACGTTATTTTATAAATTTATGCGCGAAAGACCGTATAACGCTGCGAAACTTTTTTTAAAGCTTTTTCCGGAACGTTTAAAGATTTTTAAAATATTATTTATTTTAGGCATTAAAAAGCCTACCGATATATTAAAGTATAAGGCTTTTAATAAGCAGTTTATATACGCTAGGCTAAACGTATTTATAATGGAAATATTGCGTATATTGCAGGAATTTTTTAAAATATAGAAAAACTAAAGTATTATTAAAGTGCCCGAAAACGAGCAGATAAAAATACTTTTCGTCAAAGGATAGCAAAATTATAAGCTTAATAGCCGTTTGTATTTGTTAAGTTTTAAAAATTAAAAAAAAGTCGACAAAATATTCGATAAGCTGTATAGATAAAGAAAAATAAAATAAGTATATAGACTAAGCTTATTTGTGCATTTTTATTTTATAATGTAACGTATTATTAAAAGTAAACTAAAGTCTAGGTTAGTTGTTAATTTAAAAGCTTTAAATTATATAGCAGTTTTTAATAATTATTTTTTATTACTGCAAGCCGAAGTAATAGTTTTAATTAATAGTAAAAAATATTTTACCGTAGTAAATGCGATATCGTTTTTTTATTAATTTAGAATATATTTAAATTATAAAAATTATTTTATAATTATTAGCTCGAAAGGTTTAAAACGGTCGACCGTGGCGTTTATAAGCTTTAAAAATTTATTTGTTTATGTATAACGTTTTATAGATCGTTTGTTGCGATTTTATCGTATATATTATAAAGTATTTATCGACGATATTGTGATTTTTTTCGATACTAAAATAGAGCATTTAAAATATTTGCGTATTATATTTGGTTTTTTTTGCAAAAAAAAAAATATCGTTATTGCCGAAAAAATTTTTTTTAGGTTATTTATTCGTTAAGTTATTAAGTTTTTAAATAAACGCTTTTAGTATGTTTATTATAGCTAAGAGATTTAAGGCTTTTTGCATATTAAAGTTTTCCGATTAGTTTAAAGCTTTTAAGCAATATTTAGGTAGTACGGGATTTTTGCGATTATTAATACCGTATTATGCGTAATGTATTAAGCTTTTGCAAAAAAAGAAGATTGCGTTATTTAATAAAGGACAGGAGTTTAGCAGGGTACTTATCGGGAACTTTAGGAAAAAGGAGGTATATATATATTCGATATATTATAAATTAATAAAAGCTAAAATAATGTTTTTTAAAGTAGTACAAGATTTGATTTATAAACATACGATATTTTAGTATTACGATTTCGAAAAGTAGTTGTTTATATAAGTAAATAGTTTAATTAAACGTAGCTATAAAGTTATAATGTTTTATTTAAAAAACGGTTATCGATAAAAACTTAAAACGGTAATTTTAAGTAACTAGTTTTATTTAGTAATGTTTTTTAGTCGTTGTTTATTTTAATTTAAAGTACGATATAGACTTTTTAAATTAGAAGTAGCTTGCGTAGTTTAGGCTTATAAACGTTTTTGTATTATGATTAAGGCATGTTATAAATTTGTTATTATATTGATAGATTATTCGGCGACGAAGGGAATTATAGACTAGATTAGCTTTAATATTGTATTTACGGATTAGGCAAATAAACGTTTGTAAAACGCATTAATTTATTTATTTTAATACGGCTTTTAAATATATTACGTTTTTAAACGATTAAACTATGTACCCGACGCTTTAAGTCGATTAAAGATAATTTATAACGAGATTAAGTTTAATAGTAAGATTAAACGTATAAACGAAGAGCTTATTTTAAATTAAGTGTGGTTAATTACGGAAGTTATTATAAATAAAATTATAAAAAAATAGTTTTAAGTAGCTTATATAGTAAATATTAAATATAAGAAGATAATTAAGTTACTTTAAGAAAACGATAAAAACGCCGATAATGTTTTTAAGCCCGGCTATTAATTTGTAATCGTAAATAATTTATTTTATTATGTCGATAAACGTAACGAATATAGGCTATGTGTATTTAAAAGCTTTATATAAGAGTTTTTTGCGATGGCTTACGATGATAAGCATTATTTTAGACTTGACCAAATGTATAAAGAGTTTAACGGATATTCGATTAATAGAAAATCGTATGAGATTAAGAAATACGTTGTATATTGTTTTGTATGTAATTATTGTTGGACGGATAAGGGGAAGCTATTGGGCAGTTATTAGCTAATACGCCCGGAAGACGGCAGGCCGATGAAGACGATTGCTATGGATTTTATTGTGGGATTATTTATGGTATTATTAGTCGGTACGCTTTGGCAGTTAGAGGGGAAAGATAAGCATTATTATGATATTTTAATGATAATAACTTGTGCTACGTTTAAACGATTTTTGCTTATTTTTAGCAATAAAAAGTATACTGTTAAAGATTAAAGCACTGTACTAGCTAAAATGCTATTATTAGCCGACTGGGGTGTTTTTATTAGTATTATTTCCGACCGAGACTGCAAGTTTATTTTCGAATTTTAGAAAGGAATGTGGAAAACTTTTGGCGTAAAACTGTTAATAATAATAGCATATTATTTTTAAGGAGACGGCTTTTTCAAAAAGAAAAATTAAACCGTAAAAATAGCTATTAAATACTATATTTATATAAATTTAAAAAAAGTATAGGTAGACGTGTTATTATTTTTGCAATAGAACTTTAATAGCGCGTATTTTAAATTTATTTAATTTATACTTTATAAATAGTTGTTTAGATTTAAATTGCTTAGTTTAAATGACGTGTTAACATAGGTGGATACTGCGCTATACGAATTACGCTTTTTGAGGGAACATTTGCGTAAAGATGCGGAATTAGCCATAGACTTTGCAATTGTACGTGCTAAGCGATATTACGATATGCGATACCGTTTTATCGAATTTAATATAAAAAACGAAGTTTATTTTAAGCTTTATTATAAATATTATTTGCCCGGTAAGCTATTTAAAAAGTT
The DNA here is from genome assembly GCA_025201745.1 of Xylariaceae sp. FL1651. Taxonomy (NCBI): domain Eukaryota; kingdom Fungi; phylum Ascomycota; class Sordariomycetes; order Xylariales; family Xylariaceae; species Xylariaceae sp. FL1651. Next base: position 294,614 of record MU624264.1, on the reverse strand, counting down.
TTCCTAATAACGCGCTAGCTTTTAAAAAATTAAATCCAAAATAAAAAGGCTAGCCTACGAATTAGACCTACCTAAGGCTTTTAATATTTACTCTGTTATTTTAATAGTATACTTATCGCTTATTTAAAAAGAAGAAGATCCTTTTTATCGTACGATATTAGCACCGGGTTTTATTAAAAATGATTAAAGCGACTTTGGAAAAAAAAACGGAAATTTATATAAAATTAAAATTATTTTTAATTACTGCTTTAATCGAACAAAGTCAAGGTATAATTATTTGGTTAAATAAAAAAGCTATAGTTATAAAAATAACTAGTAAAGATTAAAGTAGTAATTGCGTTATTTAAAAGCATTGCTAGACGAATATTAAATCAGAAAAAGAAGAAGACTTTTTTTTAAAGAAAAAAGCTAAAAAAGCTAATTTAGTTATTTAACTTAAAAAAAAGCGCGGACGGCCTTAAAAGGTCCGATTTGATTAAAATAGCTTAAATAGGTCTGTTAAAGGCAATAAAAGCTTTTTTATGTGCCTAGCACTTGACATAAAGTGTTAAAGGGGTCCGTAAGACCTACCGGTTACGTGTAAATTAGATACGTTGATTAGATAAAAGAAGCTGGAATATTCTACATATCTTTGCGGGATGTGTAAATGTTCTTAGTCTTCTCTATCGCAATATAGAATATACTACACTACCCCATGGTTTTCTTTACCAAAAATATAATAAAATAACTTAATTTTTTTTTTAAAAAAATAATTTTATTAAAAAACAAAGCAAAAAATTTAAATTATTAAAATATTACCTTAAATTTTTAAATAAACTATTTAAATAAATTATTTAAATAATTAATTTTATATATTTTTATATTTAGCTTTTAATATTTTTATTATAACTTTAATTTAGTTTTAATTTAATTTTTCTTTTATTTGTTTGACTTATTTTAAAGTTTTATAGTTTTTCGCGATTTTTTAGTAATTTTTCCAATTTTTTTCCGATTTTTTTTAAAAATTTTTATTTTATTTTATTAAATACCTTTTTCTTTAGTTATTAACTAACTAACTAACTAGTTAGTTTTAGTTAAGGCATTAATTAAACTAATTAATTAAAATCTTAACCCTAGCTGTAACGCAGTATCCCTTAGCGTTAAATGCAAAAATAAACAAAATAAACAAACCTTAAAAAAAAACGGTTAACAGCATTAAATGCTATAATTTAATGCAAATAAAAGGTTAAAAAATGTTAAATATATATATTAAAACATGCAGTTAAAAGCAATAAAGCTTTAGTTTTTTTTTTTTTTTTTAATTAACTAAAAGCTTAAAAATAAATAGCATTTTCGTAAATTAATTTTTATTTATTAAAAAAAAAAAATTGCTAAAGTGCTAAAATAAGTTTAAAAGTTTAAAATAGCTATAAAAAAATAAAAAGCCCTTTAACAGCATATAAGTGTTATTAGCTAGTCAAGGTATGCTAGTTACCAGCTGTTAAAGATATAGCGGCTGTTAAAAGACTTAGCGGGCCGAAACGGCCCGAGGGTGTCCACATAGCAATGCTTTATAATAAATTTGTGCAACATACCCTGAGCAAATGCTCCACATACCTCTGGTCTCGCCAAAGTCCAAATGAACCCCTTCCAGCTGTAACCTCGTGCATGCCGTCCCTCTGCTATATCACCAGCCAGCCTCACTCTGCCCTTTGTTTCGCCGAAGATGCGGCCGTTGACAAGATGATAAAAACTAGGTACATTGGCTAGGCCTCCCACTATCGCATGGCTTGCATCTAGCAAGCTTTTGATTTGGAATGAAATGTGTAAGTCCGGATAGTAGTCAGTCCGCGAAAAGATGTCACCAGCTACTGCTCGCTAACATAGGCTTCGACTTTTTCTCTAAAGATGAGCGTTAAAAAGTCTCAATAAAATTATAACGAAATTACAGGCTAGCTTAAACTTAGTTTCGAAAAATAATAATATTTTTTTATAATTTCCAATAAGACTTTTTAAGGCTTATACTGAAAAGAAAAGCCGCAGCCTATGTTAGCGAGCAGTAGCCGGTGACATCTTTTGGCGGACTGACTACTGTCCGGACATCAACTTACAATATCAACTTCTGTCAACGTTGCTTCTCCCTGTCTTGCTCTAGTCTCTCTGAGCCGTAATTGGATGGCTCTGAAATGCACTAACTCTGATACGTCTCAGGATTGGAAAAAGCTTGCTGCTTTTTCTCTTATAGGACTAGCCGCACTCTCTAAATTCACTATTACATCGCAGAAAGACCTGGCCATCAAGGTCCTCAAAATAATCAGCCCATAAACCAGCCTCCGGCAACGGCGAGCTAGCCGAGCTAGCTACCTAACGTTAACGTTAGTGGCGTGGCCATCCGGGTTCTCAACCTCTGCACCGCCCCTCGCATTAATCTGGCGAGGCGGGTCAATTATTAAGTGTCACATACAAAACATGCATTCTACACTGAATAACCACTTTAACAGCTAATTTACACCTAAAAACACCGGTTCCGGTGTTATTTTAATCGCTGTTTTAAGTGTGACTTACGTATTTATAAGTCCGTATATCAGCCCTTTGCCTTGACTATATCTATTAGCGTTGTTTTTAGGTGTGAATTTGCTGTAAAAATGGTTAATTGGTGTGGATTGCCGTTTTGTATGTGACACTTAATAATTGACCCGCCTCGTCTGGCTATGGCCTTTGGCTACCTACCGTGACTAAGATATGTTTTTCAATATTATGTAGTAAGCTGCATGATACGGTATACAATACCAGCGAGGCCGTGAGGCGTTGATTGGTGGCCTGCTTGGTGCTGTAGACATCCGGAAATGGCGGCCGTCGGTCTGGTCATCAAGGTCCCCATGTATTTGGGCGGGTCCCAGCTTGTCCACAATATGCTGTGATCTATGTGCCAGTTGGCTGATTGAAATTGTCTACAGCCAGCTTGAACTGTAGTGAATGGCTCTCGTTACACATATCTGGGGTCGCGGGGTCGAAGCCACCTTGCGGCGACTGGTATCCGGAGCTGAGCGAGTAGAAAGCTTTTCGGATGTACCCTATCAAGATGAGAACTGAACTTCCAGACCAATCGTACGAAATGGCGAATCAGGTCTACGTAGGTCGAGCGCGCTACCTAGGCTGAAGAGCAGTGACTTAACTCGACCTTCCCAAAGGAGCCCTATGCGCCAATGTTGGTCGAGCCGAGCTTTCAATACACCCGAATATTGATCTTCCTCTTCGCTCTCCGTGTTTTGTCGCCATTCCATCTTTGCTCGGAACGTGCGCTGTTTTGTTGTTGGCTCTACAGCCGTGTCGGAAACTGGGCTCGGAAGGGGATCGGGAGCATTGAGCATCGGTAGGGGGTCGTCTAATCTCCACTCCATCTTAGCCTGGAAGCTCCTCTGTAAAATTTTATTTGCTGATGCTACTGGTATCTGGTCTGTATCAGTGTCGACGGTCCACGCTCCTTTCCGCCTCCATAGCTCCATTCCAATAGACCAATCGCTCTCGTAGCTATACACGTTGAAATCCATCTTCGTGGCTAATGAGCAGTGTCGACCGGCCATGACCGCATACGTCCAGCTTAGTGTACCCATCAAGGGGTTGATGGTCATGGTAGCCGTGAGAGGAGTTCCCGTGTGGGAAGGTAATGTTGCGAACCGCGCACCAAGGCTCATACCTCCCGACTTGTTCAAAGTTCCATAGTAAAGCTCACCGCCAGCACTGAAACGTCCGTAGATGCGTTCCCTTTCCGAGTTGGATACTCCATTTCGCTCGTCCTGCACGCCTCCGGGCATGCATGAGCTGGCAACATCACCTCCAAAATTGTAAAGTCCCCGAACGCCCATCAGACCTCCATCCGAGGATGCCAGCCCTTCTACTTCATATCGGCCCTCGTCATATTGTAGCATGCCCAGAACCGTACCTCCATTCCGCAGAGTCTGGTCTGAGACGGCGCTCACCTGCAGCTGTAACGTTGGTGATAACCTCTTAACCATGAGCGCCTCGAGCATGGACATGGGTAGATATAGTCGCCCGTAGGCCAAGCCGTCCCGATATGCCCCCTTTACTCGGTTCCGGCGCGACAGCTCAGCCAGCGGGCGATAGCTCTGAAGGAGCTCAGGCAGCGGTACTTTTTCGCTTTGGGCGATGGCGTGATAGTCGAGGGGCACGGTGGAGTATAAGTAGGAGATGGAACCGTCAACGACGCCGATAGTGCCCAGCTGGTAGGCGGTTGCGAAATGTGGCGTAGCGAGTGACGAAAGGGTCAATCGTAGGCCGCGAGGAGTCGCAAAGTGAAGCAAGGCATCAGATGTCGCATTCAGAGTTGAATATGAATTCTCACGGCTCCAGCCTGTAGCGCCGTAGAAGGCGCTCTGGATGTAGTCCATGAACTGGCGCATCGTGCTGAAGACCCTCGTTGAGCAAAGGGAAGATAAGAGTTTAGGGTAGGGCGGGAGAAGAACAGTCGCTACCGGGCGAGCATTGGGCTTCCTAAGGTGTTAGTTATCCTACCTGCATCGCGAAAGCAAGTGGAAGCTGTTTGCAGCGTTGAAGACATATGTTGTAGGGCTAGGAAAGACGCTGGCTTAGAGTATTAAGTGCCTCCCGTACATACGGAGGCTAGCTGGAAATCTTAGGTAAGTATTATTGGTTCAACTGGTGACCGAAGATTAGCCGATGAATTCTTACAAGAGTTTACCTTGGAAGACATTCTAATTCATCTGATTGGCTCAGCTGTCTTTAGGGGAGTTTTACCTGTAGATAGGCACCTCGTATCCCATCTTACTCTTCAGTTGTCTCGTTGCAAAACTAAAATAAAAATTCAAAACACTATGGTTACTGATTTCGACTTGGGATCGAGGGAGACTCCCGAAGCACGTGTAATAAACCAGTGCATCGATTTTGCATGCATATTATATTGTACAGAGGACATTGCTCTTCACCCAATGTAATGTATCACATAATTGTATCTGATCTGACCCTGCAGCAGGATCTGATCTAGATATACTGAACCTCTACTAGCATACTATGACAAGGACGTGGAGCCATGCGATATAATCCATCGATGTTCTTATAGAGTTTGCCTTTTCCATTGACATGGCCTCACGTCTGCTGCGCAACATACGGGTGCCTGGGCAGAGATATGTACGCGGCAGTACTTACAACGAGATCATCAGTCGGTCCACGGACAGACATCTCCCCGCTAGACACCCCCCGTAGTGTATACTGCGTAAGTCTGAAGTGGACCTCACGCCATGTGGGTGGAGGGAGAGATGAATAAAAAGTATGGATCACAGTTATACGATACCACCATTCTATTATTGCTTAATTATTACCGAAGTGGATGCTCACGTTGGCGTCACCAAGTGAGACGAAGGGGGCTCATGAGAGCGAGTGCGAATTTGATGAATAATCAGACCAAGGTCCGGTGCTTCTAAAATAGGAAACCTACATACATCTATGCTCGCGATATCTTGCCTAGCACCATGGGTCCGGCTTAATTATAAGTCCATCATCGGAATGTCTAGACTTACCCTCGTCGACAACTTCAGTTGGAACAGCGCCCATGAGCACGATTACGCCTTTGCCATGGCTCGACTATATATTTGCATGGCACGGATCGGTTTGACGACACACTTTACTCAGCTCAACAGAGTCATTCGTATCCTGCCTGAATAACTGCGTTGGAACTTTCAGACTTGATTTTGTCTTCTTTCGATAATCGCAACAACCTTCGCGTGGATAACTGCCCTTTTACCGTCACCATGGCACAATCCCAAGTTTGGCTCATTACCGGCGCTTCGCGCGGCCTGGGTTTCGACATGGCGAAAACTGCTCTCAAGGCCGGTCATAAGGTCATTGGCTGCTACCGAAGCAAGCCGCAGGACATGTCCAAGTTCAACGAACTTGAAGCGCTCGGCGGCATTTGGACACAACTTGACGTATCTAGCGAAGACGCCGAATCCAAAGTCAAAGCTCTCGTTGCCGAACATGGCAAGATAGATGTACTGATCAATAACGCGGGCTATGCTGTGCTTGGAAGCATCGAAGACACACCGTAAGGAGACCTCGAACCACGATAGTTACTTCTTGTGTCTACTTGTACTAACTCTAGTGATCAGCCTCGACAAGGTGCACGCAGTCTTCAACACCAATGTCCTTGGGACTCTGCGGACGATCAAGGGGGTGCTGCCGTCTATGCGTGAGCGCAAAGCCGGCACCATCGTGAACATTAGCAGTTCTAATGGCATGACTCCCGTCCCCGCGCTGGGTATCTACAACGCGACCAAGTTCGCCATGGAAGGTTTGTTTTTCATGTTTCACGTTGTGGCTCCCTTTCTTCCTCGAACCCGCCATTTTCAGTATAGTTGGTTTCGAGGGCTCTAACATGGTCTATCTTTGCGCTAGGTTATACGGAAACACTACAGATGGAAGTGGCCGGCTTCAATATACGCGTCTTACTCGTCGAGCCCGGTGCAACGATCACCGAGTTCGCTCACGCTACGGGCTCTGGCGTTCGGGTGGAGCCAAGCGAGGCCTACCAGGATGGCTTAGTCAAGCAGGTTTCGGATTTTCTCTCCTCTGAGCAGTATCAAACGTCGGGTGCAACCTCCATCGCTGTCGCGGAACGAATCGTCGAGGCGATTGACGGCACGGGGTTTATGGCTGGCAAAAAGGTTGGCCTTCGCCTCCCACTGGGCAATGACACGGGTGCTGGGATCGAGAAGAGGGCTGCGCTATTCACGGACTTGGTGAATATGAAAGATGTTTGGAGCAGCGTCTGAAGTCAACATTATTTCCTTGGCATCAGCATTGTATTAACTTTACAGCTCACTTTGACCTGTCCCAATTCTGGATCAGACTGTACATAATACATCACAGGGGATACTACATTGTCGTTTCATCCAACTCAACTTCATAGAATGCATTCTTATATTCACTCAGCTCAGTAGTAGTCAATAGTCAAAATTGAGTTATCCAATCTCTGCCCACTTCAATACCAGCATTTTCTGACACCTTCTCCTCAACGTTGGCTCCAGGTGTACCGCTACTGCAGCTGTTAACGCATCAATGAAACGATACCCCTTTTTCCATAGATACTAAATCGGTTAGATCTGGTGATTCCTCTCTTCTGATGCGCGGGGAGCTGATGGCATAGCACAAGTGCCTCTTTGTGTAAATACCCCTCTCCTTTGTTGTAAGTCATAAGAACATAGTCGTTATTCAAGCATTAGTTCCCTCTCGGTTCTTCCCTTAGAGTCTGGGTCTACCTAACCTTTCGAAGCTGATCTATCATATCCAACTTAAACATGTTAACTCCTCCAAGATCTCAAAAGACCATCTCATGTAAGACTTTTAAGGCCCGCAAGGCACCGTTCGCGGGATAAAAGGAAAGCACGCATCAAAAATAACCGCAAACATAACCCAATACCGGGCCATGCACGTCCCCAGACTTACCCCCTTGAGGCCTCTAATAACTTTCCTAGCGTACAAGGGAGCAGTTGAGTATTATGTCAAGTTGTCGAACAAGTCTAAGCTTATTGCACCATAGAACCAGACCACGTCTGCCGCCAATATCACTCCGTACACAATCGTAGTGTGCTTCCTAGCGTACAAAGCACTTACATTCTTCTTCAGGCTATTCTTGAACCTCACTGTCTGGGGGAATGGCTGCAGTGGGTTCCTCTACGGCATTTTCATGTTCTGGGCGCTTGGGTATCTACTATGGGCCGTGAATTGGACTTTGCAGAGTCGATATGGTTTCACTTGACGTAGTGTTTGTTGAAGGTAGCTAGGCCTATATGAAACTGCGCGATGGGCAACAAGCTAGATGATGGACGAGAGACATTGGGCGCATTTCTTGGGTACAGCGACTGGTATGTGTGGTTAGCTAGAGATCATCGACTTTAAAGGAAGGCCGAGCTTTTAATTGCGCTTGTGATATAGCCTCTAAAGTGTGGCTAGGGTTTATGAGAACTTATGTGTACACGCGATAAAATGACTGCCTCATACTGGCATCATTTCTTGTGTAGGCCATAGAACAAGTAGATCAATATTAGGAAGGCCATACGGTCTTGAACTCAACAGAGTTTGTCAAGAATGCGAATACGAGTTCGCCATCAATTGATCAGCCCTTTTCAGACGCCGTACCCTATGCTACCTAGACCGTAGTAGTTCATTTGTTCGTGCATAATCCACAATTTACTCGTCATCCTCTTCCTCGTCAGCCTCCGCGCAAGTCTGAGCGATACCTGCTTAAAAGTTAACATTAAATCCGATGTGTGTGAGAACTGAATATAATTAGTCTTACGGTCAAGATCACGTTGTCCTATAGCCTTGTTAGCAAGTAGCAATAAAATGAAGCTAGGAGTTTTGAGAACTCACCAGACTGTGTGATGCGACGGCCACCCTTCTCCTCGTCTTGCTCGACAACACCAATCTTCTCCAAAGCTTGCAGAATCTTGCGGTCGACGGAGCCGGAGGCGTCAACGTGATGGCTGGGCCGAGTTCCACGGTTCTATTCATAAAACATCAGTAACCGGATATCGGCAGATTTTAGGTAAAAATACCTTCGCAGTTCCGTGAGTCTTGCGTAGACGGCCACTGTGATAAGAGTTAGATATCGCTGGATCCTCATGAATGCGGACCTCGTAGAATGATAGTTCGATCATTCGTGCTACTAGGCATTTCCAGTGGAAAAAGTCGGAAGGGGTCTACGAACACGCCAACAGTCTTTCTCAGGTAAACGCTGGGATTAATTAGTACATGCGGTATAATATTACGACTAGGAAACATACTGGCGAGCCACAGCAGCCGCACGAACGTAGAACCAGTCACTGTTCTATTTAATAGTTAGCGCTAGAGCCTCATCGCTAGGTAAAATGAGGATGCTGTGGTAGAGAACACTAGAGGGCGAAAGTACGGGTGACACGTAGTGGCTGTAAGTCGAATCGACAGCAGGTTTGACATTGACTGACCTGAGGAGGAAGTTCGCGGGAAACACCAGTCTTGACAGTGTCGACCCAGCCTAAGGATTGGTTAGTGATGATGAAGACAGTTGTCGAAGCAGTCAAGGTCTAAGACCTACCAGGAACTGGCAGCCTGCCGGCACGCTTCAAGAACTGGCTGTAGGTCTCGATGAATTTTTGCGCCTTTTGAGTACACTTCGCGTCAGCATTATTCCGTCATCAGAAGTCTTGCGACTCCCTCGCGCCTGCTCCCAAAGACATTGTGTGGTCGAGTATATCGGTATCGACTTCTGGTGCAATGGCTGGCTGCCGCGAGGTTGTCAGGGTGTAGGCGTGGTAAAGGGAAGTCTCACGTCAACATCGCGAACACTGATTCCGCCAGTCATCTTTGCGGTTTAGTCTTGAGGTTTCTGGGTCGACTGAAAGGTAGGGAATGGCTGGGTGTTAATCGTCGCGCGGGATGGTCGAAAGTCGGACAAGTCAAACGAAGCACTCTTGGGGATTTTCCGGTTTGGTGGTTTGGCGAGGGAGTCCCCATGAGAAGTGGGGCATTGCTCAAAATCTTGGCAAATCTAGGGTTTGCATGCCCTGCGCTAAATAATCTGAACTCTCGCTCTTATCTCTTATCTCTAACACCAGCCACAGTGCCGCACGACCCGCTAGGACGAGAGTCAAGAGGTTTTACCAAAAGCACGAGCCACCTGGGGTATCAACTGCATTGCCCATTCAGTCCATGTCGTGACATTAAACCCCGTTTGTCTCCGTCATACCCATATAAGCCCCTCGGTGATACATGTATGGGAATGTTACCATACTTCTGGCCTTTCAAGAGTAGTTCTGGTGACTAAGTTTCTTTGACACAAAAAGTATATGGAGCTATATAGGGTCGATAGAGCGCTTGATTCAAGGTCGCACTTCTTAGATCGCATTCAGCGTCAAGACGGTATATGCTTCGCGGTATGCACATCTATTACTTCCTACAGAAGCTCGAAAGGAATGACATGTGCGTGTGATGAGTGGACGCCATGGAGTTTTAACCATGCTATAACTAAATCCCCGTTCTTCCCACGTCTTATGAGCACGACCAGGCCCAGCTCTTGCCAGTGCGAAGGGGGATGTATGCTTTCATTTCCCATAGATCCTTATACCTAACTCTTCCCTACTCTCGCGTTTTCTCTTTATGCGCCAGTAGAGTCCCAGGACTTAGGCATCTAGCTCAGCTGTCTAGAAACAGCTGATCAATCTTTCCCTTGTAACCTTCCAAGCTCAGGTCCTCCCTTACCTTTCTTCACAAAGACTTAATGGACTACTAAGGCTAGCCATTCCATGTCGTCAGGCCCACTTTTCCAGTTCTCGAAGTGAGTAAAATAGACACTGTATAAACACAAGATTTTGCTTATCTGAAACTTGACATCGATAATCATGTCTAGCGCTTTTCCATGTATTTCTAGTTTAGTTAGGATAATATAGAAGGATTTTGGATTGCTATGACCGAAGTGTCGGAGCTTTTTCATCGAGACCATATAGCACTTCGATAGTAATAGCAATGTGAGCCATCGATAAGCGGCGCCTAATGTCAGAAACAAAACAAGGTCCCATGCAACCCCATAGCGCCCATTTTCCTTACTTAACCTACTTCCCCTGTTCCCAAAGTAGTAATTATCATATCCATACTTCGTCGTTAGCTCTATTTTGATTAAGATAGTCCAGCATCTGATCATAGTTTTTGCACACATGCTTGGCATCCCATCCATCACTGCCGTCAAATCCCTCAGGGAAGGTAGTCTGCTCGCCCTCAAGTGCCACATCACCACAACACATGATCCCCTGCCGTAGGTAGTCGAAGCAATGCGTCAGGTGCCATGGCGTCTCCTTTGGCACTCTACTCGTGTCGGACGTGAGGGCTGAGTAGGCTTCCGCAATGGCATACTACAACAAAATCAGGATTCGGCTCTAAAAAATGCGTGAATGGGAGTTGAAGCTTACCAAGCAATGTAGCTGATGGGTCATTGAAGATGTTACCACGAATTGCTCGTCGAATGTTGCGAGCCTCGTTGGTAGATTGTCGTATCGCTCTGGGTGCTTTACTTCTAGATATCCGAGACCCTCTGGTACCTGTGTTAACAAAAGGGGACGACGTATGAGTGGCATGGCTAACCCACTAGGTACAATTTCGAGCCATTTGTTCTTGGTCTCGTCCGAAAAAAACTCCGATGTATTCTCCGGGACAAAGCCGGGGTCAGGTGAGAACTTCCGAATCTGTTGCGAAACTATAAGTAGTGTCAGCACGCTTCGATACTCTTCGGTACCAATAGGGCTCACATTGAGGTGCGAATGATGTTATGTCGCCAGCCCCTTCGAAATAGTGGTAATTGCGCCGGCGCGCCCAGCTTTTCTCCAGCAAAAGAGCTACGATTACCACGAGGAGGAATGTGTCTACTAGCCATCGATGGGCTTTGAACGCGGCGAGAAATTCAGACTTCTTCGACCGTGGGGAGACATGCAGATAGTCCTTCTCATTCAGATCAATTGTGTCGTTAACCTCCGTGCTCGAATCCTCGTCATCTTCGGCGTGGATGCTATGGTATTGGTTTGCATTAAAGTTGTCCTTCATGATTCCGAGTCAATTGGTCCCTTTTTTGCAAAGGCAAACTAAAGTTTGGTTTTATGGACCATAACTTCGAGAAATAAGTCTAAATATTTAAATGTCCTTCTCATGCTCTCGGGTAAGCGACTTGGGGGCAAGGGTTAGTGCTTCGGATTCGCTCCCCACTAACAAGTCTGCGACGCTTGGTGTCGCGACACGGAAACAGCCAAGACACAGTATGTAGACAGCGAAAAAGACCTCCCTGTAGGTGCCTACCCCGACCAGCGTATGACGCGTTCAACTAATAGCCGGTCGATTCGATATATCAGCTTGAAACTGCCTGCTAGTGGAGCCCAGATCTCTTAGAGTTACTAGTAAAGGCAACTGTGGTGCTTAATAGCCTCTCAAATATTATCTCAAGGGAAACAGATGTGACTACCAAAGCCGCCGTATGATTGTAAGATCGTGACGTTTATTCCTGTCTTCGAAGGCAGAATTTCTGCCAAAAGGAGGTTATAGTTACTCAAGCCTATACCTTCAATCGTCGACACTAGCCGCCTCCTTTCGCCTATGTACTAGACCGGATCAACCTAAGTCAAACCATCGACATTACAACTATCTAAGACTTTAAAGTCGTCTTAAATTGAGATGATTGCATAAATTTCTCATGAGCTAGGCAACTATGTGTCGACTAAAAAGCATCTGGTTTTTCCTGTCACATGGCCTGCAGCGGCGACGAGACCTCGCGGTGTGTCTAGCTCTTTAATTTGATCAAGTAATTAGGCCAGTCTAACGAGCATGGCACCAGATCTAAATCTCGGCCAAATTCTCCTTTAATTTGCTGAGGATAAACCTTGCCAGATCATGATGTCCTTTTTGGCTATATCAAGATACTAGATACGCTCTGCTTCGTTACCATCAAAAGTAGTAACATAGCTATAGTATCTAAGTAGAGCGATGTCTGTAACAATCCTACGCATCCTCCCGTTGCCTCCATAAAGGTAGTTTTTAATGGCGATCCTCTCTCTAAAGAGGACATCGAGCACCGGATTGATGAACAGAAGGGCATAGCGAAGGCCCCAAAATAGTTAACCCCTCTGGTAAACCTATAGAAGAGACGTAGACCTAGGTACGACTAATCAGTACTTGTAGTCAAATAAAGTTTATACGATTCCAATGACATTGTTAGGCAGGTGCCCGGACAGTATATAAAGGATCTAAATAGTGGCAAACGGTGCCAGATTACTATAACTTCTGCAACATCAATAATTATCATACAATCCCCAGTAATATTTTCTCTACAGGCCACGTCAGTACTGAACTCTCTGCGAGAGTAGATAGCTAGACGAGGCTCTACTCTTACTATACACTTAGAACATCAAGAATTTACAGTAAACGCAGCGAGTAGCGTATGTTTGAAGACAAACATATTTATCAGGTTGCTTGTTCTGTTGTCGCATCCGTCGTAAATGATACTTAACGATCTCTTTACACATAAACTCCTTATTTTTCACACATCTAAGCTGGCAGCTAGATTTCCTCATCTGGGAAGTCTGCACCCGGGTGAGGCAAAAATACCTTCGAATAAGCTAAGTCGTTAGCTTAATAAGTTTACCCTATTAGTTAGAGAGCCTTATTTTGACTCGCATTACCATTACTACGAAGATCTATATCTTGCTGGTTTAGAAAACATTAGGATTTCGCAACCAGCGTTACAGAATTAGCACTTCTGCGTCATTAAAAAAGGCCCCGCTACTTGTGCAAACCACAACTATCATATTTCTCCATACTATTTGAGATTGTGAAGCAGATATTACGAGCAGTTATAAAATCAGATTTAAAGGAGGAGAGGGGTGTGCCTAGGCCCCAATACGATGGGACATTAAAAGAATAGTTTAGATGCCAGGAATAGTCAAGCATTGCTGTGTATTGAATTAGAGGACTTATATTTAGGACTGAAGAAAACCTTATCTATTAGATGCTCCCGAAAAGGTTCGAAAATTTCACCTGTAAATCGAGTCATACAATCAACCATATATAATTAAGAGAACAACGAAGGATAGGAATATGTAACCTATACGAGAATCTCCGAGATAAGACCTCTCCTGCAACGGGGATCCGCTTGGCTCGCATGAAAGCAAGATAGCTGAAAAGAACAACCTACTGAGGAACTGATGCCAAGCAAATTATGAGCAAGAATGAGCTCTTTATTACTCAGTAGTGTGGGGGAAGTTTAAGATATAAATGAAACGAGACCCTAACTGTTGTTAAGATCTGGACAATTTTTGACTAACCTCTTTTTCTTTAACCCAATCTTTCCTCAGTCATCTCGTTTGTTGTTCAGATCGCATCTGTTGACAATTAGACGATGTGTAGCTAGTCTGGGAACCTCTAAAATGGGAGGTTAGCAAATGTGAGTGAGACATTAACTTCTCCCCTTTTTGCCAAGGCCTAGACTCGGGACGAGTTCTGACAGGCGTTCTAGACAAGCAGTTCAATGTTGCTTCGTTCATGAGCGAGCGCTTAGATAGTTACTACATGGAATAACCCTATACGGAAGGCAGGACGGATTGCTTATCTTCTGGAACATGCTGGCGATATTGAACCATTATGTCGCCACTCAAAGATGCGACGCCAAGCATATGATAGCCGAGTTTCCCCCCTTGGAGCAGCTTTCCAAGCCGTCTTCGGGTCTCGCTCTGGCGCTTCTGTACATGTAAGATAACTCCATTGTCTTGGATGATTGCGTTTGATAATAGCAGATAGGCTTTGTGTGTGTCCTAGATGCCTATCTCTTTCGGCAGTCTTCCGAGTTCTATCTGCTCCCTTGGCCTGCCACGATCAAACAAGTGTCAGGCGTCTCAGCCCTATCGCTTACCATTACAGAGTCCTACAATGATGGCCTTCTCACTAGGAAGCATTTAATCCTCACAAAATGCCACACGACATGAAGCTGTGGATAGCAAAAAGGACACCAGTTAAGCATCGGATCGTTCCATTTTCGCAGGCAACCCCTCGCAGCTGCTCCCCTGCCCGAATGCCTACATTGGAAGGGCCGGTCGCTAGGGACCGGTTGTTGACGGCCTGCCTCTAAGGGGATCTTGGCAATGCGCGAGCGACTACTGTCGGCAGTTCTCAAGCCTTCCGACCCACGAGCTTGAGGGACTACAGTAGCGACCTTTTCACACGGTCCGGAATATGCGACCGATTGGGCAGTTCGACGGCCCGCTCAGAGGTGCTTAGGTTAGTGCGTCTTAATGGGACAGGCATCACAAAGGTTATCGCCATTCTGCAAATCAGAAGACGGCGGATGAGGGGCGCAGCTACTGCCAAGGTCGAGCCAAGAGTCAGACGCAGATCAATTGCCGGTCCTTGGATTAACAAGGCTTGTCGCGATAATGACCTACCGTTTTCGTGAGAAAGGATACTACTGCGATATCAGTCGTGTGATACTCCCAACCAGAGGCGCCAAGCACTGCAAAAAATTGACTGCAGGGTCAGTATTGGAGCCGAAAGGCGGCTGCTCACCTCCAAGGTATCCTCGAAGAGGCTGCTAAGTAGATTGTGCCCGTTTGTGGATGGTCTGTCTGCTCCTTCTTGCTGCTACTATGCAAGGGAATAATACGAATGTAATATAGTGCTATAGAGGCTTATCGCGACCCGGCTTCACATCCCGCGTCTTGGGAAAGGGTCTGCCTTGCGATTATAAAAGCGCCCGCCATCCCCAAGGCCGAAAACAGCGAGGAGCCGCGATCCTCAGTAGCCCAGGACTCGTAGAACTTCCGCCAAGATGAAGAACTTTGTGAACGCTGCCGCCATTGTGGCCCTCTCCGGCATTGCGCTGGCCAAGGAGATGGCTCCCAACGAGGAGCTGGCCAAGACGCTCTATGACTCTGGCATTCGACACAAGGAGATCATGGACCACAAAGAGGTAAAGGCCTGCCAAACCCTGCCAGATGGATGCTATGGTGCTGACACTCTACGCAGGCTTTCTGGGCCAGCCGAAGAGAACAAGGAATTTTCGACTCTTCCCAATACAAGAGCATGGACGCTAGTGTCGCCGTTGTCCCCTGCACTGACGGGCTTGCTGAACTTGTTACGGGGGATCCGTTGTACACATTCAACTGCAGTGGCCTCGATCTCTACGATTTTCAATCACACGTCGACCTCGGCAGCCCAACTGGGGAGGGTGCTGGTTCGTGGGGTTGGACTAGCGAGGACGGCCGTGAGTTCATGGCCATTGCCCAATCTGACGGTGCTGCATTGGTTGAGATCAGCCCGGCGGGTAAAATCATCTACCTCGGCCGGCTGCCACAATATAGCGCCGCCGCGCCTTCGCTATGGCGTGAGATGAAGGGCTACAAGAACTACATGGTCATCGGTAGCGAGGCTGTAAACCACGGCGTGCAGGTCTTTGACATGTCGAAGTTGCTGGACATTGATCCCTCCGCGCCCGTCACCTTCACCGATGCTGATGCCTACCACTTCGGTGGTCTACCCATAGGTCGCTCTCACACTGTCCAGGTGAATGAGGAGAGAAACTATGCCGTTGCTTCTGGATCGATGCCGCGGACTGATAAGTGCGCATCTGGTCTTATCTTCATCGACTTGACAGATATCAACAACCTGACGTCTCCAGGTTGCGCTGCGGCTGACGGCTATGTACACGATGCTCAATGCGTGGTGTATCGTGGTCCGGATGAGAAATACGTCGGTACCGACATCTGTTACGGCTATAACGAGGATACCCTGACCATCTACAACGTGACTGACAAGGCTCACGCCAAGGTTATTTCGCGTACCTCATATTATGGTGCTTCCTACACGCACCAAGGCTGGCTGCTTGATAGTCAATGGCAACAATACCTTGTGCTCGATGACGAATACGACGAGTATGATGGGAACGGAGCTGGCGCAGCTGGCTACCCCATTACCTATATCTGGGATATTAGCTCGCTCGAAGCACCCAAGCAGACAGGCTACTACAGCGCCAAGGTCAAGGGTATCGACCACAACCAATTCATCAATGGAGATTTCGCCTACCAGAGCAACTATGGCGGAGGTCTTCACATTCTCGACATTTCTTCCATCCCAGAGGATCCCACAGGTGCCGGTGTAAAGGAGGTCGCCCACTTCGACATCTACCCTGAAGACGACAACGATGAGGGCGGCGGTGTTATCGATTTCGTAGGCACATGGAGCCACTATCCGTACTTCAAGAGCGGTTTCATCGTCATCAACACCATCGAGCGTGGCGCTTACGTCGTCAAGCGAACGGCGTGAGGGTTCCATCGAGGACCAGATAGGAGAGGTAACCATACTGCGCTTAATCTATCGGCAACATGGGTATAAGTTGAAGTAGCTAATAATATAAATAACGAAGACGCATGATTACAGTAATGACCATTCACGAGTACATTAAATGTGTATAAAGTGTTGGTCAAATATGAAGCACAAGAGACGCCCGAGGCCAGCAATAGAAGTCAATTAGACTTCTCGAATGTCTTCTTCTGTAATAAGTAATCGCCACCACGCCAGGCTTTGTATACACCATAGAGCCCTTGGAACGGCCACTTGTCGCGTAGAATGGATGGCATCCTAGATTGATCTTTCGCTTTCCTCTTTGCTGCCTCGTTTACCTTGACCTTGTCATAGACACTCGGTAAGTGATCCGCGTGATATGTAGTGCGGACTGCATCGTATGCAGGCTTGTTATAGGTATTCCAGAATTCGTCTTTGGTATAGTAGGCCTGAGCATAAAGCGTCTTCTTACCACCGAGCTCATGTACCTTGTGCTCGATCAGACGGTTAAGACGCACCAATTCTTCGTAATCCTTCGGCCCAGGACCCCAGACGCCGAAGTTCAGCATGACTTCGGCAGATTGGGGATCAGCGAAGTCGGCATGCAAACCGTGGGCTGCGTTAGGTGTGTAGCGACGCACACGGATCGGACACAACCAGAGTGGATATATATGGAGTGTCTCGTGCAACCAGTCGTAGAAGGCCTCGACAGCATCGAAAGGCACACCCACATCTTGAATGATGTACGTGTCTGAGAGGCCAGACTTATGCAGTGCGTGATACATGACACGGGCGTGCATAAATCTATCCAGAGCATATCTTGTGAGTCGATTGAAGGGCGTTAAGAAGTAGCGATAGGCATATCGCGCTACCCAGAAACCACCTCGGTCCCAACGAAATAGATAATCCACCAGAGGAACATGATCGACAACCGGCGAGGACGCATTCACCGCCCTTCTTTGAACATCGAGGTAGAACCATGGGTCCTGCCGGCGGAGGTAGCGTTTAGGTTTGCTTCCCGCTGGTAGGGTATCAATGAGGCGGCCCGCACAGATAACTATTTTGCTTGGCGAGAACACAATGCCATCCACGAACTCCACTGACTCGTCGGCAAGCTGTTCCTGCAGCCTCTTTGATGCCTCTGGGAAGCTATTAGCAGGGTAGTGCGTCAATTGTACATAGCTTGCAGCGTCTTGGAGCTGTATCTCTAAGAGCGTAACGATGCCGACGGTGCCGAACGCCGAGGCGGCGCCCCAGAAGAGATTGGGTTTTTCTTCTTTTGACGCCCAGAGAATCTCCCCACTGGGAATGATGATCTCAATTGAGTTGACCGTCGAGTCAAACAGTCCATGGCGGCCTGAGCTACTTTCGCCAGCAGAGCCGCTGAATCCTCCGCCGGCGGTGATGCCGGGAAACTCCATGACAACGAGCGGGATTAGCCCATTGTCCATGGCGGCTTCGACGAGCTTGTCCATGGATACATTTGGCTCGACGAGCATCGTCTTCCGGGCCTTATCCACGCTAAGGACATGATTCAGCTGGCTTGTGTCGACGATTTTGTCGCGGTCTTTGTGAACGGCGCGTGTGCTGTTGGTGGAGCCGTGGTACACCCGGAATGACTCTTGGCGTGTATAAAGTTCTTGTAGCCGCTTGGATATGGCCGATACCGCCTGGTTATGAGCCTCCATGGTCAATCTACCTTACACGAGACTCCTAGTGGCGGTTCTTGTTATCGCCCACGTTAGCCATGAGAGCTACATGAGCAGGTAAGCAGGTAGGTAGGCGGAAGGCAGGAAATGAGGTGGGCCGAAAAACTAGGAACAGGTAAGCCGGGCCACGCCACGCCCGTTGGTGGCTGCACAGCCGCAACCTAACATCCGTCCAGCTGTCAGTAAGTACGAGTTGGGTCAGCACCTTGCATTGGCGATTGCCCAATTCGAGACTATCAGGCGTCGTTGATTGATTGATAAATTGATTGATTATGCGATGCAGTTGATTGATTGTGCATGCTTGTGCATTAGTGACAAAGGTACTTTCTAGCCATGAAAAAGGCTGTCCCGTAGATGTCATGATTGCTTGTAAAGTCGATTGAAGACGAGGGCCACGACTTCGTCTTGGCGACAATGTGAACGCGTCAGATCATCTCAAGTCCCTTTTTCCGTTTCATTCTTTCATTCTTTCATACTTTCACACTTTCATACTTTCTTCCGTTCTATGGTTGCCTCAATTCGGCAAAACCACTGTTTGCTTGTCCAAGAAGATAGATTTCTTGGAAAGCAAAGATAACAGAGCAGATGGCGCTGTCAGCGCTCTAGATCAGGGGTATGCGCGTTAGGCCAGCTCAGCTCCGGCACAGTACTTATTTTTTTACGAACAACAACAATCTGGACCCTTTAGGTGGATTTCGCTTCAGGAAAGATCGTCGTCTCTTTATCTGATTTTCGACTCGACTTCGTGGCCGTTCATCCCTTAAATGTATCATATGATTGCGTTGAGCACGATTTGCATACGTGGTCCACAACCTTGATGTCGTAGACGACACTTATTACTAAGCAGGGTCATGTTCGGCAGCTCTTTGATTTACATATGAACACAATACCGGGGATAGGTCGGACTCGACGATAACTTCGCTAGGGTAAAAGTAGCAATGGTTTCGGCCAAGCCTAGTCCTACGTAATGATCTTTTGCGGTGGACCGGGTTGATCTGCACACCATGTGCTGTCAACCCCCCGGCCCTATCGGGAGGGCCTCGGCGGGTCGTCCAAGGCAATAGTCCGACAATGGCTCAGCTCCACCTGGATTTTTAGTGGGGGGATCTAACTTCCACCACTTTCAGCCTTATCAATAGATTGATTGCCTCTACTATGTACTTGTCGGATAGCCTTGCAGCGAAGCCTTAAAAAGGCCGTGCAAAGTTTTGGATTATGTTGCTAGGACCTTATGCGTAGATAGCCCTCCCAGGCCCAAAATATCCTTTGCTCGACTATTGAATGGTATTGTGAGAGCTGGAATGGCCTTGCTAGCGTAGACTACTGAATAGCATTGTGGAGGCTCGAATGACCTTGCCAAGCCTTAAAATAGTGGTACCAGACCTAAGATCCCGGTAGTAGTTCGAAACTTGAAACAACCTTGCTATGACTTTAAAAAAAAAAGTTTTCGCAAAGGCTTGGAGTAGCAGTACGAAAGCTAGAACAACACTTCTAGAGCCTGATAAGAATAGTGCCAAGCCTGTAATAACCTAACGAGGTCTCATAGTGTTATCTGCTATCCACTGCCTTACAGCAGTATCCACGGCCTCGCAAACTAGTCCAATAATTTGTTAACGAAGCCTGCCAAGGCTATTCCAAAGCTTAGCAGATTTGTTCCAGCATTTGCAATACTTTCTAAAGACGCGATAAAGGGTTTCCAGACCGGTTATTGCTACGTTATGCGCTGGCTCAGCACAATAATTTCAAGCCAAGCATTACTATTTTCAGCCCTGGCAAGCCTATCTAAAGTTCAGCAGCACCATCCAAGGCTTCGCAGAACTATTCCGAAGCCTCGCATGGCTAGCCCAAAGCCCTGGAATAGTATAATGAGATGGTATTGAAATTTGGCCAATCATATGTACAGAAACCGGTGGGGCTTAGCCATTTACGGAATTATTCTTAGCGCCTACCGCCGCCTAGCCCGTCCCTTTGCGAGCCATTTCAGGTACAATCGGCCCAAGCACATAGGTGGTGGGGGTAACGCATCCAATAATAATGCAGAACATAGGCCATTATTGGGTGCGCTACCCCCACCACTTGTGCTTGGGCCGATTGTTGCTGATATTGACTGTAATGGGATGTGACTGTCTTCGGCATCTTCTCTCTTCTGGATTCTTGGACAGCAACGGCGTCACGGAAGCTCGGCAAGGCAAACGTGAATGGCTGCTCACGTAGCACGTCTACGCAACCAATCCGCGATCACGTCACAAACTTCGCTCCGGAAGTGGTGCGGGATGTCGGTAGGTCTATGAAAACGTGGTGGCTTTTTTGCCTCCCTGTCTAATCTACCAAGGTCAACAACCTATGCCCGATTCTGCTTAGGATGGAGGGCCCCTGATCTTTGCATGATTGGGAATAAACACACTTGTGCAGCCTGATGCGGGAACCCTATGTCACTCCGGCCAGGTCTGTGGCGCCGATATGCAATGAGAAGCTGCGGAAGTTACTAGTTTTGCCTACTGAAATCCTGATCCGCAGCGCCAATGGTGAAGAAAGCGGGATCGTATACGAACAACGTTGCTAGTCTCGCTTAGACTGGGCTTGGCTAGTATACGTATTCCAAGTTTTCATAACTAAGCTTTATAAATCTCGGCACTATGCTAGATACTATTCCCGTAGTCCTCTATTATCACCCCTGGCACACGTTACGCCAGCTCCAGCACACTATACACAATCCTATGGTACTTGATCTGGATGTGACCTATGACTTCGAAACAAAAGTGGTGCGGCTAAGGGCTGCTCTAGTATATAACTGCCATGTCCGCCACGATTCATGTAGCCCTAGTTAGTTTTGTGTCGAGCAGCCCAGTCCATTTTCCATCTACTAGGATATCTTTATATCTGCCCATGCAAAAATGGCTGTCCTAGAATCCCCAGGAGCTCGACAGCCATTATTGCTTGGTGGATGTCTGGTTGATTCCCTAAGGTCGAGTTCCGAGGCGGCCCTGCGCTATTCCAGTCTGAAGAAGCCAATATCCTATCGGATGCTTCACGGCTTTGTACAAGATTTCGCTATCCCTGTGCTGAACAGCAGGTCTCTCAAGAAACCAGTTGTTGCCATTGTTCTCCCAAATGGGCCACTCCTTGCGGCCACGATTATCGCCGTAGCCAATTCATATATTGCCGCCCCAATAAATCCGGCCGCAGGTCCAGATCAAGTCAGAGCTGATATTGCGCTCGCTGGGGCGAGTGCTATCATAAGCTGCAACTCTGAGGCCATCGCACTCCAACTTCATGAGACCAAGCTTGATGTGTTCTTCGTCACGGAGGATCATGCCGCCGGGATCCGACTCGACGATGAAGCTAATATCAAGTTGGCCTCAGATCTACAGAGGCCAACTCCTAATATGCCTGACGACATTGCGATGATTTTATTCACTAGTGGGACAAGTGGCAACAGAAAAGTTGTACCATTTACCGTTGGTGCTATCCAACACGGTGTTAGCCTTGTTATTGATACGTGGAATCTAACAAGCAAGGACATATGTTTAAACATGATGCCTCTATATCATATGTGAGTTCACTCATACCTAGTGTTGAAACAAACCTTCTGACGGCTGGCTAGTGGTGGCATAATTCGTAATCTCTTCGCACCAATGTTCTCTGGAGGTTCAACTATTTGCTGTCCAAGCTTCGATCCGAATCTATTCTGGGACCAAGTTGAAGACGTCCAGCCCACCTGGTATTATGCTTCACCAACAATGCACTCGATGATTTTGGAAGAGGCAAAAAACAGAACTGTGGCCTTGCAAAAATCGTGAGTAACATACTGAGTTATTCTCTTTTCTTAATGTCATTGTTAAGAGGAAAAGCTTTCTGTTCGGGCTACTTCCATGTCTCAGGAGTTATTTATCTTGAGAAAACTAGGAGAGATCATATCTAAAGGGCAATCACTAACCTGAGCCGTTATAGCAAAATCCGTCTAGTGTGTAACGCTGCAGGCTCTCTCCTTCCGGCCTTAGCGGAGCGAATACGAGATACTTTTGGATGCATTGTGCTTCCCAGTTACGGTATGACGGAATGCATGCCTATCAGTACACCGCCAATGTCATATTGTCTGGACCGTCCTGGAACCTCGGGGATCATCACAGGCCCTGAATTAGCAATCATGGATACTTCTGACAACGAAGTGTCAGTCTTGGTACCCGGACGCATATGCCTTCGTGGTAGCCCCTTATTCAAAGGCTACCTTCAGCCTGATGGATCCCTCGACAAATCTGCATTTAATCCCCAAGGATGGTTTGATACTGGGGATATAGGGTATATGGATGCAGATGGATATCTGTACATCACTGGCCGGAACAAAGAGGTTATCAATCGAGGCGGTGAGCTCATATCGCCTTTTGAAGTTGAGAATGCGATCATCACGGCAGCAGCACGTCAAGAGTCGCCGACCTTTGGGAGAATTTCCCAAGCTTTAGCCTTTTCAGCCCGCCACGAGACCCTCCAGGAAGTTGTTGGTGTTGTTCTGGTGACACCACCCGGAAAGCCCAGAGTCGACTTGCGGTGCTTGTACGAATCATTGAGATCATCGCTGCAACAGGTCAAATGGCCAGTTGTTATTGTCTACATGAACGATGTACCGAAAAGAAACAACAAAGTCCTTCGGGTGAGGCTCGGCGAGCGACTGGGAATATCATGTTTGGATGACTATACACCATATTCGCATAGACATCGTTTGGCACAATGTCCACCGCCGGAAACTGATCTATCAGTTGCAATTCCTTCAGAGCCTTGTCTTCTGGCGCCTGATGCAGCGTATCAGCAAGTTAATCAATTTCTCCCGCCTGGACTGGAGATTTACATGGAAATGCAACCTGAGAGTGGGACCTTGATGGCATATATGGCCCCTAGGACGAACGGATATGAAGCTCCAGAGCAAGAAAATATAGAATCGATCAAAAATGGGTTATACGAGAGTGTAGATGGGTATATGGTCCCCCATTCTATCACCCCTATTTCGAAACCCTTCCCTCGCAATCAGGAGGGAAAGGTGGACATGAACCTCCTCTCGAAAATCATAAAGGAAATGCAGTTCTCAACAACAACGACGCTCGCAGGTTCCACAGCTCTTACGCTCACACGCATGTTCGCCGACGTCCTCCAACTTCAAGTTAGGGACATAGCGCCGCAAAAGCATTTCTTCGCTCTCGGTGGCGATTCGTTACGGGCCGGAAAACTCCTGTCCATGATACGCTCGGAATTTGAGGTGCGAGTTCCTATCGACTACATGTTCAAGAGCGGGTCTGTTGATGATCTGTGCGAATACATCGATGACGAGATCTCAAAGCGAGGAGCAAGTGGCTTGAAAGAAGAGTCTCACTCTCCGCTTGAGCCTCAGAAAACGTACAGTTCCACCAATCCCCTCCTCCTGCTGCTTCAGCTTGTGCCAATAACCATCCTCTATCCAATCCGACGAGCTTTTTCTTGGACATTCTTCATATACGCGCTGGTCTACTCGCAAAATCTCCCGACTAGCGCGACAGTAGTGGGAAGACTGGTTGATGTAGTATTAAGCATTGCCGTTGCTCGAGTGGCATCGCGTATTGTTCTGCCCTGGGTTGGAATCCTGGCTAAATGGCTCATCGTTGGCCGGTTCAAGGAGGGATTATATCCTATGTGGGGGCTGTACCATACTCGATGGTGGATAACGCAAAAGATAGTTATGATCTTTGGGAAAGGAGTCTTCGGCATGACGGAAGCATCGACTATCTGGTACTATCGCCTCTTAGGCGCCAAGATTGGGTCCGGTGTCACAATCAAGAGTTCACAGCTGGGCGAGTGGGATCTTCTTGACATAAGAGATAACGCCACGCTGGATGGCTGCATTGTGCGGCCCATGGCCGGTGAGCGCAACACCATGATGTATCTTGGAAAGATCACTATTGGCAGGGATGCATCGGTAGGACTGGGCTCGACTGTTGCCCCTGGGACGACAATTCCCGACTCCGCCTGCATTGGCCCTAGGTCGTCCTCTTGGGAACTTCGGGACGCCAATGAAGCAAACCGGGATCTGTCTGCTACGAAAGCCCCAAAAGCTCACTGGGCACTTTCGCTGTTCTGCACTTTGCCTCTCCGCAGCGTTGCTACCTTCGTTTATCACCTCCCTTGGCTGCTTGGCCTCATAGGTCTTGTTCTGCCAAAAGCGGAGCAAATGCGCAGCGCATTGATCACAATTCTTAACTGGTTTGCTCAAGGAGAGAGAGTAGCCTGGTATTACCTTGCTCGTTCTCTCCGTAGCTTCTTCGGCCCGTTCTTCATATTCGCTTTTGCGATCCTTGTCAGGAAGCTGCTGACGGTCGCTTTTGGCAAACTGCGGCCAAGCCGGTCGAATGAAAGAGGACAGATCGACCAATGGAGAATGACACTTATGAAATCTTTGATGCCGAATGGCCTCCTATACGAGCTCACTAATATGTTTGGTCAGCACTATGAGGCTACCAGCGTGGCGATACGACTGCTTGGTGGGAAGGTCGGTCGCCGTGTATACTGGCCTGGCACCGGCCCTAGTATCGGCGACTACGAATTGATCGATATTGGTAACGACGTGGTCTTTGGGTCACGGAGTCATCTCGTCAACTCTGACGGCATTGGCTCTGATACCATTACGATCGGTGATGGGGTAATGATTGCGGACCGCGTGGTTGCACTTCCCGCAGTAACCGTTGGAGAACGCGCGACACTAGGCAGTGGATGTCTTACCAAGAGAGGTATGACATATGAGCCTCGCGGTGTTTACGTCGGGTCGAAAGGTGGCGACTCTGTCTTTCTCGGAGCTGGCCAACAGTACGGGCAAGGCAAGGAGGGCTCTTCGAGAGCTAGCCGCATTCCGGCTGATGACATGAATCTCCGAAGAGACCAGATGCTTAAGCATACAGACCAGATCCGGGTGTCCGTGAGCGAGAAACAGATAAGCTCGTCAACGGCTTCTGTGTTTACACAATGCGCTAAAGACCTCGAGATGGGGCATAGTAACGTGTCGATTACGTCCATTAATTCCGAGAAGAGCGAAGTGCAGAGTATCGAAGGATCCGCAGGGGCGGAGGACTACATGTCACCGTTCGGCAGAGCGTTCTATCTACACCTGGCACCGTATTTCGTCTGGCGTCAATGGATGATCTTCCTCTACTCATCCTTCATGGTCGTCTTCACCGATGCTTACTGGAGCGTCGCATCTATTTCATCTATACAGATCGTGGTCATTGTATTTACAAATACACCTTGGCTCGGAAACGGCTACTGGTATGACCCTTTCATTCTGTTCTCGTTATGCACCGCAGTGGTATCACTCTTTATTACCTTGCAGAGCATCTTTGCCCTCGGGGTGGTAATAGCAGCAAAATGGATACTATTAGGCCGAAGACAGCCTGGTAACTACGACTGGGATAAGAGCAGTTATTGCCAGCGATGGCAGCTCTTCCTATCCATCGAACGAATTCGGCGTCGCTGCTTGGCAGGCCATGGTATCCTTGGCTTGCTTACGGGCACGGCGTATATGACATGGTATTTCAAAGCACTGGGAGCCACGATTGGGCAGGATTGCGCTTTATTCGTAAATGGAGAGCCAAGCCTCATGTTTACCGAACCTGATCTTCTGGAGTTAGGTGATAGGGTGGTGGTTGATGACGCGAGTCTAGTTGGACATATTAATACTCGCGGCAAGTTCGACTTGAACCGACTTCATGTTGGTAACAGGTGCGTGCTGAGAACCAACAGTCGGCTGCTGAGTGGCGCAAGGATGGAGGATGATAGCTGTCTTCTGGAAAATACCCTTATCATGGCAGGAGACGTTGTGGAGAAGGGCGAGACAATGCAGGGCTGGCCAGCTAGCCGGTTTACGGGGAAGAGGATCCCAAGCTCATGAGTAACTGTGGGAAAGGCATTTAATAGTTTTTAAAGCGATTCGGATTTTTCATTGCAGTCACATGGTACTAGAAACTGTCACGGGTGAGGATGTCTGATTTGGTGGATACGCTTATTGGGTTTCATTCTCGATCTTCAATTCTCTGCACATGGATATTTTATAGGGCTCCGTCGGTCTCATTTGACGTGTATATACTCTTATTTGACATACTAGTAGGGGAAGACTTTTTAGTTAGGTGCGCCTCTCTTTCAACAGAACCTAATAGATGAACTGCCACTAGCCTTGATTCGTGTCCACTGATGTCAAAATTTCACGAGGCTTCTTTGGACTTGCCCACTCGATCGAATTGCATCTACTTCTATATTAAAGTAATGCGCTTCGTCTATGGTGCGTCTTGTAACAAGTGGCGTTAAGCAGCGAAATTACAGCCTAAGGAAATAAGGCTCCTATACCGACCAATCGTAGCATCAAAGACGAGAGGGCAGAGATCACAATATAATCCACACTCATTCAAAAGTCTAGACAAATCGCCATCCACTTAGCGGCTGGTTGTACATTGTACGGCCGAGATGGATCCTCTGCGGGGGGACGCTTCATGAGGCGGCGTTGGAGCCTCAGTAGGGGTGGTGCTTCGAGGATTCGTTCTTTGTCTATCCTAATCCCTGTTAAGTTGTGCCGCCATTATGCCCGCCGTCGCTAGAGAGGCCTAGTCAGTACCTGGAGACGCGCGGCTTCGCGATAACGGTCATCATGCAAATACTGAATACCCTATAAAAAAAAGAATCATGGTTCCCAGTGATCACGAGTGATATTCAATTTCTCCTTGTTTAGTCGCGAGTTTCGAGGGAAGATTTAATAGCGCACAATGAATCGTAGTCTCTTGTTAGCCCTAATCTGGGCCGTTTCCAGCTGTACAGGTCGATATAACAGATTTGGTCCATCCATCGACGACGCACGTCAAAATGGACCTCGGATTTTTAATGCCGTCCACAATGCGATGCGAGCATTCGGATCCGCACTCCACCATAACGGAATGTCTTTGTTTCCTGCTGTGATTCCGGGTTTGTGATTTTTGTAATCTTCTTATCCCTCGATTAACAGGCTTCAGGAGCAGAGCTACTTTATTGGGGCTTTCCGCTGCCTTTGCTGCATATTCCCCTACCTCCTGAGACTCTTACCAAAAATGGCATTTATTGACTCTTAGTCTCTGAAGAAGGCGTTTTGCTCTACCACGGAACCCACACGCGCGAGGTACCAGAGACACTAGAGTGGCTCGCATTCGAGATAGAGCATGCCCAGGCCTTCGCTCGTCCAAGGTTTTCTCGAGACCCCCCTCCTCATAGCCCAGTGGACAATAATCAGCGTCCGGACTTGCTTAGAGGCAAATGGCCCTTAGAGGATCCTCTCGCGAAGCAGAGCAATGGCCATTTGGCAAGAAAAACAACAGACCAGGGCGATGAAGGAAAAGGGTATCTCCATATCTACCAGGCCATTAGACCACTTAAAGTGCTATATATTGACGGTATGGCGGCGGCCAAATCGGATATGGGCACACTTGATACCCAAGACTACCTCCTAAGAGAAACAAAAGATAAGTCCGCTAGAGACGAATTTTCCCGTGCTCGTGATCTCTGTGAGTTGGCGCAGCAGTGGGATATCGACGGCTTTATTCGCATGGAAATTGGGTTCGAGATCGTCTATTGTGACTTCACAAGAGGCTTCCGGCTGATCTCCACTCACCAACAACCGGGGAAGACCGAGCCTGGCTACCTGAATGATCAGAGTATCTCGGGAGCCGAATGGGCGAGAGCTGCCTCACAGCGCTACCGCGGCATTACTTCATCACGAGTAGTGCTCGATTATTCATCGATGGTATCTGCCTTCTTCTACCCAGTGAATTTGACGAATCCAAACCCAGAGAGCGCTGGATTGCCGAGGCTGAGTCAAGTGACGAGCGCAGAGCTTGCTCTCATGCGAGAACACGTCAAAACCGCCACCTTGAGGTCGGCCGCACGGGTCGAACGTATTGTTGACTGGCAAGGAGTGACCGATATGATAGTCTCACGCTATGCCGACAGCTTCCCACTCATAGCCGGAACTGATTCGCTTGATATATTGAGACAGGAGATCAACAACCTGCTCAATGTTCATATTGAATACTCTGCACAAGACGAAGGGTTTGCGGCAGCCAAGCAACGTTGCATCTCTTATTATCTAAAGCCAGTCAAGGCGCGAACCCCAGAGGATCAGTTCATTGAAGCCGCCATCGAGAGCACGAGCACTGCGGTGTGCACAGCGCTATTCGAAGCCCGCCAGCTTGTGGTTGAAAGTGCCGATGCGAGCGGAGAGTCGATGCAGGCTGTGAAGAAGATTTTTGGGAATCTCATGAACGCGTTGCAGTGGTCGAGATGGAAAGATTGTGGTCGCTGCGGGTTTGACGAATTGTGCTTCGTCGCAATGTGGCCGCTCGGAAATGTAGAGGATCACATTCACCCTAGCTGTGTGAGCTTCTCATCCGTAGCAGAGAGACACGGCTATTGGGGCATGCCAGGACCGCGGCCACCGCCAAAAGAGCTTGACTGTGAACGGAGCTCATCATGCGGAAAACCTCAGACTACTTTAGATCCGGGCGAGCTGTGAGAAACAATCATAGTTCCTCATATCTGCCTTGCTGATCCTCGATGTACCGATGCTTGAGACGAATACAAGTGACCCAGGGGCTCGCCGCTCTAACGACATCTGATTTATCCTATAGGACCAGTCGGCATTTGGTCACCACTTGTGCACCGTTACTAGCTCGATGGAGATGGGAGAAATTGATCAGATCAAATGGGCCGCATGAGGCAAAAGGCTCCGCACTCGAATGACTCTTGTCGTTGATTAACCCCTTTGCTAGGCGGTCCTCCAGCTCTCAAAACCGTGATGGTATAGGGCCAACCAAGTCGAAACATAATGCGCAGAAGAGTACAGTTGAGATCAGTACACATACAACACCCTACCTACTATAGTCTAGATCCACGAGTACAGGCCAAACAAAACCAAAGCAGTGGCTATGGTTCAGAGAAACCAGAAGCAAACAAGGCCATGAACCTAGAAGAGAGTTAAAAAGAATAAGATAAAATACGTCCAATAGCGGTTGATAACCCTAGTGGCCTACAATCACTATTTATCGTTTTCTTGCTGTTGGAAAAAGACGTCCCAATGTTAATTTAATGACACTCCCTCCCTGGCAGAGCTGTGCGCCAAACGAAAGAAAGAGAAACCAAATGAACAGGCAAAGCGATACAATATTGTTAGTTTTTTTGGGCTTGATTCATCTTAGGAAATTGTTGTGTCTTTGAGGAATGAAATCTTCTTGCATTTATGTTTCGTAATGTTTACACTTTAATTATGACTCGCTTGTGGACGAAAGTATCTTAGATCCAGTGGTGTTATCTAAGATTATGCTGATTAAATTTTCCAGCTGAAATGCATTGCGAAATGGTCTAGGTCTGCAATGCAAAGTCATGGAGTGTAATTTCAACCTCAGAACTCTCCAGCTTCTTGAAATTGCCTAGTCTCGCGTCAGTCGAGCAAATTAGCTGCACGGCGATGATCCCACCATGCGGCCTCGCCGTTTGTTGCTCGGATACGGCCGTACGCGCAGGTGTTCACCGTAGAATTATTGGCTTGGCACGTCAAAGGAAATTATCTCACGCTCTCTCAAGTTTGTTACTTTTGGCGAGCCAATTGACGTGTGCCAGTAGCCGCAAGCCCGTAGAAAAAGAAGCGTTTTCAAGATGAGAGTTTCGATTCAGCAGCTCATCGTCGCAGGCTGTGCTCTGAGCGTCTCCCAAGTGACGGCCTCTCCCACCGCCGACAAGGGAAGCAGCCCTGGTAAATGCCGGAAGACAAAAGTCGCCATCCTCGGCGCAGGGGTTGCTGGCATTACGGCGGCGCAGGCCCTCACGAACGCCTCGATAACAGACTTCATCATCGTCGACCGCAATGACTACATCGGCGGCAGGGTCAAGCACGCCGACTTTGGCCGGAAGCCCGACGGTACGCCTTACACGGTCGAGCTCGGCGCCAATTGGGTGCAGGGCCTGGGTACGGAGGGCGGCCCCGAAAACCCCATCTGGACGTTGGCAAAGAAATACGAGTTGAAAAACACGTATTCAAACTATAGCTCCATCTTAACCTACGATGAGAAAGGCGCAGCTGATTTTGGGTCTCTCTTCGACGAGATGGACGCAGCGTATACGATAGCTGAGCAGGATGCCGGCTATATACTGACCGACAATCTGCAAGACAGTAGCATGCGTGCAGGATACAGCCTTGCGGGCTGGAAGCCAAAGAAGGACATGCATGCACAAGCTGTCGAGTGGTGGGTCTGGGACTTTGAAACGGCGTGGCCTCCAGAGCAGAGCGGCTTCTTGTACGGCATCACCGGGTATAACTTGACTTTCTATCAGTGGAGCGATGAGAACAATTTTGTGTGGGACCAGAGGGGCTTTAACGCCTTCATCATCGGCGAAGCGAACGAGTTTCTCAAGAAGGATGATCCACGACTTATGTTGAAGACGATGGTGAAGTCCGTTGCTTACGGACCCCAGGGTGTCATTGTTCAATTTGATAATGGTGGCTGTATTGAAGCTGAATGTGAGAAAGAGCCTTTTGCCTTCTTCTGTTCCTAGTGCTTCTCTGGTCCTCTCCTCCCACTCGAAAATAACATTACTGACTAAGCCCAGACGCTATCGCAACGTTCTCCTTGGGTGTCTTGCAGAATGATGTCGTCCAATTTGAGCCAAAACTACCACGCTGGAAGCGAGAGGCCATCGAGCAGTTTCAGATGGGGACTTACACCAAGGTGTTCTTCCAGTTCAATGAAACCTTCTGGGACCCAGAGACACAGTACTTTCTCTATGCTGACGCGAACTTCCGTGGCTACTACCCTGTCTGGCAGTCCCTCACTGGCCCTGGCTTTGACGAGGGCTCAAACATTATTTTCGTAACGATGGTCGGCCAACAATCTTACCGTATCGAGGAGCAGCCTGATGAAGTAACCAAGGCCGAGGGTATGGAGGTCTTGAGGGCCATGTTCCCTGACAAGGATATTCCAGAGCCCATTGATTTCATGTACCCGCGATGGAGCACCGAAGAGTAAGCAAAGCCTCTTTCCCCCCAATCTCACCGGGTTCGACACAACTAATTATCCACTCAGGTGGGCTTTCGGCTCCTATAGCAACTGGCCTGTCGGCATGACGCTCGAAAAGCACCAGAACCTACGAGCAAACGTTGACCGTCTATGGTTTGCCGGTGAAGCCACGTCAGCGGGATATTTCGGCTTCTTACAGGGCGCCTGGTTTGAGGGCCGCGACGCCGCACAGCGCATTGCTGGACTGTTGAAGAAGGACAATGGGCACAACAAGCAGTGCAATAACGCAACGACGATTGGCTGCGGGCCTATGGTTCGATACCAGGTCCTCCATGGGACAACCAGCCTTGACGAGTATAATGTACAGAACGGATGGCCAGTGAGCAGCTTCTTGGATTATGGGTACGAGTAGTTGCGAAGCATCTAAAAATTAATGTATTGGTGTTGTCACCACTTTGTTAGCCATATACCTATCTTCTTCTTGATGGCCCGCTGGGTCTCGTCCTATTGTCACAAGTAGTTTTATCGCACTAAAAGTTTGAGCCTCATTGCGCCTTAATGTACACAACCTAACCGTATAAGCCTAGATTCACGTCCTGGCTGTTGCAAATGTAAATCTAATAGGAAGATGCAACAGCCGTCGATGGCTTTTTAGATTATTTGTTTCGTAGTGTGCAGTCCACTAGAGAAACAATCTTGTAGCCATCACCTCCCTTCGTCCCAGAACTGATCTAATGCCTCTTGCCTCACTTCCCACGCCCAATGGTGACATGTCTGTCGAGCGTTAGCCGTCGGACATAACACCAACATATGTTTTAGAGTTTAGCAGCTACCTGATGCACAACTGGGCTCACGTCAATCTTGTCATCGACTTCGTCGCCTTCATCCGTTACCGTACGGATGCCATTCTGGACATACTTCTTGAGCACTGTAGAATTTCACGATGAGCTTTGGAACTAGAGTAAAACAATAAAGATAGAATCAAGAGGGTGAGCATCTGGCCCATGCGCGCGCTTGTATCGACAATCTCGTAGCAAAGACGGCATCGGGGATGGCTTACAGACTCGCCGCCATCGACCTGTTTCGCCAACGCATTTCCGCCACCTGCTAATTTGACGCTCGTCATCATCACATCGTCGGCCTAGCCAGAAACGGCAGTACCACTGAAACCAGCCGCGGACATCGTACTGGTGCGCGATCCACCCGGCGGCCTCCCACTCTTCTATGCTTTGCCCGCAGGCTACGCCGTACTTGTTGATCTCCGGGTCGTATGTTTTCGAAGTGAGGTAGCGCTCCACGGACAGGCCGGATATCCAGGACCCTGGTAGTTCGCGCCAATCCTCCGAGATAGTGGTGCCCAGACGTCGCGAGTACAGGGGTCGCCAGTACGAGCCGCCGAAGCTACCCTCGCGGATGATGGCCTCGGGGGATTTATTGGGCGTAAACAATGGGTGTGACTCGAAATGATAAGTACCTTCGTCGTCGCGTGTAGGAGGTGGTGCCGACGGAGTCCACGTCGACCAGCCTGCTACCCACGCCTCAAGGTCTAGGCCTGGTTGGGGTTTAGGACTAAGAGACAGCGATTCTGTCGCCGCTGTCCGCCGCACTGGGGATTTCCTGCGGCGAGACGAGTGTCCGGCGGATGATGCCTTACTCTCGTCATCTTCTGCATATTTGGGTTTAATGAAGGCATTCGCGATGCGTGCTGACGTGCGCGTGGGCTGAGGTGCATGCAGCTTTCGACGTTTTGACGCAGGCTCTCTCGACACAGCAGCTGGGGATGGCAATATTTCGGGAGACAAAACTAATTCCCCCTGCAAGCCAAGGTCTTTGACAAGTCTTTCATTCCGCTTGATATTCTCAAGTCGGCGAGCTTCGTAAGTACTCATAACTACCTACGCTAGGAGCTATTGGTCTACGCGGAAGACTTTCACGAGGGGGAATGTCTGGTGATCTCGTAGTACGTCATCACAATAGTCGAAGAGGAGGAAAAGAAGAGCAACGGGCAAAGAGATTAATTTTACTAGGCCCTATTGTGTGAAATTGAGAGGAAGCCGTTGTAAGCTAGAGAGCAACGAGTATGGGCAATCCTATGAGTTGTGAATGAGCTTTGGAAAGTGTCATATTTTGTATGTTCTAACCTCAAGATTACATCACTGAGTATAAGGCACCGTACATGAGTGTAGCACCATAGTAAGCGGGTTGCATAGTACATAGACTGTTTAACCTTTAAAATCTAGTGGGGACTAAGGTTAGACGGTACGGGACGGAGCGCAACCAATATAGTGGAAACAGGGCCGCTGAACCCCACATGCCAGTCGCTCTTGGCGAAGTATAAAAAATGACGACATATGCTCCAGATGCAAATGATTGGGCACTACCGCTTGGTATGTGCAGCATACATACCTACTTAACCTTCTCTCGCCTCTTTCTTGTACCGTTAAGCCCCCTCCTCATGAAAAAAATTAGAAGACGCAGGATCACAATCACCAAAATTTAAAGACTTTCTACATTATACGCTTTTCCATCACACCCTTTCTTCTGTCTAGAGACATTGCTTGGTTTTGTAGCCTGGATAGAACTCTCGATTGCCCTGTCAAAGTGGCACATTGTAACCGCGGTGCTAGACCCCGACATCTGTCGCAAGATGGAACGGGGAGCCCCTGACTTATGTCCTGGCATTTCTTCGAGGCTTCAACCCGAATATAATTTCTAAACTCGCGAGCTTTCTCATATTGTGGGTTTGAACTTGAACTTGAACTTAGCCCAGCCAACCAGACGCTACCGCTGTAGTAATCAATCTTCCAGTCAGATATAGGTGCTGGGCCATCCACCAATTCTCTCAGCGACTTGCCGAACTGCAAAAGCAACACCTCAATTCAATTGCGTTGTTATT
This sequence comes from Xylariaceae sp. FL1651, assembly GCA_025201745.1. Lineage (NCBI taxonomy): Eukaryota > Fungi > Ascomycota > Sordariomycetes > Xylariales > Xylariaceae > Xylariaceae sp. FL1651. Next base: position 260,112 of record MU624264.1, on the reverse strand, counting down.
TTATAGCTTGGTCCTTCTGTCTGCTGCAAACACACTCAAAATGACGCACAGCGCATCTTCTGAGTCGACGGCGACCGAATCCTTTCCTCCTGTCCCCGGCTTCGATTCTGTAGCGAGACCTTCCATCGCCGACGTCCCCTTCACCACGAGCGCGCCGATAGTCGAAAATACACAACCCCAATCTCGAGTCCACTACGACTTAGATGTTAATACCGCTCCCATTCCGCAATCCGCGCCCCAATTATCATCGATGTCTCCTACAGCCGGGTTGCGGCGACGCAGCACGCGGGCGAACACCTTCAAAACGTTAGAGGAGTTTGAGGACTTTGAGAAACGGCCGGGATGGCGACCAGGCGCAGAGCCAGGCATCGATCCAGCGAAGCCGGACGGCGGACAAGACACTGTTCCTACTCTCCACGCCAAGTGTCAAATTACCGTCGTGGACTTTTCCCAAGAAGAGCTTAGGGTGCACGAGCTGGAGAATGCCGAATTAATCGCTTTTCTCAAACAACCGCAGCCTTCCTGGGTGAAATGTAGATGGATCAATGTGAACGGCCTCTCCTGGGACGTCATCCAAGCCTTGGGTAAATACAAAGATTTACATAGGCTTGCCATTGAAGACATAATGAATACGAGGAACCGAACCAAGGCCGATTGGTGAGTTCCGCATGTTCCTCCGCTCACCCATCAGTCAAGAGGATGGCTCTCAGGATGACCAGCCTATCTATGATTATGCTGCAACTTACGTGTTGTTTGCTTGCATCACTTACCAACTTTTTGGACTAAGACTAATCTCATCCTTACTTTGTAGGTATGCTGGGCATGCATTTCTAATCCTTACCTGCATGAAACTAGTGCGCCTCATAGATGATGATAGCGACAGTGATATAGAGGAGGATGGAGGAGCAGTCGGCAAGAACCATGGCAGCGGAATTTGGGGACGAGCTGCCAATATTCGGCGATGGATAACCGGAAAGAAGGCAAAACACCCGACGGCGGCTAGTGTGCTAGAGAAAGGAACAAGGCCGACTACGCCAGCTGACACCTTTGCGCACCAGCCGACTGGATTTTCTGACATCGTGAATCCCAACATGATTTGTACATTGCAACGCTTTCATGCGCCACCCAATGCTGCTCGAACTGAGTTTATGGAGAGGCACTCAGCCCTCGCTTCCAAAGGCCTGGCTGTCATGGCCGAGCAGGTAGCCATGTTCATCACAGCGGACAACACGGTGATTGCCTTTTTCGAGCAGTCGGCTGATGATATCGAAAGACCTATTCTCACCCGGCTACAGAGTTCAACGACAATACTACGCAAGGCTTGCGACGCCTCTATGGTTGCTCAGGCTATCATTGATGCCATAATCGACATGGCTATCCCGGTAGCGGCCTGCTACAACGACATCGTAGGCAACTTGGAGCTTGATGTCTTGATACATCCTGATATTACGCACACCAAGAAATTATACATCATCATTTCGGAAATCAACAAGATGTTCAGCTTTGTGAATCCCATTCTAGCCCTCATCAGTTCGCTGCGCGATCACAAAACGAAGTTAAACCAAGAATCCATCTCTAGAGAACTACAGAATCCTACAGGCGGTGTAATCATCACACCAATGACTTACACGTACTTGGGCGATGTGGTAAGTAGCTATATCCCAGTGTCTGGTTTAACTCAAATATCTGCTGGGAGATGCCCGGTCAGAACCACGTTGCCTTGACCAGTTCTCCACCGATCACACACTTCCAAACTCAAGAAAGCTTTACAACTGGCCTGACTGACTGACTGACTGATTCCCCGTTCGCTAGTACGATCACTGTGTCCTCATCACGGAGAACTTGACGCAGATAAAGGAGTCTGCAAACCATATGATAGACTTAATCTTCAACACCATTGCAACTTATCAAAACGAGAGCATGAAGCAACTGACGATTGCTACAATCATCTTTCTGCCATTAACCTTCATCACGGGCTACTTTGGGCAAAACTTTGGAAATTTCCCCGAAGCCCAGAAGAATAGTAGCTCGTATTTGTACGTATTTCCCCTGGCTGTTGATAGCTTAATGATTAACTCTATTTAGCTGGATAATTGCCGTTCCTGTTGCTGTGGCTACAATCCTTATATTGATGCGGGATCTAATCTACGACTCCCTGGTCAGGTTCTTTCAGCGGAGACATGTCCTTGATATTAGGAGGCGAAAGAAAGAGAGAGTCACCAGGGCAAAAAGGGAGCAGAGGATACGGTCGTCAGGGACGTTTTAGGGATTGCCTTGCAGCTACGATTGAGAGTGTTTAACGGCCTGACGGCTTGACGACTTGCTAGGATTGTGCACGCCGCTAAAGAGATGATACCACGGTGGGTTGGTTGAAATGTTTGCGATAACTCTTATACCTTTCGAGGTGTTTAGATAGAGTTTCGGCGTATACTCCAGCTCTCCCCCTGCTTGTAGGTCTATATACGTGCTTTAGCTTATGTCATGCGGTACATTCAATGTTGCAAAAAAGTTGGGAGGAGGTACATAGCGAGCGAACGAGGATTGGGGACAGTTCCAAAAGGGGCAAGAGATCGCGTGAGACCGTGTAATTGCAACTTTGCTTACTTATATATCTATGCATCTAAAGCATATAAGTACATTATCCGCATGCAGCAAGCTTCAATTTATTGAGTCACTTGCGAAGTTGCGTCATGTGGTTGTCCCGTCAAGTCCACCTGATCAGCTAAGCCCAGCGCCGGTCAGCGTGACGAGCCGTATCGGTCACACAGTCTAGATATAGTTCGACGAAGGTCGAGGTATCCTGTCCTATTCATTCAAGTTTTGTTTGATTTTCTCATTCACTGTCGAATGAGTCCATCACAAGATGGTGAGTATCTCTGGTCTGGAGCTCCCTTCGCGTCATCCACAGACGCTCTAACTTCCTATATGATGCACATCTCTCTAATTCATATAAACTAACGAGGAGACGCATTTCTAGGCCACCACAACGACCCCCCTCCTCGCGAATGATCGCCGCGATTCATCCACCAACTCGGGTCGACTATCTGACTCCGAAGAAGATGCTCTCCGCGGCCAATCGCGAGCTACCCATACTCGCCGATCATGGCTGTCACGAATGCGCGAGACCCTTCTTTTTGCTTGGGCACTCCTCGCCACAGCAGGCGTATTAATTCTGGCCATCTGGGCAACCCACAAGCAACAAACCCGCTTCAGTCACCCGGCAGGCAAGCGTAATCTCATCTTCATGGTCTCAGACGGCATGGGTCCAGCTTCGCTATCCTTAACTCGGGGCTTTAGACAACACACTGAGGGTCTTGATTACAGCGACACCCTGACTTTGGACAAACACTTCTGGGGTACTAGCCGAACCCGGAGCAGCTCTTCGCTCGTGACCGATAGCGCGGCCGGCGCGACTGCATTTAGCTGCGGCAAGAAGAGTTACAACGGCGCCATCGCGATTCTACCCGACTCGACTGCTTGCGGAACCGTGTTGGAAGCGGCCAAGAAGGCAGGCTATACAACGGGATTGGTTGTCACAACGGACATTACGGACGCCACGCCCGCCTGCTTCGCAAGCCATGTTGCCTTCCGCTCCCAGCAAGATGAGATCGCGCTCCACGAGATTGGTCACGGTCCTCTTGAGCGTGTGGTAGACTTGATGTTTGGAGGCGGTCGATGCCATTTCCTACCAAATAGCACGGATGGCGGTTGTCGCCAAGACAGTATAGATGTAATTGAAATGGCACAGAATGAGTATGGCTGGAACTACATTGGTGATAGACCGGCGTTTGACGAATTCTGGGAGGGCAAAAAGGAAGTCCCGTTACCGATGCTAGGCCTATTCGCACCAACCGACATACCTTTTGAGTTAGACAGGCGAAACATGAGTGATCAATTCCCGAGTCTCAGCGAGATGGCCATGACGGCTCTGCGGGCGCTCGACAAGGCCACAGAAAAGAGCGATAAAGGTTTTTTCCTAATGATCGAGGGTAGCAGAATCGACCACGCTGGCCATGGTAATGACCCGTCTGCACAAGTCAGAGAGGTGCTCGAGTATGACAAAGCCTTCAAGGCCGTGCTCGAATTTTTAGAGGAGAGCAAGACCGATGGCGTTTTGGTTGCCACAAGTGACCATGAAACAGGGGGCTTGTCTGTAGCACGACGTAAGGCCGAATATTCCAATGTATAACTGTCACCGAGCCATGCTAACTAACTTATAGAGGTCAATGTAGACTACCCGCAATACCTTTGGTATCCAGCCGTATTGGCTAATGCCACCGCGTCCTCCGAGCATTTAGCCCGCCGCCTACGGAGCCATATCGCCGAATCGGTGCATAGTGATGACTCAATCGAAGAGCTGAAGACGTACATTAATGAGGAACTCGTCATTCCAGGTCTTGGCATAGCCGACGCCACCCAAGAAGAGTTGACGGCTCTCGCGTTTTACCCGGACCTCGCTCAGCCAGCGTTTGCGAACATGATCAGCATCCGCGCACAAATTGGATGGAGCACCCACGGCCACTCGGCCGTCGACGTTAATATCTACAGCTCTGGGGGTCCTGGAACGGATGCCATCCGCGGTAACGTTGAGAATACAGACGTTGGAAATTTTCTTAGGGAGTACTTAAAGGTCGACGTGGATGCCGTCACGAAAGAGCTCAATGAGAAGATGGGCTCTAAGGCGAGACTTGGTCTTGTCGGCCACGAACTGACAGCAGATGCGGTGAGCGAATTGCGAACCCTTGAACAAGATCATTGGGCGGCCCACGAGATGATGGAACATGAGCGGATAGAAGATCATTGAGTCATCTTTATTATCGGCTCCGGCGTTAGGAGATGACCCCTTTTCTCTCTGTTTAGACCATTCTACACTGTAGAAGACGTTCCGGTTGGACTATGGAACGTGTAATTTCAGCCACGGCTAGACATTTATCATCGCATATCGTTCACATGGGTTGCTAGTAGCAGCAACATTGTCTGAACGACTTAGAATTGCATCTATGCTTGCCTGGCGCACAGGCCCCAAGCAAGCTAGCAAATCAAGATACCCGCATACAATTTGTACAACAAATCTTTAGTTATACAGGCACAAACTACTGGAGTGGCACAATCTACATTCCACGCTCCTAGAATATGCGACGGTCATAATGTCCCAGGCCTTGGATTAATTAGAGTGATTTGAATGGCTGCTATATCACGTGAAACGATGTCCACTCGGATGTTTTAGAGAACTATACCCACGGTTCGGAAACGGGATTGTGAAAGAGTATGTGTGGCGGGGCGTCGGCATAGCTTCATCATAGCTAAGCAACACAGGCTGACGGACGGCTGCCTGCTCGGTACATGTTTCCTACCTTGTTGGAGACACATAGAGGCTGACGCCGACCGCCAGATCGGCCCCGTATCTGTTTTGTTGCAGGTTTATGTGGATAGCCAAGCTCTGCTTGCTTGATCTGTGGACTTCTTGTGTCTTGTTCCCGTTCCCCTAGCCTTGCGTCTTTGGTTTCTCACAGGGCATGAGGGCGGTATAGGGAACTCATCGGTTAATTCTGAAGAATTGCATATATAGTATGAAGAGCTTGAAGCGATAAATATGTATGTGTTGGATAATTGGCCAGTCTTAATGTTCTTACCCGGGTCGACTAGTTTGGATGGTTCTTATGACGTTATACTGGCGAAGTATTCAAAATAGGGTCTAACTTGTGGTAGTTTGTTAGCGTAGGCCGTTTACGTCTGTTCCATGAAGTATCCGCACCTCTTAGTAGGATCGACTTGATGTGCCTATAGACATATTTTCTATAAACGTTGGGATGTACTTAATATAATGTAGTAGCGGCCATAGGATGAACTACTGGGCAATTGAACATTGGCCGCATAAGACTATTCTCCTTTGTCATTAAACGGGTCACTGCGTCAACTGCATCCTTCGGCATCTCATTTAATCTTCTTAGCCGCCCTGCTCGGAGTTCCTATATAGGAGGTGAGCACGGGGTCTACTAATACCTTTACCATGGGCTTGGTGGCCACTTCATCCATTATGCATAATCTACCTCACTCTTTTCACTCAAATTTCTTCGAGTCTTCCACACAACACCCAACTACCAGGAAATTTTCATTGTATGCGATATTCCGATTTGCCCCTATGTCAATGTTAAAACAGGATGAAAATAACCGTCCTAAAACTATCCACTCCTGGAAGCCGGCACAAAATACTCATAGAAGCTGATGACATAATTTCTTTAGACAATCAGAAATGATATTTGGAGGGTCAATTTATGTCCAAATATGCTTCAGATGCCAACTGCTTTTGCGAAAAGGACAAGCAAGCTTCGAAATGAAATTCAGAGGGAAGAACAAAAACAACGGGATCGTAGCCGTATACGAGCAGTGCCATCTGAAAGTTTGCTCCCTCGATTCTAACATCAACACAAGCAAGAATGAGCTCGTCCCCCCATCGAATAGTGTGGATGTATCTCGGCGAATCGTATTATTGGATGATGAATGATCGGCCGAAAGCGTGCGAGAAGGTCTGAAGAAGCATACAATGAGCAAGCCGCAAGAGGCATCTTGCAGAGCGGGCCGGTGAGGTGAAAGCCACAGCACTACATCGGTGAGCCGCGTCTGTCATATATTTCTTTGCATTGAAACTGGTCCATTGAGTTTGATGAGACCCTGAAAGCCCGTAATCACCAATTTCAGATTCGACAAGCGACGCATAGGCATGACTGTGTGCTTATGTACACCTCACGATAAGCTGCCCGTTTGTCTGTACTTGCGTTTCCAGGACAGTCACAGTTTGAAGAGTCGCGCCTTTTTTAACACAAAGTCACACCCGTCGTGACTACGGTGAATCAGACGAAATCAAAGCTCTTCCAAAACACCTCGACCTTGGGATTGGTAAGTACACTTCTTTCAAAATCTTCTACTTCATCTAGCATTCGATACGCAAGACGAGAAATTTGCCCCCCTGACGATCTGCAACACGATCGAGCGATGTGACCTGTTAAATGAAGGACACTCTTCGTCATGTACCATTCGGCATCTGTCGATATCCCATTAGCCAGTCCTGTTGCTGGGTAATTTATGGTTCCGTTACCTAACATAGAAACAGCTGAGAATTTCAAGCTTGGGGAGCCTATAGCTTATGTTCACATCGCAAGCCCGGAAGGAGAGCAATTGGGATCTACACTCGTTGGCCACTTTGGCGAGGGAAGCTTGAGTCGTTTTGCGGTCAGAACACGGACAGCCCTTTCAGCCTCTTCCGCTGACACAGGCGACCACCCTCCTTGGACAAGGATAGGACTGTGTGTAAAGAGAGAAAATCCATGTGGCTTCTTACTAACTGGCTCGGTCTCTAAAAAACGCAACAATGTGTATATACATTCTGCTGGTGCCCCTCTGCGAGCACGCGCCGACACTCCTTGCGGGTCCTTCATGCGAGTACGTTGCAAGAGAGCTGTCACGAATCCACTCTCCTGAAGCATGGTCCACGGCTAAGGGACGAGCAATACTGCCCTTTGACTGGCCGGATACGTGCTCACCATCAGAAGATAATTTGACCGTCGTTGGTACCAACCAATGGTGTGGATGGGAGTGCCGAAACACCTTCGATCCAGCAGGGTTGATGGAGAAAACGGAAAATACCGCGGGTGATAAGGTCGGCAACAAGGAGCATAATGGGCGAAGGGGCATGGGCCTTCCTGAAGCGGAGTATGGAGTTGAAAGAAAGGGTGTCGGTTGGCGAGACTGATCAACGAACGAGTCGGTGTAATACCGGTATCCGTTCTCTGTATAAAGAAAACCAGCAAAGCCTGAAAAAGAAATTATACGGGTGAGTAGGTGTTTAATGATTTAGAGAAATAACACATTTCTTTCTAAATAAACAACGATAATATTATGAGTAGTTACCACAATAAACTTCACTAGCACATATAAAGCATGTTTATGTTGAAATAGTCTCTTCAGCTTTCCTTGCTGCAACTGTCTATGCAACTGTCAAAATTCTCAGGTGGTTCAGTCACTATCAGAGAAATCAGCTTCGTGAAGCTCATCTGGATCATTGGGATAACTGATGGCAATTCGACCATTTAGAATCTCGACGAAATAAGCGTTCAACCATGTATCTTCTTCTTCAGTCAGTTTCGCTTCGTACCATTGGTTGAGCACGTCAACCCTTATGCCCCGATTCGCGATCGGATCTAATTTCTGTGCGAAATTTTGGAGACTGTCGAAATTGAAGGCAGTTATGGCGTTGATTGAGAGTGACACCAACTTGGGTAATTTGCTTAAATGATCGAGAATCGAATCATCGACCAGGTCACCTCCAAAGCTGAGTTCTTCTAGATGAGGAAGAGCTGTAGCAATACGGCGAATCTCGGACGAAGTTACATAAGCTTGCATCAAATTCAAAGAAATGAGATTTGATAATTGACAAATCGAATGTGTGAGTTCGGGATGCCCCGCTAGGACGAGGCCGTCAACGGAACCATCCTGTGAGGCAATCGTAAGAACTTCAAGTTGGACTTGTTGTTCAAGAGCACCCCATGTTGCTTTTGTAATGTCTTCGGGTGCTGATTGATAATCTTGGATAACTAGCTGTTTCAGACGAATGTCAGGGGTTTGCAAGACACCTTTCAGTATAGGCAAAGCGTCTCGAAGATGGTTGAAACTCAGTTCCCGCAATGCCTTACAGCTACTGACCCATGCGATTACCTCGGCTAATTCTGATTCGCTAAATGCATCAAGCCCGCTTCTGTCCGTCGTCTCCCTTTCAATGAGGAGGCTTTCTAGGGCAGTGCACTTAACGAGTAGGTGAAGGCTCCTCGTAGCAGGCGACAATAAACTCCTAAGACTCAGGACTCTCAAGGATTCGGCATGGGCGTTGAGGGCAGCAAGAGAGACCTCGCTAAGATTGTTACGACTAAGAACCTCGAATCTTTGGAGGCTGTTGGGACGAAGAGCTAGGAAAAAAGCGGCCATATCCTCGGCAGCTGTCTCGCTTGAGCAATGAAAGCAGGTTAACTCGGCGAAGTTGGGGCAACACTCGGCGATGGCAACACCGGCCTCCGCACCCAATACAGATCCGTCCCGTAACTGCAGCGATGTGAGAGTACCTAGGCGGCCCATCCAATTGGGTAGAATGTCGCGCGGAATAGCAGAACCTTCCAGTTGGGTCAAAGCCACGGCAGTTCCACTATTGTCAGCTAATGCTTTAATGTACTTGGTAATGGAGTCGGCGCATCTGATAGTGATTGCTGGAAGGTCGAATAGGGGAAGTTTGGATCGTGTGTTTTTGGCGAACATGGCACCCTCCTGTATGACCAGAAAATCTTGCATTGGACCCTCGAAGAAGAAGTCACGAAGGTATCGATCAAAACGAATATCTTCGAGGCATTCGGCAAGGCCTCCTAGAGATAGGGCACGAATGTATGCGCAATAGGGATAGACGGTAGCCCCGAGACTGGACAGTACAATGGATCTCCATAGCCGAGCAGCTTGAAGTTTGTCATCGATAAATGGGTCTAACACTTCCAGGATCCTAGAAGCAGTGTCAACATAAGAACTTTATTGGGATGTTCTCCTATGCTGACCTATAGAGTTGCTCGACGGCAATGCTGGCAAATCTGCGGCTGACCATGGAGCAGCGGTACAGGGTCGCGAACTCGCGGTGCGCACCAAGTTCCTGGCATATCAGGAGTATAATATCCTGTGGTAGCATTGGTTTGTCCATGTTCGGATGATTAGACTGGGCTAACAAATTAGGTATATAAGACGACGTAATATCATTGGCGAAATTTAGCAGATGGACAGATATATGAGCTCAATTGGGGATTTACGGTGATATTGACTGGGCGAGGCTTGTTGACTACTTTAAGAAGAGTAGTCAGATAGGTAACAGAGTGAAAGTACCTTAGGCAAGCATAGGTAGGCAAGGCCAGCACCTGCTGAAATCGGTAACATCTATTCACGTCATGACCCGGAGCTGCGGGTGAGCGAGCATAGCTTCCTGGTACGAGTTCTCCATACAGTGTTGATTGGTTCACCGCGGTACACTGAGGACGCATCCCTGGAGTCTCTACCAATTAGTGCGCACAAAATAGCTATCTGAAGCTTCTATGGGTCTCAGAGACTTCTCATGAGCACTGTACGTGCTACCCCGCGACGCGTTGGATCCTGCCGCCACTTTTGACGCGCCGCCGCTTCGTGCGGACACCTATTACCTGCAGTTGTTCCGTCCTACATATGTACATACTGAGGTGCATATGTATGTATTGATGTACTATAGGTAGCTCCAAGCAGTTCTACAGCTCTATAAGGTACCTGAAGTACCTACCTATACCCATTTCACACAAGGACAGCCCTTGTCGGTCATCACCACAGCTCGTTAGTGCTGAAAACCGCGCTGGAAACCATACCAAGACCATGACATCTTAGCCATACCAATCGAGATTTTAATAGGGATGGCGCCATCATACCCTTAGAGTCTGAAAGTTACGAACATCACCTCACTAGAACCATCGCCAGTGGACAGCTACCAGAACATTAGGCTTCGCTTGGGGTTGAAGTTGCCGTGCAGGGTGTAAACTCCTTTACATTGTATACTAGACTATAGCTATGGCTATAGTAAGATTTACTTTGAGTGAGGATGGTGTGAATGTTCTACGGGATGCGCTAGCTTGTCTCGGTAAATTCAGTGACGAGGTGTCTCTGGAAGCTAAGAAAGATAGGGTACGTCTAATGCTATTCATATTATTATCACTTGCTAAGGTCTTCTCTAAAGCTAGTGTTGACGGCTCTCAACACGTCCAAGTCGGCGTACGCGTCTTTCAACTTCGTTACAAATCGTTTCTTTTCCAAGTACAATTACGCAGGAGTCGCACAGAATCGGGACAAGTTTTTCTGCAAACTCTACAACCGGGTAGGTCACGAGCCCCTTTATGGTACTCTACATTCTCACTCGTAATACTCTTTCCAGGCGTTGTTGTCTCTCTTTCGAAGTCGAAGCGGAGATCCCCTGCACGAAAGGGAGAAGGATACCACTATCGAACGATGCGATGTTATCATCACCGACGAACCTGGCAAAAAGAGCAGGTTTGTTGCTAAAATCGTATTTCGGAATGGTGAGCTTTCTTCAACAGCAACCTCTTGCCTGTTACTCATGCCAGAAGGAATTACCACCAAGTACCGATTGCCCTTTGAGGTCACTCCGCCAGTACATGCCAAATTCGACAAAGCACAGGCAATGAACAATTGGGCCATCCCATCAAGGACTTTGCGTCAGCTCATAGACCACTTCGGCCCGGGCATCGATTACCTGGACATCCATTCTGACGAAGAAGTGGTGAATTTCACTTGTTTTACCGAGAAAGCCGCTAACGGTGACGGTGAGTGGTACTTGGAAAATGAATGTAGAGCATAATTCAGGTCAGCCACTAACATGAGCACCAAGAGGTCTTAAAGAAGCCTCTCCACACATCCATCGCTGTAGAACGAGATGAATTCAACACCTTTTTTGTTGAAGAAGACAAGCTTCATATTGTCATCAGCGTCAAGGACTTCCGGGCTATCATCCAGCATGCTTCTATTCTAGGTAGCGATGTCTCGGCCAACTACTCGATGCCGGCCAAGCCAATGCAGCTTACATACGACGGTGATGGTATCAAGGGCGAATTCCTGCTTATGACAGTCGGGGAGCGTGGAGCCCCTGGCCAAAAATCCAAGAAGACCCGAGCAAGTGCGAAAGCGCCTGCTGGGCCGCAGCTCGAGGCGGCGGCGAGCAGGACAAACTCCCATGCGCCTACGCCCGCTCCGCAAGCGCCCCCCATTACGCCGCAATCCCGTCTAGACCCTATGCCTTCGTTAAGACCGCCTGTAGAGCGCGCATTCCCACGCCCCCCTCCAGCCACGCTAGAGTCTGAATCACTCTTCGTGCCCCAGGAAAATGACGAGGAATGGGAACCTGTTAATGTCGACGAAGATGAGGAAGAAGAGAACGCTCGATTAGGATGGGATGCTAGTGGTGATCCAGTAAGCTATTTCTCTCACAAATCATGTGGTTTGACTTATGGAGGATTACTAACACGAGCTAGAATCCATCTGCGATGAATATGCGTACCATGATGAGCAACCAATCAAGTGCTCAGCCAAAGGTACACGATGAGCCTGATTATAGTGTAACACAGCTGGATCCTACACAACGACTCTCTCAAGTTCGCAAGTTTGGCCTCTTTGGTGATTAAGAGAGGTACGAGGAGCTCATACATTCATGTTGAAGGCTGCTGGATTTACATGAGAGTTTTGTTCGGTTGTGAGATCCCGCGAAAATGCAATAGGTAATTGTCACGCCGTGGTCATAGGAATATGCCATCTGCTGTGAGGTTGATCCAAGTTGTGGCACATCCCGCTCCGATAGCTGTTATACTCGAGCCATCAGGTAGATTTTTCAACGAAGCGAGCACATTCCAACGTCCTTTGACATCGCCGAACTTTCCGGTTATATCGGGTCCGCAGTTACCGTGTTCACCCCAACCCCAAGCCAATACATCACCGTCCGCCGTCAGAGCTATGATATGCTCACTTCCAGCTGCAATACTATATAACTCCGGAAGGCCAGGTGGAGGTAGCTGTCCATGATCATCTCGGCCCCAAGCCACTAGAGTGCCGTCCCGTTTCAGAATGTAAATGCCGCCCCAGCTGGCCGTCATTGTTTTCCAACTAGGTACCTCAACAGGCGCTTGGCTCTTTAACGCCCATTTATCTGCTCCAAGGACTAAGATTCTTCCGTCTCCAGGCTCTGCAATGAGACAGGTCGCGTATTGACAACAGACGGCCTGTACCACCTTGAATGAAACACCAGTGATTTTTCGCGGCTTGTCAATGTCGCCTTTTGTATTGACGCTATCTAGCTCGCCGAGTTGTCCCTTTCGACCGTTGCCCCACCCATAAACGTCACCATTGTCGAGAACGGCAACGACGTGTCTGAATCCGGCTGCGAGACTTACCACTACGGTGTTGGCTGGAGGAAAGTCTGGAATGGGAATCAGCGCTCCCCCTTCAGTCCTGTTGGGCGCTGGCTTTGACACTTCGTTCTCCGCGGCGCCGCAAGTGTATATACGTGTCGCTTGGCCGTCTTCGTTGCCGAGAACTAGCACTGTAGAATCCCATGTGCAAGCGACATAGATGACGGGTCCTATATTCTTGCAGCTTGATATGCGTAGCTCTTGAAATCTTGGAGGGGTATCGTCTTTATGCTCCTCTGAAACTATGCCGCAGCATCCGTTTGCGGAATCACCGCTCCAATATGCTCTGCCCGATGCTGTGACAAGAACTGTATGGTTACCCCCAGCCGCCACTTGAGTAATTGGGTCATTAGGGATAACTTGGCGGAACTGAACTTGTTTGGGTACGGATACATCTTCTTTATGGCCTAAACCCAACTGTCCTGAGCCGTTAGACCCCAGTGCAAAGAGACCATCCATGATCAAGCTAGGTGACAGAGCTTCCTCCTTCTATTCACTTTTAGATTGTTTCCGCTATAGGGTTGGCTAGAGGTTGAGTATCTACATAAGGTACGTACTCCATTAATGTGGCTGGTTTAGTGTCCTTCTTCCACCAGCCATACCCGGCTTAGCATTATGGCGCGGTATTTTCTCCGGTGCCGAACTAGCGTAGATGCGGGTGCCCCACTGAAATTCTTCGCTCTTATATAAAATTATTGCTCTTGTCTGATTTTCCTTTTTGTTACCCGTTCAAAAGTTATTTTCACGCTCTGATCGGCTTGCCTCTTCAGTATTGCAGTTTATGCTTGGCCATTGGGAGAGTACACAGCTTTTTAAATGATGTGACGCACTCATTTGTGACTCTAGGTCTGCAGTGCTTGGATCAATATTTCCCTTGGATCTTCGCTGCCGCCTTGTTACGAACTGTCTATCACAATGGCTTCGAGCCTGGGGAGTGTGCCTCCCGAAATGGAGAACTTCATCGTCGGAATTATCGGCATGGGCGACATGGGAAAGATGTATGCCCGGAGGCTCAGCGATGCTGGTTGGAAGTAAGCATCCCAAGATATTTTGCAAACGTTGGGCAAATGACCGCTGAGCCTCCACCGTGCTTCTGGTAAGTCTATTCTCTCCCCCCTTTCACTTCTTAACTCTTTCGCAAATGATGACTTGAGTGCATTTGGCTCGAGCATTGCCCTCGGCTCGCCGGATCAAGTCATTCTGACTCCTGGTGTAGCTGTTGGCTTTCCATGATGTCAATTCTCAGCTACCTTTTTCAATTTTGTCTGAAACATTACCCTCCACCTCGCACTAGCTTGCCGTTTCTAGCTTAGCAGACATACTAATGGTTTTGCTGCAGGTCCTGTCTTGTACAGAAATAAGCATACCGATCCTCCGAGATACTAACGATTCGTGCGGATAGGATTATGGCTTGTGATAAGGAGAATCAATATGAGGACCTGTGTAAAGAGTTTTCGAGCAGGGTGAATACTTGTAGCTGCCTATTCAGCGAATTCATGCTGAGATTTGTTTAGACCAATATACAAATTCTTCGAAATGGTCACCTGGTATCTCGAGCGAGTGACTACATAATCTACAGTGTAGAAGCTGCAGGCATAGGTCGCGTTGTTGCCGAGTATGGTCCTTGTATGCTCATTATGACTCCAGTAGCCTAATAAATTCGAATTATGACTAAAATTTGATACAGCGACCAAGCAAAATGCTATAGTAGGCGGTCAGACTTCCTGCAAGGATCCCGAGATCAAAGCGTTTGAGGATTATCTACCACCGGATGTGGACATCGTCTCCTGCCATTCGCTTCATGGCCCCAAGGTTGATACCAAAGATCAGCCTCTGGTACTAGTCTTTCGCCCAAAGCTCATGATTCTGGTCAACTGACAAGTAGAACGCTAGGTCCTTATTAAACATCGTGCGTCGGCCGCCTCGTTTAATAAAGTCGAGACCGTCCTTCGGTGTTTACAGTCTAAGCATGTATATCTGACAGCACACGAGCACGATCGCATCACAGCGGACACGCAAGCCGTGACACATGCAGCTTTCCTTAGTATGGGTAAAGCGTGGCACTCCTCGCGACAGTTCCCTTGGGAGGGCGCTCGTTACGTCGGCGGGATTGAGAACGTCAAGATCAATTTGACTTTGCGGATCTACAGCCAAAAGTGGCACGTGTATGCGGGTCTCGCGATCCTAAACCCGGAAGCCCGGAAACAGATCAACCAATATGCTGAGTCGGTGACCGAACTTTACAAGCTGATGCTGGGCGGCCACCATGCCGAGCTCCGCGAGCGCGTCCTCCGCGCTAAGGAGAAAGTCTTCGGGTCCGACGACAATCCCAAATGGGCTGACAAGCCACTGTTGCGCGACGCAGTCCTTGACCAGTTCAGCCTGGGTCGACGCGCCGCCGACTTTGCGCCGCTACCCAATAGCCACCTTAGTCTGCTCGCCATGGTCGACTGCTGGAGCGCGCTCGGCATTGTGCCCTACGACCACATGATTTGCAGCACGCCGTTGTTCCGGCTCTGGCTTGGCGTAACGGAGAACTTGTTCCGCAGCACGGCACGCCTCGAGGAAGCTCTACGCGTAGCTGTAGAAGATAACACGTTCCGGAGTGAGGACCTTGAGTTTACGTTTGCAGCGCGTGGATGGGCCGAGTGTGTTGGACTTGGACATTTCGAGACCTGGAAGGAGAGGTTTGTGAATACGCAGCGTTTCTTTGAGCCTAGATTTGCCGAAGCAATTGAGGTCGGCAATGCGATGGTGAAAGCTGTGCTCGAGAGCACCAAGTCTTGAGTTGACAGGTTTTCTAGATATGTTAATGAGGGCTACTGGCGAAATCAAGAACTGGTTGAAGAGGCCTGTTTCCTATATGAAGCTATGATAACGCACACTGGTATCCGAATACGACACATGCTTGACGATACCATGACCAAATTGTGTTCAGACTCAATGATTCTATGCCAAGGAAAAGAAACAATGCAAATGGAATGATTGTATTGGGCTATTTTGGTTTGGCGAATGATCTAACAGATTTGGTTTATCTGCTACCATGCGTAAATATGTCAAAGTACGCCGAGCAGAGATGTGATAATGATAAACAGTCCATATCTGCCTAGAGTTCAGAGTATTGGCCTCCCGTTTGTCGGCCAAGGCTTCATCAAGTTTTTTCCAGGTCTCTAAATCACTACATACTTTCAAATCTTCAGCTTGCCTGGATTTTGCTCGGACATTCAATCAAAAGAACATATAAATCCCAATATACACGCTTGCTCCAAAAATATACACCTATCCTCGGTCTGAATTCTTCATTTCTTCCCCAAGAGCTCATCGGCAATGGCTCGTCCTGCAGCGCGCCCTGAGAAGATACAGCCCCCGAGAAACGTGCCTTCAAGCGAGCTGTACCCATGAACGCCGCCGCCGCCAAACCCAGCCGCCTCACCAGCGGCGTAAAGCCCTAAGAACGGATTCCCGTCTGCCTTCATTACGTTGCTCTGCAAATTCGTTTCCATTCCACCAAGCGTCTTGCGTGTGAGCAGATTCATGCGGACGGCGATCAGGGGACCATGTTTAGGATCCAGTAGACGATGGGGTGGCGCTATGCGGCTCCGGCTGTCAGCCCAATAGTTGCGGCCGTTGCGGATGAGCATGATCTGCGCGTCCTTGCAGTAGCTATTCTCAATCTGACCGTCACGGATATCAACGGTCTCCCGCACTTGTGTGTAGTCAAGTAGCGGACCGCCTACGGACTCTGCTAGCTCGTTCATGCCTTCCACGAGGTTCTCGAGGTTGTCACGTACTACGAAGTCTTTGCCGTGTTTCTGGAAATTCTGCACTGGGACGGTACCTTTCGAGCTGAAGATCCGGTTCTTGAGGAGTTGCCAGATGCTCTTGTTTGCCAGATCTGGGTTCTGCTCGGACCCCGAAAGCGCGAACTCGCGCGCAATGATCGTTTGATTCAGGATGAACCAAGTGTAATCGTAGCCCGTGCTGCAGATGTGCTTGAGTGTCGCTAAGGTATCACTTCCAGGGTAGAGGAATGGCGGCAATCTCTTGCCAGTAGCGTCTAGCCAGAGAGACGAGGGCGCAGGCAGGACACGGATGCCGTGATCCGGCCAGATCGGATCCCAATCTTGGAGGCCTTCTGTGTAGTGCCACATTCTATCTCGGTTGATGATATGAGCACCGGCGGACTCAGCGATACCTATCATACGCCCATCGACATGGGCGGGGACACCGACAACGAAATTCTCAGGCACCTTAGGACCAAGGCGATCCACCGGCCATGCCTTCTTGACGGCTTCCACGTTGCCCCCAATGCCTCCACTCGCAATCACCACAGCTGAGCCATGAACCTCGAAATTGTCAACGACGTTTCTCGAGGATTTGACACCTCGCTCCACTGGATCTTGCTCTAGTACACGTCCGCGTACTCCCGTCGCCCTGCCGTTATCGTCGACGAGCAGCTCATCCACCATATGTCTGAACATGAATTGGACAAGCCCCTTCTTCTCTGCCTTACGCACAGGTTCCGCGAAGACGCGCACCACCTCCGGCCCAATGCCCCAGATGATGTGGAACCTAGGCACCGAGTTGCCGTGACCCTCGGCGCGTCCATCGCCGCGCTCCGCCCAGCCGACATTCCAAACGAAGCCCATTCCGCGGGCCTTGACGTAGTTCTCCATCTCGTCCGTCGCAAAGTTCACAAAGGCCTCAGCCCACCTGCGGGGCCAGTAGTCCTCCTTCTCTCGGTCGAAGCGCGCCGAGCCGAACCAATCGCGCATCGCGAGCTCGCGGCTGTCCTTGATTCCCATGCGCCGCTGCTCGGCGGAGTTCACGCAGAAGATGCCGCCCAGCGACCAGAAGGCTTGCCCGCCGAGGTTCTGCTCGCCTTCTTGGTCTATGATCAAGACTGGCACGTTTTGCTGCGTCAGCTCGAATGCTGCGACAAGGCCGGCTAGGCCAGCGCCCACGATGATGACGGGCTCCGTCACCTTAGTCGAATTATCCGCTGTCGCCATATTTGTCCTCTATATGTATTAAGAGAAACGAAGTGAATACTAGCGGGTGTGGTTTGACGTGTTAGTTAGCGTAAGGCCATAAAAGGACAGCCTTTCACCGAATTGGCATGATACAAGCTTGAGGGCAACGATAGATATACACAGGCAAAGTAGGTGGTTCGATGTTGAACAGCAGTTATGAAACAGCAGATTCATTGCCTTATTGTGCACATGAGTATAGCACATGGAACCGAGGCTTCTCCACCTATATTTATGCATGTAACCTTCTATATTCGGACAGCCAGATGCATACATAAACGCAAGCTTATAATGAGATATTCCGATATATACATGTTGAATCTGCATATTCTGAAGTGCAGCACTCCGGGCATCACTCCTGTGCACGTCAATAACATCAATGCCACGACCAGACAGGACCTGACTAACAGAACGCACAGAATGATGCCGAAGGTTTGTTTGTTCCCCGTTTCTTCTCGCAGCTTATCGGGCTGTGCCACAATGCAGCCAATAATAATACTTGGAGAACGGAGACCAGCCACCGTCATCGTCACCGCCCTACAAGCGATTGGCATATGTCTGGATGTTGATCGTACACAACACACCGGGTCCCGGGCCAGCGGAAATAATGAGGCTTGAGCTTCAGAGATGAAAGCTTTACGAGCGCTTTAGAATATAGACGTGACCCGTATACTATCGCATCCATGTATTCCCAGTTAAAGATGAGCACTCTTTCCTCGGTGGACTACCTTTTCCCAACAATGAGAGCTCCTCATTATAAGTATCGTGCCTTCAGCCTGTGGTGCACATATCATGGATGAAAAAGAGGCCTTGGGCCAAGCTCAGGTCGCACACCGCCAAGGCATTGCGGACCTACATAGACCTTTACCAGCCAACGAGCCTTGCCGTAAGAGCCGTTCTGAATCAGACCATCCAAAAGCGGTAAATTCATCTCCAGTCTGCTACTGCCAGCATTGATTTTATTCTAATTTCGTACGTCATTGTCAATGTTATTTTCCTTGGAAGTCAAATACCAAGCGATCAAAAGAGCCAATGGGCTTCCTTTTCGACGGCTAGCGGACCACGCGGTAGCTTGACGTTTCCAATTCCACAATGCTACGTCTTCGACATAGAGGATAGGTATTTATTGTACACAATTTCGGCTCTCCTATCATGTTTATAGACTATACTCACTTTTTGTGGCCTTGTTTATGGGCGTAGGACGATCGAGGACAGCTTCGTCTACCGGACCATAGCTATGAAATTACAGAGGAAAAAGTCAGGAAGTCTCATCCCAAGGCTATCATCACCATGGCAAGCAGAGTTCCAACACATATCCTCTGTGCAGCGTCGCTTCGTTGAGCGTTGCATAACCGTTGCCCTGGTTTTGTGTGGGCTCTATTCCGTTCACTTGCATTTTCGATATCGAGAAGACTTGCAGGCTAAGTACACGCCGACTGTGTTTAGCGACGCATTGCAACGGAAAATAGCACAGTCTCCGTGGAAAAACCCCAGGGATGAGTCTGATGGCCGCCGTATATTGGATCAACGAGAAGACTGGAAGCGCATCGGTGGCGGTTGGGAAGGCGATATATTCATGTATAATGACACTGTCATCAAGACATTTGTCGCCTCGCGCAGTCCTCTGCGCAATTGCATGAAGTTCACTGAAGCTCCGACGAAAATACCAACTGAGATTCCTGCTACTGCCTGGCTGGGCGGCCTCAAAAGTGGGATCAATAAAGCAACGGATTTCATGCCAATACGTGACTACTTTCTCACGCCCGCCACGGAGACGGAGCCTGCAAGCTGGCACCTGCTCACGCCGTACTTGGTATCCGGAAACTTGGAAGACTTAGCGAAGCGGCTTCAACCATTCGGGTTTACTTTTCGACAACTCGACGCAAGTTTCCGCCCCTCGTTGCATCGTATGCTAGGTGCGTTAGAGAAGATGCACGATAAGTATCATTTGTGCCACGACGACATTAAACCCGGAAACATATTTGTCACCGGAATACCTCCAAGATTAGATGTACAGCCGAAAAGTGATGGCAAACAGGACACTCACTGGCTGCTCTCAGACTTTGGAAACGTCCGTGAGGTCACACATCCCTATCACTCGTCTATGATTTGGACGCGTGATAGTCACCAACACAGAGATTGTCGCATGAACGACGCCGTGCGTCTTATCAAGACATATGTCATGTTCCTCCGATCTGCTTCAGCTGAGAATGGCACAGCATCTTTTGATGCGGCGTTCTGGGGTGACATCGAGCCCTGGAGCGAGCTATACTGGACTGCTGTGCGAGAACCGTTATTAGACTCTGCAGTGGCCAGAAGCCTGCGAGATAAGTCGCTATCCCTTCCTCCGTTGGCCTTCGACACTCCGGTAACGAGGAAGAACAAGCCACATGCCCCTGGGTGTCTTTTGGGGCTGTCATGTAAACTGCAAAATACAGAAAAGGAACTGGATCGGGGTATGTGGGTGACGGAGGACAAAGCCAGAGTGTTCGCAGCGACTTCGATCTTCGGGGTCCCCCAGGGTCAATGCTGAGACTTATGATGATACGACCTCGTTAAAGAGAGATAAAATAGATAATACAGCATATCATTTACGACTTGAAGCGCCCATATGCAGATGACATGGGCTTCGTATGCCATAAAAGAGACGCAAACTGTTGTATAGGTCCTGACTCCAGGTCCCTCTACAACGTCTCCTCGCGAAGTGTAGAGTAAACTCTCGGTGACCTCTACCGATCTCGGTGCATTTATTTATTTATTTAGTATCCCCTCTTCCTGCTAACCTGATTCATGAAGTCTTTGCCTTCGCTCAGCCTCTCGAGGTTGATATCTAGTATGGCTAGCAGACGCTTGTTATAACTATCCGTGTTCCCACTGATATGCGGCGTGATGATCACGTCCTTCTTCCGCCAGAGCGGGTGGTCCTTCGGCAGGGGCTCGGGGTCCGTAACATCGAGGGCGGCGCCACGGATCCAGCCCTCGTCGAGCGCGGTCATCAGGTCGTCGGTCACGATGGTGGCGCCGCGGCCGATGTTGGACACGTACGCCTTCTTCTTCTCCCCAGCCAGCAGCTTGAACTGCGCGGCGCCGAGCATGCCGCGCGTCTGCGGCGTCAACGGCACGGCGACGACGAGCAGGTCGAGCCCGGAGCCCAGGAACTCGTTCAGCTCGGCGTCGGTCGTCCCCGAATACCACCGCGTCGGTAGCGCCCCCTCGGGGTCGCCCAGCCCCGGCGGGCAGTACCCGTGGTCGCGCCGCGACTCGGGCGTCGGCTTCGGCCGGTTCGTGTACGCGTAGACTTCCATGCCCATCGCCGTGGCTACGCGCGCCACCTGACGCCCGATGCTGCCGTAGCCGAGGATCCCGCTAAAGAGGCCCGACGAGCGGTCAGCTTGGCTACTCTGTCCCGGAAACGAAAAACGGTCCGCGGACTAATTCTGGGGTGAGTCTATGAACCTCCTTACACTCGTTGGCTGACAGCATCTAGTGTGTCCATGTCGTCATAATTACGCTCCCACTTGCCATCGCGCATGTTCTCAAGGTAGCGTGGAACTAAGTGAGATGTCATGGATCAGAACGGCTTGGCTTGGCTTGATTTCGCTGCTAGCTCGAGAGGAAAAAACTTACTGTGGTGTTGGTGCGCAAGATAGGTGCATATCACCCACTCGGCGATGGGTGGGCTGATGAAGTGCAGTCAGTATCTGCCGTAAAGACATCTCTTTCTCTCTCTCCCGTAAATTGCACTTTCAACGCACTGGGGGGCAGACGACTTAGGCCTTCCTTACCCATGGACACCATTCGCCGTGCAGAATGGAATCTTGGTGTCCTTGAACAGGGGATGCTCAAGGACGTAGTTCGCGCCGGCGCTCTGGAGCTGTACGAGCTGTAGGATCGGGGCCTGCTCAATGGTAGGGAGTACAGGACCTGTCAAGAGCACCGTGACGGTCTTCCAATCTTCGTTCGAGACGCCGGGCGGCATCTTCGTCCTATCCTTCCAAGGGTTGAAGCGCGAGTGCACGACCTGCAGTCCTGGGAACTTATTGTGCAGGTGCTCTAGATACCCTTCCGGGAGGTCGCTGTCTGCTAGGATTAGCAGCTTGTGGCCTGTGAGATCTTTATTCGGCGCCATGCTGGAGTTTGTTCCTGAGGGGTCGCCAGGAATGATGTTGCGCATTGTTTGGACTGCTTGCTTCCTTGTACGGATTGGTAAGGTAAGGAGTCACGAATTGCCTCTGTTTGACTCGGTTGGGCCCCAGAAAATTACACAGCTTCACCGACGGACGACAAGTACAGACAGGCATTGGTAATCCCATTAACTAGTCTAGAGCGCCCGCGTTGGAGGGCCCGCCTTGTCACCAGCCGCCGGGCTTCGATTGCGCAATCGGCTCCATCGAGATTGCCTACGCAGTACTTATTGCTGCCATGTATTTACTGATCCGGCATCCCTACTCGTCACCTCACACTTTAGAGAGTGTTGGAAGAGGAATGCAATACACGAATTGGGGGTTTGGATCTATATAGATTGACGATACAGAAACAGTCCCCATCTTAACTACTTGCTTACGCCGGGAGTAACATTCATTATTCCCATAAGCCGCAAACGGAAAGCTGCCGGCGACCTGTTAGGAGCTCTGCAGTAGCGAGTATAGAAAGGCGCCAAAGAGATTGTTAAATCATGACCCTCACCTTAAGCGGAGATCGGAGTTTGAACAAAAGCTATACACGGCAGCTTAGAAGTAGCGCAAAGATACCGCCAAGTCCTAAGCCGCACGTAGCCGTTGAGACTCTCTTATGGCGACGATTTGCACGTAAATTATTTACTCTTCATTCGACAATTACACGAGCTATTTGGAGTCATTACCAGCAGACTTATGAATACGAATGCCTGATGTCTCTATGCCAGTAAAATGACTCTCCGGAACAGTGAACTTCTACTAGAGCTTTACAAAATTTCACGGTGCACCTCATGTTAGGATAATGCTAGTAGTATGACATTGACACTGTTTGATGCTTGCCGACGAGCATATTTCATTTAATTAGACAGCTACTTCGTTTCTGTACTGAGATTCTACGCTCAAAACTCGAGGTCGTATGCTAAAGTCTCCGTACTAAATTCTCGTCCCAGCTTGGCAATTCTACTCGATGTTAGTGTCATACCATATCCGACCCAGGACGCTAAAAGGCCTACTCAAGATGCGCCGGATGATCTGCATATACCGGAATGTCTTCCGGCTTCTCCAGAATAGCCACTACACCCATTTCGTATCCTTGGGTTCTATGCGCGGTGGCGGGTAGTGGCGTATTGGCGTCGAATTTAATCAGACCTCCAGCACGCGTATGAGATTAATTGTATCATAGATATGCTTGCGTCGAGGAGAACTTGCACACCTGGGATCTTTCCGACCATTGCGGCGCCCTGAGCGGCCCATTCTGTGAGCGTCGTTTTACTGACGTTAGGCTTAAGCTTGAAAAGTACTAATGAGCTCAGTCAACATATAAAATGTACGATGGTGAAAAAGATCCGATTCAAGTAGGCTCACCAACGTGATACACCGTCATATTTAAAACAAGAACCTAATCAACACGATGATTAGAATATAATATAGGGTGAGAGATTATTGCTTGAAAACGGAATGACAGCTTAAAGTAAATAAATGCTGCCTCCGTCGGTGTTTGAGATATATGTATTGGAGTAGATCGGATTGTGACCATTCGTAAGCACCGGTATACGCTGTGATAAGACCTGACGAACCACAAACCCACCCATTTTAACCTGGATTGTAAATCAATGTTCCCAAATCAGGTAATGGCTTTAAATGGCACCTCTTCACATTATTAATTCGGGCCGGAACCGGCGTTGCTGGTGGAATATGAAGCAGATAACATCCACTCTCCCAACTATCAATTGCTGACGCCGTCCGTATATGTCATTCGCTTTGGAGGAGATGGTAAATGACGGGATTTTACGGCGATTCCCCGAGCAGAAAGCCGCCGTCGACGAGACTACCCGCAACTAATGCTTCCCGGTAGATGTAGAGAAAGAGATATAGTCTTGCATGACTGTATGCGGGCACGCTAGATACACATTGAATTTGAGGGGCGACCTTAAAAGCCACCATCCTCAATCCCGATTCGTCTAACGGTATTGTTCTATGAACTGCTAGAAATATATGAGTAATATACTTACACTTGCGCGCTATTTTACTGAAGGAACGCTACCTCTATAAGCCAACTGTGATTCTTGATTAGAGAACAAAGGATCTCATAACTTCATTTCTAGGCTGATAAGTCGCATTGCCGGAAGTAACTGCCGCTAATGAGGCGAAAATATTGCACTAATAAACGTGTTATAGAATCTATCTTGCTGTCTTTGAGGGCAAGAATAGATTACCAAGTATACCTAAGGTACCGAGAAACACGTCATGATCTCATGGAATACTTCAAGCACGGCGGTGTGGCTCTGGTCTGGATCTAGTCTGGCATGCTTGAAATCCCTCGTTAACTTGTTCTACATCGCAGCGCCATCCGGCGGCATGCCTCCTATGCTGCGTGTCAACTCAGCCAATGAAGAATAGCCCGGATGTAGGTATTAAATGTCATGGTTACATGAGGCGTTCCATCTTGCCTCTAGCTTAGGAGTCGGAGGTCTAACATACTCTAACCTTTTTCCAAACTCGTTCTGAAAAGTCGATTCATGGGGTACCATGGATGAATATCATTGTGGATGGGTTTATTCTTCGGAGGCCTGGCTCAATTCGTGTTAGGAATACTAATAATGCCTGGTTGGCATGTTTTTCCCCCTTATACTTTAGAAATCAAGAAACGACCAATGTGAATATCGTATGGAACGAAGTCATTTTATACAATTATGTTCACTTACATTGCCTCGTGGTGTAGCTAGACCGTGAGCATCTAACTTTACATCATTCTTTACCGCCAGGTCTTATACGGCGCAATATAACGAACTAATAAAGCCAGATTAGAAAGCTTGACAAGCTACTAGACTCTGCATTATGTCGTAGCTCTCAAGGCCTGTTTCTAATGTTGAAACAAGCTTGCATGCTTCTGCTAGCGCATGAGCCTGCATAAGGTACATAGATCTAAGGCTTTCGCTCACCGAGTGTCTCCATTATGTCCTGAAACCACCTGCATCATAAACAGGTATAAGACACGTGGTTCTAGCTAGCGACGGAGGTCTAGGCTAATAGTGACATCCTTGCTTTGCGATACGGTTTTCTCTTAGCTAAGCATGCTTGAGACCTGCGGTTAACTCTACGGCTCGGGCTAGGATGGAGAATACACAGCGAGATTCTAGGTTAGCATGGTAATGAGTTCTTATATTTTGCCATAATCATTTAGTTCAATCTTATCTTCAACTTATCTCGTGCTTGTTAAGAATTCCCGGCACGCCAACCTGAACGGGCTAATGTTTTACGCCAGCCGCCGCTTAAGCGTTCACGATATTAGTTTCACTTTTTGTATGTATGGGTGTTATGTGTTGTAATCGTGATCATGGTAAACGGCCTTCGCAAGAACGCAAATCACGAAATATTACTATTTGGATACCTAATGGCGTATAGTGTGCAACCCACACGCATTTGGGCTTTCTAGCTTCACCCATGATGGCTTCGTGATGAATCTTGGATGATCTTCATAGCAGCCTGCACTTCTGTAGGCAAACAAGCTACCAATCAGGCTGTGTGTCAGAGTATTAGCAAACGAACAAAAGTGGAAGAATACATGGATAGACAATAGATGTTGCTCCTTAATTTTTGACTATGAGAAGGGCGACGTGACTCCTTGGAAACCTCACCAAATAAATCTCTGTACTCAGAACCCCGCTTACCGTAACACACGAAGAGATCTATTTCTTAATTCTGACCTGTTTCAACTGCACCTATTACAGCTCCATCTACTATTAAGTATCTGCTTCGGCTAGTGCTTGCTATCTCAATTATCGCGCTTCCCCTAAGCAACCTCAGCGGAGGCGCCCGTTGATCGTCACTGCGCTGTATGACACCAGCTCGTAGCTCGATTCAGAAATGAAGAATGAGAAAAACTAAATCCGTCTCAAATAAATCAGAAAAGCGTGCGCCGATAGAGACATGACCTTTTAGTACTCCTTTAACTATAATAGATAAACGGGTGAGAAACATGTGCTGAGTAAAGACATAATTATCCTTCAAATACCTGTTTTAGGTTAGCGATGGTGTCGAGAAAAGCGATTCTAATAATGACAGTAGCTTCAAGTATTTGTTTAAGGCGAACGGCGATGTCGACCTGATCCGAAAGGGGATATTATTCTGAAGTATTTCTTCAAGACCGCCGAGGATACTGTCGAGAAGCGCTCGTTAAAGAGCCCATATTTAGATATGACCCCGGTTGCAGATCCGAAGGAGTTCCTTGGTCCGGCGCGGATGCCACTAAGTCCCTTCACTTTTCATCTCATAGCTTTGGACGTTTCACCTAGTAGCCATTTTCGATGAGTATCAGGTGCCCCTAGTGGAAAGGTAGAGTTTGGTGGGACGGTACTCACTCTGGAAATATCCATCAAGCAATGGCATATTTATCCTCTCACTGGGCACCTTATAGCTTTACTAGAAATTAGTCGAGAGAAGGCGCCGCTAATCTTGACGACTGCTTTAGAGTTCGTTGTTATGATAACTCAGGAATTGAAACTGAATAGTGATTAGACAGATCTGTTTGCCATCCTAACTCGCCAAGACATATTACAATCGGACTACAATACGATCGTGTATCAGTCAGATAATTCAAGGATGTCTATTATTTTTATTGAGTCAATCGTAGTAAAGTTATTCGTCTTATGCTGAGAGCGTTGCACATTTTTCTATGCCAGATAAACTGAGTTTCTCTAATTAAAAGACAAACTCACTACCTAGGACTGAAGACAATGCGTTCATGACATGATTATGGAAAATGAGTGGCAGACTAGGATTATCACATAGCAACGGCAACAGCTAAAAATTCGCCCACAGATACTTCTGACCTGCCCAGGACTCTTCACCGCTTGCCACAATCTGGCTGGCTGGAAGAGTAAAACCATATGTACCCGTATCTCGAAGTTCGATAGCCCAACTGTAATGACATAGACAAGTCAGTGCCACTTCTACTGAACTAAGTAAGAAAAAAAGAGGAGAGGCCCTATAGACTTACGCAAGCTCTGCCGGGGAGGCATCCGTGAAGTAGTCGTTGCTGCCACCATTTGTGGTGTAGAGTGTACTGCAAGTTTGCCCCGTGGTGAATTGAGTGCCGTGGATTTTAGCAATGGCCGCTCCTGTATTCTTAGCAAGCGTGTCTTGCTTAGACTGGTTGGGTGCTTTTGCTGAGCAAGAGTACCCATAAGGACTAGGAAGTGGAGTCAGTATATATTAGATGAATGTCCATGCAGTCGTAGCTTTGCAACGCTCATTGACGGTTATTTTGAAAGAGCCAATGGGATCTGACTTACGTTAAGATGTACTGGCCGTAGCTGTGCCAATCAATGTAAAGCTTGATACCCTTTCCAGCCACGAGATTATCTCCATATACTGGAGAGGATGATCAGCATTCATTCCATTGCTCTCTCTAGGAATTACCTTACCGCGGATACCAGTATTCTCTGGAGTATCGCCAGCTGCTACTCCACGGTACCTATGCCATCAACTATTAGTTGACCGCTTTGCCACTTTCTGAGATGTATTGTGGTATGAAAGTGTTTCTACCCTAGCGACGATGGCACATAGGTAGAAATCAATCAAAACTTAAAAAAGTAATGACTTACGTCTCTGACAGCACATTCAGTTAGCAACGCCTAATTTGTGAACGGTGTATGCAAACCCGCGTATTGGGACAGAGCACCTATGAAACAAAAGTGAAAAAATGGTGAAGGATTACGAACCTGAACCAGGGCTTGTTGATGAACCAGCGCCAGTCCACTGATATGGCCAGTTCCTATTGATATCAGTACCAACTGCAGTGGTACCGGATCGCGTTTGTCGGTTCTTGCGCCACAACCGAGTCGTGGTCTGAGTATAGACGAAGCCTTTCATCCAGATAATTAGATCAGTGACAATTTAAATCGTTAAGCACTTGCAATACTTACCATCAGGATTTGCAATTGGGATGATGTAGAAATCGTAGTTGTCTAAGACAGCCTTGATAGCAGTATCGTTGCTATAGTTGTTGATAAGCTGATATGTGATATACTCGACAGTCTATAATATCATCAGATCAGAGGCATTGCATTGCGGGCCGACTTGCCTCACCATCGACGTTATCCATTCTCGAGCGTGGACATTACCGTGATAATAAATAGCAGGTTTAGAACCCTTTCCACCGCTTCCCCAGAGATGAATGCCTTGGATCGTTCTTCCTTCAAATGACGTGCCGGCAGTGATCAGCTCTGAATTGGAGGGGAACGCAGCCTGTAAGCTTTGTAAGAACGTCAAGTGATCTGCATACGGGTGGTACGCAGTGAACCATGACGCGCTCGGAAGAGCAGCTTGGGCTTTGGCGTCTGCAGGGCTTGCTTCAAAGCCTAGATAAACTCCTGTTAGGCCACATAGCATAACATCGCTAATATGGGGCCAGCTGACCTGGGAATGGCTGAAGCTCTCCCTCTAAGGCGATGGCTACCCCAAGATCCTCTGTTAGTATTGTAGTGTTAAGGCCGAGCGCGTTGAATGCGCCAAGGCTCTCAGGGGGTACGGCGACATCAAAATGCTGAACATCAAGGTGTCCATGGTTGCAAGATAGCTCGACCGCGGACATGGACTGAAACTGGGCCTCTAAAACTAAAGGGTCACTCTCAGTTACGACGCGGAAGACTTTGTAACCATCGTAAGTTTCACGACCCCGCCGGTCGACTTGAATCGTAATGGCCAGAGGCGCAAAAAGTAGAGCTACGTGAAGGAATCTCATATTGCTGCAACCTAGACCAAGGCAAGAGAAGGTATAACAAGGTCATAATCTCACTTTCATTGATACATAGTGCCTCTTATATATGGTTATAAGCTGGTCGCAGTGGGTCGAATGGACAATCATAGCACAAGGTAGCACCGCGTACCATCGCAAAATGGGAGATCTCTCCTCACATGCCCAATTGAGCAGGTCCGTTCCACATTACATTGCAGACCAAAGGCGATAAGAATACACAGTCGTTGCCGTTCGAAAGGGCAGTTCATCTTGCACTTATTGGAAGATAACCAGGCATAGTCGCTTTAATCCCCTGGAGACGAAATGTCCCCCGTTGTTGTCGAAACCTGGGGAAATTATGGGGCATTTGAGCCTTCACCCTCTGGATACGATGCTGTTTCTTTCGACTGATGGTTAGAGTCGAAGAACAGGCATGGTGACCGAGGCTATCATAAATGCTACAAATAAGCCGCTCGGGAGACACAATTTGTTTAGCCAAGCGCTTCAGATCTAAGCCGAATGGTGCGGGGTCTAATGACGAATTGAACCGCCCAGATAATCAACTTGCTCAATTAGAGTCTGGGTATTTTAGCCTGCCGTGTTGTGTATGTGCTATTAAACGGCGTCGGGAGAGCCAATACCAATGATGCCTAGAAACGCATCAAGTCACGTCCGGCGCGGTCTGGGCTCGACTTGGCGAGGAGGTGAGTTCCAACCAGGCAGCTCAGCTTGATGTGTCATGCTCACAATGGGCGAGCTTCCCCAATGACACCAGCGAGAGTTCTAGGTGCTGCAGGGCCATCCCACCTCGTATACCACCAGCGCAGACATACCACCTGAGGTAGTGCTACCTCGCTGTGCGAGCTGCCTTCTGTAGGAAAAGCGCCAAGCAGCGTCGACCAGGTTAATAAATGATCGTGAAAACCAGCGATAAAGGTGCTAAAACGTCAGGTCTGTTTTGCCAGTGTCACAACACGGGTGCCGCACGAAGACTAGACCCAGTCAAATTGCCATTTTCTAATCTGAAGAGTAGGGGTTAATGGGATGGGTTTGTGCTCGGCATGTTAGGGGGCGTATTTTCTTTCAACCTGTCAGTTACCTTAGCCTGCGGCTTCAGTATAAGATATTTTCACAGTCTCGCGTCTAAGCTACATCTATACATGCCCTTATCGCCTGTAAGACTATGTGTAATACGCTTTTCGCTTTTCGGTTAGACACCTTGGAACAGTTCGTATCACCTTTTCTATTTTGTCGTTACTTCAAAGTTGATCTGTGTATGAACGATTACTCCTCCAAATCACGAGTGTAAAGCTGTGCCGCAGAATCTTAGTCGTATTCTGGGTCGCTGCAATCTAGCAACGAAAGTCTACTAGTCTCTGGTTTTACACTTTCGCTTCTTGCTGCAGGATATTTAGCTCCTAGGTATGATAAGCTTGGGAGGCTCACTACAAGCGCCACAGCATTAAATTGAGTGGTCGCTCTCGCGTTTAAGCAATGAGCGAAGGGGAGGGCCCTCTAAAAGTAGGATGGTTCATGTATAATGGTAGGGATGCAAACACTAGAGGGCGTCAAAAGTGACGAGATTTGTTTTAAGAATGAGAAGATTAAGAGAAAAAGGTTCGACAAGTTTGGCATTCTCTAGAGGCACTTCGCTCGTGATTATGACTTATACTGTTGGCATATTTGGGCAGATGCATACTTTGGCACGGTCTATCGTGTTTAGTGGGAGTCCTGAGTGTCCGAACTAAGGATGAGGGTACATATTTGGTAATAATCGGGATTTTTATGTTGATCTCCTTAGCTGAAATCAGTGCTAAATGATCTGCGAAGATCGAATTCCGATTTTCCTCTCTCCTTTCTATAGCAAACATTATGGGAACCTTGGGGGACTAAGTCAATCTTCCTTGTTGTGCATCTTTAACCCCCTGAAGCACACTGGGGCAGCTAGTCCAACCACCTACCTAGGTTGGGCATAACGGCGCTTGGCGTTTTTGGACACTCGCAGCACGACGCCCAGATCACACAACGGCGGCCTTCATCAGCTACACATATCTCTGCTAACTTCTTAAACTCATACCTGATGGGGTTTCAACAAACCAAAAAGACGACGCGCTACGGAACCCGTAGATAACCATGGTTTGTCACATGGGTGCTGCCAGCTACAGTTCTCTAGCTTCTGCCAACTCCTTAACCCCATGTTCATCCCAAGGCGGTAGTTCAGAAGACGAGATGATCTGGGTGATGCGACGAATACTGTTTCAACATCGGCGGCAAACCAACACTTTGACAGGTCCCCATGACTTTAGGCCCACTAACAAGACCCCTTTCGACACCCTGCCTCACCCAAATCGCTTTTAAATGGCATTCAACAGTCCGCAATATCTCAATGCCAGCACCTTGCGAAAATCGAAACAACTCCGAATTGGACTCGCCAATAGTGCAGCCCTGAAACTCTGTAAAACATCTCATTTAGTCTAGGAGCAATGGCGTTCCTCAGGGGTTGGGCGGAGCTCAGGCCGCTGCAAGTATATATGTCTAGTCTTTCAATGAAGTTGCGAGGGAAACCTTCACGATGCTCACCCCAACTGATTATTCGATTCTTAGGGACTTCGCTGACGAAGTTCACTGCTTTTCTCTCCTTCGTACACTCATTTGCTTTTTCTCATCTCCGCCGGTCGGGATTTTGCTTTAGTTACTTCCGGCCGCTCCATTCGCTTTGTATTCAGCTCATCCACTCATTCATATATACTGCGTGACACTAGAAGAAGAGAAAATGAAGTTCTTGTTTGCCTCGTTGATCTCCGTTGTTGTAGCGTCGCCTGTCTTGTTGCCGATACCGTCTCGCCGAACGGTTACGGAGCTCAACCAGGCGGCCTTTGAGGAGGCGCAACAACCTGACACCACCGCAACGAAGGCTTTCGCAGGTACTTTGATTAAGGTCAGCTCAGCCATAGTGAAAGGGTATGAAGTAAACGACAGCATTAGCTAACAGACTACTACAGACGGCGGACGGACGATGCTTGTTTGTTGACGAGCTTTCGGGCGATTTCCGAGCAAATCTCACTCCAATCCAAGTCGCCGACTGTGGCTCCACAGACGGTCAAGAATGGGATATTATTACAAGCGGGAAGCATATCAATGCTGCCAATTCAATGCTCATCGTTAGCACTCTTGTTAGTTAGAATTCCGTCTTTCCGAGCGACCAAAATCTAACCACATGTTAGACCAATGCTTGCTTTAACTTTGACCCAAGGCGTGCAGCTGGCAACCAAGTTCTCTTATTCAGTTGTGGCGGGCGCGCTGATGGGGGCGGCGATGTGACCAATTCGCAGTTATTCCCTTTCAATGGTGGTGCTGGCCCTCTCTCCTTTTCCCCTGAGAACCAAGAGGACTCATGCTTCACGGTTTCTGGCAACGTGGTTGATGTTGCCCCTTGCCAAGCAGGAGACTTGAATCAGTTGTTCACCTTTGGCGATGCACCATCATCCAGCCAGCCCAACCCTACTGCCACCAACATACAGAAAACGGCCACCGACTTGACTACAACGCTGAGTCCCACCTCTGCGTCTCAAAGCCAAGGGACTACAACAACTGCCACTAGCTCGCAGGCGACGGCCACCTCCCCATCAACAGGTAATGCTGATGCCGTAGGAATTCCGAATCCTACCGAAGCTGTTCCTGTGTCTCGCGCAGGGGGCGTCTTGCAGCCAACAGCTGTTGCCGAATCACACGAGCACGATGATACCGCTACTCGGGCTTTCACCTCGGTCAGTATCAAGTCGCCCGATGGGCAATGCCTGTTCATCGACCCAACTGCGGGCGACTTCCGAGAAAACCTTATCCCGGTATCTCTAGTGAAATGCGCAGGCATGCCTAACGAAAAGTTCGACATCATCACCGCTGGAAAGCATAATAATGCCAAGAACTCGGCGCTTATCGTGAGCAGCTTGGTAAGTACTAAGCAGTGTAACTTTCAGATACCCGGAAGACGGTATACTAATTGTTCTGCAGATGAATGGATGTATCAGCTTTGACGGGCGGCGACCAGCCGGAGACACTGTAACAATCTTTTCTTGCGGTGGTAGAGCAGATGGAGGTTAGTTCTACGCTTCCGGCAATTGAAAGGGATACTAACATAGCTTCAGGTGGTGATACCAATAATGGCCAGTTGGTTCCTTTTACAGGCGGAAATCAGTTGGTCCTTGCGCCCGAGAGCGAGCGAAATGTTACATGTCTTGTGCCTGGAAATGGCCGCCTTGATTCCACCGCCTGCTCAAATGACAACTCGCAAGTATTCACGATATTGACGTAACATATCACGCTGATCTGGTTATTATGACGGAGAAGGCGCATCGGAACATGCTAAGCATATTGGGAGTGACGATTTTTGACGTTGATTACAGTTGTAGAATATTTTAGTATCTTCATCATATGTACAAAAATTTTTGAATCATCATGTGTATTTTGGCTTCTGATACAGGCATTTGAAATCGTCGAAACATGCGGCACAGGCCGGAATTTCCTGCTTGTCAAGAGTCGTGAGGCCCTTGAGTAGCATGCATCACAGAGTGTGTAAGTGGCTAGTATTTGACTGACTAGTTGGGTGCGTCCCGTATTCGTCGGCAACTGTACATCGTCAATTAAATTGTTAGTGTTTCTTTCCAGTAAAAAATATAAATTCTTTATTACTGGGTCTAATTTCGTCTGCCCTTAATGCGACTGATCTTTAGTCTCAAAGGGACTCTCCTTTAGTAGCCACTGCTCCATAGTCAGCAACCTAGGATGCTCAGCGCGACGTGTCCTGATATCCGCGTGGTACCCGTGACTCGCAAACCAGCCGATCATCAATTGCACCTCAGCGATCATGAAGGTGAGAGCACTCCCGAAGAACCAATACGTCACTGGCACTGGAGAACCTGTTGTGTTTAAGAATGAGTGGTCGAGTTCGTCGAAGCTCAGCTCGTCACCAGCAAGGCCTACAGCTTTGCGATTCCAGCTTTTCGGGTTGGTGAAAGCCTTAGCAGCAAACACTCCAATATCCGACGTGGCAATCCACTGCACTGGCTTGTTTCCCAACCAGTTTCGCATTGCTGCCATGAAGACTTTAGTCTGAAAACTAGGTGTGAGGTTGTCCATGAACTGTGATAGCTCTAGTTAGTAGTTGCTTTCGCGGAAGAACTTTACCGAATATCAGAAGATTGTATAATCTTTAAAATACACAACCATTATGAGCTAACCAGTTTTGGTCTCCTAATAACAAAGATTGATCAGAATTACTCACTGTGACAGGGCGCAAAATGGTCCAGCCTAAACTCTCACCAGCCTTTCCTGGCCCAGTCATGTCTCGGAGATGCTGTTCAATATGGTATTTGGACTGAAAGTGTGGGATGGGAGTTTGGCTATCCCAGGAGGCTTCATCTCCTCCTCGTTCGACGCTGCTGTATACGAAATACTGAATACCAGCTTTGATAGACCCGTCTATGAGTTCTTTTCCCTGCCTAGTCTCGCTCTCAGATGTCACGCCCTTGCCCATAGAGACTTGTACTGAGAAAACACCCCATATGGGCTGCCCTGCGACCTTCTGCGCCTCCTTGAATAGGCTAGGAACGTCATTGAGATCGCCTTGGACAAGCTTGATGGATTCGGACTTCGCTGCTAAATTCTGGGCTTTGGACCCGGATACGTTTCGGGTAAGAGCGAGAATGGTGAAGTCTTCGAAATTCTGTTTGAGCAGTGCATTGACGACAGCGCCGCCCTGCTTCCCTGTAGCGCCTGTAACGAGGATCACTGTAGCCATAATGATTGATGGTGTGCAATAGGAGGCCACCTTAGAAATATTGCTACAGAATGAGATTCTCAAGGAAGCAAGGGAATCAAAACACTCCTCACATGAGGGTTGGTATAAGTCCCAGAGGACGTTACTACTATTGCGCTTGCGAACTTAATTTACGAAGTTGAGTCCAGTCGGATACCGACCCTGAGAACTACCAGCTAGTGAGAGCATATTATGCGCCTGTTTGCCTAAAGGACAACCTTTGAAAATACTTGTTATGCGAGATTTTGGTAACATGGAACGACTATACATAGAAATAGACATCTGTATTTGAGGTATAATGGTCAATAGAACAGACCAACTTGTCTCAATGCTACTATTTTTGAGCAAGGGACCTGTTTTTTTACAATAACTCATCCATATCATTCAGTCATGAAGCCATAGACAATCGGTATATTAAGGAGAAGTGGTGGGCGACCTGTCTAAGAAAAACATCTCGCCCACGCAACGAATACCTAAGTACACTTCTCCGGGCCGTCGCACTAGCGATGTGCGTGTCTGGTTAGATACCATCCTATACCTACTACCAA
Source organism: Xylariaceae sp. FL1651 (assembly GCA_025201745.1). Lineage (NCBI taxonomy): Eukaryota > Fungi > Ascomycota > Sordariomycetes > Xylariales > Xylariaceae > Xylariaceae sp. FL1651. Next base: position 224,786 of record MU624264.1, on the reverse strand, counting down.
AACCTAAAATACATATCCTAAGGGAGATTGAGATCCCCGTCTCCGTTAGGCATAGCCTCGACGATTGTAAAGAGTAGTGAATCATCGTCGAGGTGAGCATCTAAATGCCAAGCATCAAAGGATGCGACCATCTGACTTCCACATTTATGAGCATAAGACTTGCATATGTTATCGCTAGAAGAACTCCGCCAAACGAACATGTTTAGCTTTCATGATGCGCGACTTATAATTGAAAAGATATTCAATTTCTCAGGATACCTACACGTTTATGTGCTACTTATTAGCCTTCGTTTACATAGTACCCATTCCCCGCTGTGTAGTAGTACCAGCACCGGTTTTGAAGGGTTGACTTGATACTCAGGAGTCGCACACGTCAGAAGTTGTTACTAGTATCTTAATTCTGGAGTCTCGAACGTTAGGCTAGCCGAGCTTCGAGCCTATTCAATTCGTGTCGGCTGTGATACTACGTGCATATTGATCGCTATACCTTAGATCAACATCTCTGGCTTATCAGTATTGACACAGAATTATTAAGAGCCACCTCGCAATAAGCTCGATTCAGAACTTCGATGATTGTAAGCCTGTATGCTCGTACCCGTTGATCAGCATAGATGTCTTAATCGTGGGTACGGGCCTTTCTGGGTTGACACCATCGATCGAATGCATCCGCAAGGGCTATAACGTGCGTGTACTTGAGCGCGATAGAGATATCAATACTGCAGGTTTGTTGAGTTTGGTTGACTATTGATGGTGTATATCTGATCTTCGTTTTAGGTGACATGTATTTCATGGGTCATAGTGCCATAAAGTTCTTCCGATATTGGCCAGAACTCTTACAGGGGTTCGGGGAAATTTCCATGACGAATGCATGGATTGAAAAATTTCAAGCATAACGACGAACGCATGATCCCGGTCATGAAGGTATCCGATCGGGTGCGCGCGGTGGGACAGGATCCCAACACACCGTCGGGAGCCTTCCAGATGCGCCCTCTCATATACAAGATATTTATTCATCAGTTGGAGAAACTAGGTGTTGAAATACAGTTTGGCAAGAGAGTAGTTGAATACTATAACGATGAAGCTCGCGAGAAGGCGAGTGTAGTCACGGATCAGGGAGAGCGTTTCGAGGCGGATATCGTAATCGCTGCAGACGGTGTAGGCTCCAAGAGTCGGTGGACAAGTGAGAGCGATGAGTTCAGGAAGAGCTATGTGGAGGGCAGCTTTCCTTTCGCACCATCCGGACGAGAATCCTGAAGTTAAGGAATTCTTTGAGATGGCCGGGGAGCAAAAGAGCGAGCCGGTCATCAGGTCATTCCTTGGGTAGGTCTATCTTGTCTATTAGATGTCCAGCAGCTCGAGCTTTCTTTGCTAATTTGTTAGACCCGGAACCTATGAGTTAGCCTTGGCTCGCCCGGGTACTTGCATATGGATTATGAATCACAATATGAGATTAATCCAAGGCTATACATTCTCTATTACTAACAGCTCAAAGGTGACAGAGTCTGAAAAAGAAAACTGGATAAACACGGTCAAGTGCGAAAAAATGCTCAACAACATGGACAAAGGCGTCAGCCCAATGCCGTAAGCTTCAATATTCAAAGAGCTAGTCAAACTCACACCTCCTAGGACGACCCTCAATTTTGAGCTCTTCTAGCGTAACTCAGAACCGTCATAGTGTTCTCCAGGTGGTCGGGTGGTCCAGATCGGCGATGCTGCTCATTCTTTTCTGCCAGCTTCAGGCAACAGCGCCACTCAAGCAATAGAGGACGCAGTATCACTAGCCTCGTGCCTTCAGATAGGTAGCAAGGAAAATCTAGTTCTGTCTGTCCGAACTCATATTCGATCCCGCTTCATTCGATGTGATTGAGCGCAGAACCTAGGCTTCTCCAGTGCCGAGATACATCAGGACACGGACTGGAGCAAAGCAAATGTTAACCCGAAACTTGCACAACCCAAACTCCCAAGTTGGATCTGGAAACATGACGCTGAACAGCACGCTTATTAACACTATGAAAAGATGGCGGAGACTGTCAAACAGGGGATACCATTCGATCAGGTCGACAGCGTTCCTCCTAACTATCCGCTGGGGCATCGATATCAACCGTGGAGCATCGAACAGATCATGGAGGATATGAGGGGAGGCAAGCCTGTTAATCTGGGTGATGGGGTCTGGGATTAGAAAATTGAGGAAAACTGTAGACTCTTTAATATTATATACCTAATAGTAACCTGTTGACACTGGATACAAGTTTACTATTAAAATGAGGTGCGATTATCAATGATAATCAAATGTTAACTATAGCCATCTAAGATACGCGCACCCTACTTCCACCTCCTCACCCAACATAGGTGACGAGGCGTGTTGAAGTGGAAAGGGGAGAGCGTATAACATGACAAGGTGAAGATACCCCCATTCTACTAAGAAATCAAGGGGCCCTCACCTAAGGTTGAAGAGAAAGGGTAAGTAAATAGCCATTACCTAAGCAGATCAGTCACAACCAATGCTTGGAGAGTATTTACGATTGTTAAGTATAGTTCACTACCCCGAAATGCATGTTTACTCGCTCAGTCTTCCATGTCTTATCCATTTGCATCCATCTAAAGCGCTGGTTTGGCCTCAATGAGAAAATACTTTGAAACAATATTCTAATTCAAAATTTTGTTTGCAGGTAATTGGCAGAGACAGGCCTAGCAGTATGCTTCCTACAACACACCGATTTAAACCAAGACTACAGTGCTAAGTTTGGAGCAGTTATTCGGCTCATCGATGAATTTCAATGTAGTTTAGCTCAAAGAGTTTACAGCACAAGATCCTCGGAGACCGAGATGAGATATTATCACAATATGTACGGATTTTATATAAAACATTACCTGATCTGAGCTAGCTAAGCGTTTGCAACACCTGGCGCAGCAGCAGCCAGTAGTTTATCAAAGATGGGGGTACCAAGTCCCGTTACAGGATCCCAACCAGCAGTGGCATTCCACCGCGCGCCATTACGGCCAAAAGCAGAGTTGCTAGTGCAACCGCTACCATAGCCGCCTGTGATATCCGTGAAGGCAGCGGCATTGGCATATAGGAATGGGTTCAAAAATCCTAATGGCGCTAGACCTTTGCTCTTCCTGGCAGCGTTGAGTAGAGCAACAACGCCAGCAAAAGTCGGTGAAGAGGCACTCGTACCCGACAGCAGTGCGTTTCTCCCCTTGTCGACAACGGCGAAGGACGCACCCTGGGCGGCGACATCGGGGAAACCTCTATTAGAGGCATTGAAGTAGGCTGAGTAAGTCTTGCCAATCGACGTCAGATACGAACTCACGGCAGTGCTCTGCCACGAGGGTCGAGCATGAAGTGAGCTGAAACCACCGCTTGAGAAACTGACGGCGGTCTCGGGACTGACACCGTGGGTAGCACCGACAGAAGTGACATACGGGCAAGCACCGGGGAAGGTAGGTTGGAAGTAAGGAGCGCCATCAGACTCGCGAACACACGAATCGCCAGGGCCAGAGTCACCAGAGGAGAACACGACGCTCACACCCCGAGCACCGAGTTGCATGAACATGTTGCAAATCTTGAGCGCGTAATCTGCTGGAACACTTTGTTCTTCCTCTCCATATGAAGTCGAGATGGTCTGTGGCAGAGATGCATCACTTTGATTTAGGATCCAGGTCAAGAACTCTAAGTATGGCTCATTGTCCGACGGACCAGGTTCATCAGTGGTAGGCACAAGGGGTCTAAATATTGAAGTCAATATAGGCAAAGCGTAAGGAGTCTGTTGGTCACTAGATAACTCACCCACGACCACCCGTGCTATACTCAAGAATGGGAATGGGAGCACTAACGCCCAAGACGTACTGAACGTCTAGGTTCGCCTCGCCTATTGGGAGTTAGTAACGCATTATCTATGTAACAATTGGTTTCAACATACCACTGTCGGAGTTGCTGTTCTGGCTGTTCAGTCCACCATTGACCAGCTGGACGGAGAAGTTTTGTCCGACGGCGCTGGTCGCCCACTGTTTCTCGAATGAAGCCAAGTCAGAATACCTGGCATACTCTTCAAGATAGGAGGCAAAGGCGACCAAGTTGCCTGACGCGGAAGCCGTGTACTTGATGTTGTATAACGACTTGATGCAGGCAGGTGTAATTTGGGCAGTGTTGCAAGTGGCAGCAGCAGCTCCAATCTTCGCCTCCTCCTCGGCAGGACCGAGGATCTGCATGTCGAAGATAGTCGACCTCTTCGCACCCATCTGACCGAATCGTGTGGTTGGCTGGATTAGATCAATGTGCTCTGCAAGCTCGTCGGGCACGCTATAATCAAGCGTCCGAAGCTTCGGGCTGCCTCCCCGTTCGTACTGGTACCACGCAAACGTGGTGTTTAGTAGTTCGTTGGCCTTTTCAACGGTCGTGGAGAAGGTGATCCAGTCGTTATCGACAAGTGACTTGATTTTGCTGTTGGTCAGCCAGTCTACAACTGAAGAGACAGCCTGGTCAGTCGGTGCGGTGTACGATCGGAGCTCGAGTCGACTCATGTGTTTTCCGTAGTTGGCATGCCCTGGCGTGGACATGTCCAGAACCGCTTGCTCCAATGCAGCGGCATGCTGTTGTGGTAGAGCGATACGGAGCGAGATTGGCTCGTTCAAAGCGGCTTCGCGAACCTCTGTCCATCCCTTGGGAATAGATGGCAGGCTGTCCATTAGCCGGGCCGTGGCGGCCGTGGCAAACAGAGCAGCAGCTAAGGAAAACATGTCGGCAGAAGAACGGTGGCACGCCAAGAAATCTCACAACTGGAGGGGTCGAAGACAACCTCTTGGAGAAGCCTCATAGTAGAGACATGCGAGCCCCCCTTCTTATACGTGTGGCCATCTCCTCCTCTGTCGCATTGTTACATTGGATCTACCTGCGGTTGCATACGAATCGATGCCGAGCCGCTTAATGATAATAACGATCCCTGTCATGGCTGTCGACTTGCCGAGTCTGGGGAGCTCTCCGGCATTCTTGATGGGTCAATACCACCGGGCCCATCTTAATCGGGCAGGCGGCCCCTTACGGACCTTGGTCATGATAAGCTTTCGTTGGACGAAGCTGTCCAGCGAGGATCAGCCGTGATACGTCATGCAGGGTATGATCAGTGAGAGATCTTCCTAATCGGGACCATTTCAGTATGTTCAGTCTTTCTATCTTAAACATATTTGATTAGGTGAACGAAAGCTACTCCAATCACAGGGGCAAAGTAGGAGTTACCTTTCTCGATACTTGCTGTTTTTGCATATATCTTATGAGTTTTTATAGTAGAACGATCTATGCTTGCGCAAGCGGCCTAAGACTCTCTCTAGCAGTGCAACTATAGGGGGGATGTGATAGGTTGCAGCCGGGAGTGCAGCCCCACAACTTCCGAAAGCTGTTTCAATTAGAAAGGCACTTCACCATCAATATCTTATTACTTTACCCAAAACTTAACGTGCACTGCACTCCCTAGACCTTACTGATTAAGTATTCAAACCCTCTCTTTAGACGACAGAGACTATTCACTAACTTTAAAAGAAGTCGTCTTGCTTATCCTTTGCATTAGTTGCGGCACGCACCTATGCACAAACCGAGATGCCTAAATGGGCAGCTGGATAAACGAATCACTCAAGCTCCGGAAAGAGTAAAGTCCTCGAAGCAAGACACCACATGAAAATACATGAGTATTAAAAGGTACTGTCAAAATCGAAGTGTAGAAGTCGCTTCATCGGTGCTTCACAAAAAGAACAACGTCTCCAAACACAAAGAATAACCCATATAAATAGCCAACTTGTGCCCGCATGCGCATGAGCAGAGCTTAGACACATTTTGTATACACGATAGACCACCCTATTCTTCTCGCTATAGCATAACCTATCTCGTTTTACCAGGGGGTTGGTCAGAGAATGGATAAAAGCCTATTAGCTGGTGGGAAGTAGGTAGGAAGTAGGTGTTCAAAACTCAATTCTATTAATTCCTAACCATCTCCAACCCTCAAAGAGAGCCGGAAAGCCCTATTATATATCCAAAAGCTCAAGATAATATTGGCACAAATACACCTGACAGATTTAAATTCAACTACTTTCACATATCGAGAATATCTTCGTACGAAAACAATGTGAATTCAAAGCACTTGATATTGACGCAATGAACTCGGCTATTGTAACTAAGCATTTAGATAAAAACAGATTATAGCTTAACTTTCTTATTGGTATTATATATAATTGGTATAAAATTAGCTATTGAGATGGATCAATGCAATCAACCAGCTAGTCACACTAATAATCAAGCCCACAAAATATATACTTAACCATACGCATATATCAAATATTCGGCTAGGGAATTCATTAAGAACAATGTTATCAGGTCTCTTTTGGTAGTGTGATAAGCATGACCAGCTGGTTGAAGTTTAACTCAAATTCCTGACGAGCGCCCTAATCATTAGGGCCTGATTAAATAGTAGCACGAGTTGGAAATTTTCATTGTTAATTTCAATAGAACTGCTACTTATTATCTGGTCTTCGGTTAAGTATTTCCAATGGCGATGTTTCAAATATGCACTTTAAAAATTGTTCTATTTGCTTTGCTAAATATAAGTTTGATATTATAGTACTGGTAAGCTAATGTCATGTGTATTCGTGCCAATGCCCTCTAGGGTGGCCATATCGAGCTTTTAGATGTATAATAGGGCCTCCCGACCCTCTTTGAGGGTTGGGGATGTCTAGGAATCAATGGAATTGAGCCCTGAACACCTACTTCCCAAAAGCTAATAGGCTTTTGTTTCTATGACCAAACCCCTAATAGTTAATAGCTCAATGCAGGCTGTGAGCTTGAACTTCGTAGGATTGATAACACTTAGTACTGTCATAAAAATTCTATTATATCGGTCGGATGACTTAGTAGACTGTGGTTGCCCTAGCTGCGAGCCTAGTTATTACTTTAGACGTTATATGGCTACCTATAGGACGCAGGCGAAATGAGCTCATAAGACTTGTTACCGTATTTCGCGCCGGGACCTAAATCTGTAGCAATGAAACTGTAGACTCTATCTAGGACTGGAGGGTGCAATGAGATGTTTTTGAGATAGAAATGAAGGTCTCTTATACATCTAATCCGTTTCGCTTAACAAAGCGTAGCCTACGTCAAGTTGCGCGATGCCTACTGTGCTTGACTTTGCATATCAGTAGCCTTACTATTAGAGGAACATGTTTGAATTGATGGCTATACCACGTTTTGGGGTCACTAATAGGCTTTCTGTAGAGTTACGAAAAGAAAGGCGAGAAAGCACACTCCAAGCCCTGACTAGGATACGGATAGATGGGGTGCTACAGGAAAGGCAACAACTCCGAATATTATCAATGTTTGTCAATCAAATGTGCATTCTCGAAATAAGAAATGATTGTATCCTTGTAAGTTTAAAAGAGCCTCATAGAAAATCGAACGACCTAAAAAGTAACTGCTTTTACCAGAGTTACTGACTGCTAACCATGTTACAGAACGACATCTACATAGTAGATTAATTACTTCCTTACGCTATGCTGGTACCAGTGGCTCATCATATAATTGCCAAGCGGTTGTAGCAGATAATTATAGCAACCAGAGCTAAGAGAGAGAGGCCACGAGTACGCATAGGTAAATACAATGTGCTATAGAAAACTTTTACTCTAACGGATGATTAAGTCGTTGGTTAATTGTCTAAGTCTTAGATATAGTCTTACTTGATACGTATGATCTTGAAAGTATAGTACATCTAATTGTAAGGGTAATCAATATGTGAATTACCAAGCTGGGACGGAAGAGGAAAGGAAATGCGCATAAAAGTTACAGAGGGAAGAAAGCGAACCCCTTCATGTTCATAGTGTAGCAGGTGAGCAGCTGGCAGACAGCTGTGAGTCTAATTCGTAAATATGGGCGCGCTAGGGAGGTGGGCACCTCCCCAAGTACCTAAAATAGTCCCAATTTCGCGCTTTCGTGCTTTCGCTTTTTCGCGATTCCTTTGAAAATGGATGGATTCAACGTATGAAGCCGCACGATAAATCTAACGATTTTTCAATAAGTGTGAAGCAAAAAGGCCTGTCATGCACTCTTGGTCACGAGGTTGTATAGATTCTCCATCTGCTCAATGCCGAGATACACCGACTGATCGTATCATTGGAGCAATCAATTATTTGCGCGTCCTTTTTCTGGTTGATGGAGAGCTGCCAGATCGCACATCCAAACAGGCGGTAAGCACCGAATTAGGAATGGGGGTCTTGGCTATGATGATCGCCCTTGTTTATCAGGTCAACATGGCAAGGCTGGTCGAAACAAGCCCTGATAACTCCTGGTTTCTGGCTCTGTTGGGGCTGTTCTTCTGGTTTTACAATCCATCTGGAGGCACAGCTCATTTGTGCAAAGACCAAAAAGAAAAACAAGATTTGATTACGAAAACCCTCTTTCCAAGGAACCAGAACCCGACGGCCAGTAGCCAGCCTGCACGTCATTCGTCAATGGAGCCATCATATGAAGCTACCGGGAATAAGCCTGGAGACTTACATGGCATAAGACGTGGGTCAGTTCTTTGGGTAGCGACAGCGTCACCGATCAGAACCAATCATGCAAATCTAGGCAAATAATGCTAGGGCAGCCAGGAACTGACAGGGACTGACAGGCGTCGCAGGGCTCGTGTCGGTACTTGTCAAGCCGCGGTCCACTATCAGTAACCAACTACGGTCATGTACAATTTCGTTCATTTTTTACTAACACTTACCAGCTGGCCGGTCTCTAATTAAATGACAGGCATTGAAGTTTGAGATATTTACATTGAGGGCGAGAAAGTTTTGCACACTAATTTGAGTGACATTCACGTCAACTAGGGGAGGCATGAGTGCACGGAACACTGCAATGCCAATAGCCTCGCTGTCTTACGCCGCTGGAGAAATACGGTGCGATGCCGGCTAGCATCGTGGTAATGCTGACCTCATTCGTGACAAAATTGTCCCTACCCGTAGATCAGAATCTACCCACCATGTCTAGTGTGTGGACTATCCACAGTCTACAAGGTGGCGAATGTCGTCGACGATGCATGGCCTGACTCACGGCAGCAACGTTGATGATTGATATGACTGGCTAAGGTGAATGACTTAAGTGGACTTTTCAGCAACCTTAACTGGCAACGTTATGGTCACAGATGGTCGAGCAGAGCGTTTTATTGATGCTCCAGGCATCTCACCCGGGTCATCGATAGCTAGAGCTACCTATGCACCTTCGTAGGTGTAGATGAGCCGGCATGGACATGATCGACAACAGATGGGCGAAGCAGAGCCACCCCTGCCGGCTGGCTTTCCCGGATTGGGATATGCTATGCGGCATTCAACTTCGAAAATGATTTGTTATTTCATGCTATCCTACGAGAATAAAATTAAGAGGGTACAGTGTCAGGCGCATGAGTTACCGAGCAACAGGCGTTCGTTTGCAGCGATGGTCCATTGATAGTGAAACATTCCACTAAATGCTAGTTTCAATACGCACGACTTGTATTAAATGGTCGAGAGTCTAGCCGCCTGGACTCTGTCAGGGCACAGACAAGGTTGCTCAAAGGTTCAACGTGAAGGGAATGAAGAACCGTGTTGGTTGGCTAGTTTCTGCCAACGAAAAGGCTTCTCGTTGGTTGTGCTGTGGAAGAATGAGAGCAATGCTTATTCACTTTATGTTTTTGTACTCCCGGACAGTCTCCGGATATGGCTCGTGACTTTGGTGTCTGGAGTTCCAGAGACATGATTGGCACACAAGTTGGGGGGGAGGGGATAAACAGCCGCCGTTCATCCCCGTTAGATCTTCCCTCCCGCATGCCGGCTCTCGGATGCCCTCATCTGATGATCGATTCAGATGCACCGGCGTGCAGTAGAGTACAGTAGGTCTCCAGGTCTCCAGGTATGGATCCGTGGAGCACGAAAGCGGCTTCTGCTATCATTCGATCAACTCCCGCCCTGCAAACAGAACTCCTGCAGGTATCGTCTGCGGTGGAGCGTCCTGTGACGTGAAGAAACCAACAACCCGAGGTGACAGGACTCAAGTGATTACTTATCTCGGTCGGCGGTGAATAAACTCGAGTGACCATAGGATAGTTATTACCGCGGTCTCAGTCGAGCGGTGCTAAGCAAGTGTTTACCATTTCGGAGATGTTTTTTCGGATTTTGGCTCGGAGATGCAGCAGATGCAGCAGATGCAGCAGCGAGGGGCTAGAGCGTACGCGATCGAGAGCTATATACCGACCGGGGGGTTTAATTGCAGATGCGATGCGGAGAGGCGCTGACCTGACGCGGGCGTAGTGCAGCTGAGGTGCAGTAGGGCAGTCCGGGCAGTCCCTTTTTCAACCTATGATGGCACGAGGCGACGGCGGCGATTCCAGCGAGCATTATTACAACATATATGCGTACATCATAGGTAAAATTATGCCGCGGAGCCGTTTTCATCAAACTCGGTGCCCTCGCTCGCTTTTCTGGGCCCGTCGCGTCATCGCTCGTCACCGCCATATTGTCCATCATTCTTGGATACTAACTACGCATAGGTACAGTATACTACTGAAATGCTGTATTTATGCGGAAAGGTTTTTTTTCTTGTTGGCTTTTACGCAGATCCTTGGCTGCCTCTTTTGACTTGAAGTACGGGCTCTGTACGGCTATGCATACGAGCAAGCTACTCGCCTAGCATGTAAAATCCAAGCATACCAGACTGGTCTTATCCAAGCGCCATACGAAGTACATGCATACAGTACTTGCATCCTCCAGCGTCGAATGTCAGATACATCGTACAGTAGTCAACTACCCTTCCCTTGTTCCCACTCTCCGGCTGATCGCCAAATTGCTCTCGCTCTCTTTTTCCTCAACCCCAACCCCTCATCGACAGGCTTAGCTCGCCTGACCCCCATCACGCTGGCCAGGAACGAGATGCGAGGCTCTTGAACTACGTACTGTCTGATTTCAAATTCGAAAATTCAAACATTCTTTTCTTGCGGCGGCTGTTCTCCCCTTCCTCCGCAAACGGCTGCAGCAGGCAGGGTCCATCTCATCTGAGTGGGCCCCCACCCGGGAGATTTTCTTGAGAGAGTACAGAAGTTTGAAAGTCGGGGCGGCCCTGCGAACCACCAGGTAGGGGACCCCCCCTCCCCCTACACACCCACATACGGCATACCAAGGCTCTACTTTTCTCCCATACCCCATACGATATTTCCGGCTTTGTCAAACTGCTTGCTTTTTGTTCGTCAGCTGTCTTGGTGTCTCGCACGAGCACACAAGCTGTTGGAACCTACCGCCGTGCATTGTGTTGCTCGTTCCGTACCAGATGCTTGGCACCTTGTGATTCTCGTTGTCCTGCTGGTACGTCTACGTGTACCTGTATGTGTAAGTCAAGTCGGGTCTCGCTTCCAGTTCCTTTCATGTTGCCCTGCCGTCCCCGTCGCCCGCCCCTCCGGGTGGTCCTCCTCCATCAGTCAAACTATGCCTAAATCTAATTCATATACATCCTCGCGCTCGCGCTTTGTTCGTCTTTAATTGCGCTTGTTACTACTGCCCTGCCCGTCGTTTGCAAACCCACTTCACCTATATTTCCTGCCCAATCTAGTCAAGCTATCCCTCACTTATAATCCCTTGTTGTCCCTGCTCGTCTGCCAGCGCATCGCTTCTCTGTTGATCTTCCTCTGGCGAGTGTTGGTCCGGGAACGCTTTAAATATTTTCATGTCGTCCGTATGATGTCGTCTGTGGCTCTCGAGCATAATATGAGCTATTTCTCTACTACCCTACTCCCGCTTGGATCCACGTCTTTACTTCCAAGCCATCGTCCACCACCAACATCGTTTAGATTATATAGCTCTAACATATCAAGATGTCAAGGCCCGATTGGAATCACCCTAGGTGTCCCGATCAGCAATTTAGCCATTCTCTAGCTGGGACCGTTTACTACCGACCGCGAGCTGAAGAGCGGAGAAACCGTCCTAATTCGCAGTTTCCGAGTCCGCAGATTCGGCCACGCTTACGACGACCTCAGTCCATTCACGTCGTATCCTATCCTTCGGGCTACATCCCATCTGATGTGAGAGACGGCATAACCAAGCCCAAGAGAACTGCCAAACCGAACAGGAGGAAAAAGAGCAACGAAGCGGCCGTAGCTGTAGACGGAACCAACAACAGGTCATCCCGGCGGGTCTTTGAGAAGGTCTTGGCACCCTTTAAGCTGTCTACCTCGCACCACGCTAGCGCCGACGTCATCCATTCAGTTGGCACTCCACAGTCGCCCATCGAGCCCACGCCCGCTTCCTCCCCACAGAGACCCAGGCCGCTGTCCATGATATCAATGCCTACGCCTGGCACGGCTCCCATGCTCAACACCATGCCGGAGACACGGAGAGCATCCGCCGTAGGCACAGCGCTCAACAATGCACACCGGAACAGTATCATATCCGTCCGTTCGGCCAAGAGCATCATGAGCTCAGTAACAGAGGTTCCCAAGCCGATTGCCAGCGGAAGTGGCGTTCAGTGTTCCATAGTTTTGGCAGAACCCAATGTTTTTCTTACCGGGTTCGAACACGATGGGCGTCCTCGCCATGAAAGTGCGAACTCTACTGCGCTTCTGCGAGGGAAATTACAGCTCAACGTCACCAAGAACATCAAGCTGAAGTCAGTCACTCTCAAGCTCCAGGGCAAAGCTAGGACGGAGTGGCCCGAAGGAATCCCCCCGATGAAAGTCGAACAGTATGAGGAGGTATCACTACGAACGCAGGTTTTGACTTTTTTCCATGCTATGCATGATACTTGGGAGACCGAGTTCGGTAACCAGTGTACCATTTCGCTCCGACAATGTATGGACAATGCCAATAAATCTTCTTCGAACCTCGCGCCGTCTGCGATGTCCTTGGCCCTCAGGCGAGGGACTGCATCGAACCTTAGCGCTCGTGACTACAAGCGCCTTTCGCTTCAATCTGTCCAATCGCGGAGTTTTGGGAAGGGAGAATCGCCAAGTGTAGAGTTGGTGCAGCCCAAGACGTACAAAACATTCTACCCTGGAACGTATGAATACTCTTTTGAGTTACCGATTGATCATCACCAGCTAGAGACGACAAAGCTTCAATTTGGATCGGTGAAATGGGAGTTGGAAGCCATCGTGGAGCGAGCTGGTGCTTTCAAGCCAAATCTCCATGGAGCTAAGGAAATCCGCATTGTCCGGGTCCCTGATCAGCTTTCGCTCGAAATGACAGAGCCGATTTCAATAAGTAGGCAGTGGGAAGATCAGCTTCACTATGATATCATGATATCAGGGAAGTCATTCCCGATTGGCACCAAGATACCTATTGCGTTCAAGCTTACGCCCCTAGCCAAGGTACAAGTCCACAAGCTCAAGGTGTTTGTCACGGAGTCTGTTGAATATTGGACCACCGACCGAAGAGTAACTCGCAAAGACCCTGGCCGTAAGATTCTCCTCTTCGAGAAAGCGGCTGGAAAACCTCTGGACAAGCTGTATGAAGCATCAGAGATAAAGGTGCTAAGCGGTGGCGAGCTTTCGCCAGACCAAAGGGACGATGCACGAGCTGCTGCAAGGAGACGTCGGAGTATGGAAGCTTCCATGAATCATACGGCACCCCAACCACTACCTGAGCCGTCGGAGAATATTCTCGGTGATCTAGACCTGGGCCTCGAATCGTTCTGGGGACCAACAGAGATGGAAATGAACATTCAGATTCCAACATGCGAACAAATGGCCAAGGACAAAAACGTGCGCCTCCATCCGGACTGTAGTTGGAAGAATGTCAATGTTTATCATTGGATAAAGGTATGCTTGGCTACGTTTGATAGATTTGTCTTCAGGAAGATAGGTGAAAAAAAAGAAATGCTAACACCTGGATGCAGATCGTTATGCGCATCTCAAGGCTTGACCCGGAGGATCCAGCAGGCAAGCGTCGACGCCATTTCGAGATCAGCATTGATTCTCCGTTTACGGTTCTCGATTGCCGCGCAACGCAGGCGAACACAGCCCTTCCCGAATATTCAGGTCTCGAACCACCAATATATCGTCAGCAAACTCGCTGTGGTTGTCCAGATGCAGACATTCTTGCGACTAACCCCAGTCCAGCGTCTAGCACGGGAAGCATACCATCGGTCGAGCTTAATCCCTCTATAATGAACATCGAATCTTCCAACATTGCACCACCCCCTGCCGCCCACGTACAGCAACACCCCGCGGCGAGTTCCCAACCGGTCCAGCGGCCAATACATCTTCTGCGCTATCCAAGCTTTAATCCTCCCGCGTTCGATGCAGATCAGCCACCCCCACCGATGCCAACACCCCCTCCCCAATACGACCTCGTCGTAGGGACGCCCAGTGTGGATGGTTTGGCCGACTATTTTGCCAGGCTCGCCGATTACGATGATGTGGATTCGGACAGCGGGGATGAAGATATGGATTTGCCGAGCCGACTGACGGAGCGTAGTGGGCGTGTTAACGTGCCTCACCCACGGACACCCGGTGGGCTTATCGTCCCTAGTCGAAGTCTTGAGATTCAGCGCCCGCCAGTGCCAATGACACTCAGCATGGCGGGTGCACTTCAACAGCGGAGAGGCTAGTTGCCCCTGCTTGGTTGCGGGCTATGTCGGACCATGCACAGTCGGCTTCTTACTTGTCGATTGGTCTCTGTTCAAACGATATAGTCAAGCCTTTAACCAGCCGAGAGTGCAACTTTTAACAAACAAATTCAGATAGCCTGTGGTGATAAAGGGTTTACTCCAAATAATCCATAGAGCTGGATGTTACGGCCTGCACAGACTTACAACACGTCAAAGTATATTGCTACTGCAGGACGTTTCACCAAGTCGAGATAAGATCCGGCGTGTTCTTGTATATTTGGCTCGCGACTGTGGAAGGCTACCTCATCCCACATCAGTAGGGTATAGAGGCAATCCACGGGGTCCATTTACATAATCGTGTACCAGGAGGATTGCTTTCTGGCGGGTTGAGCTATGAGCTAGTCTGGAAGACTAGTGTTATCTTTTCTCCGTTCTCATCACACAATGCATAATGTGCATTCGGTACTTTTTTTTGGAGGGTAGGGTGACTTCGAGGCCTGGTTTCTGGTTATGAAAAGAGGATAGCATTACGACACATTATGCATACACGGCGTTTGTTGAGGCGGCAGCAAATACCCACCTAGTTACTGCTCACGATACCTAATTGATTTCTTATCTGTGCATCATGGAAGTTGCTCCAGTGTGATGATATCTGCTGCGTTTGGTTGGAGCGGGTCGTTTTCCATACCAAAGCGTGCGGCATGAGTACTCCCGCTTCTACCCAGAAGCACACAGCCGGTAGAAACGAAAAAGCAAAAATAAATCTTATAGCCCCAGTCGATATTTGAACCATGGTGCTGATGAGAAGGGTTGTAGACGAATTGACCCGATATTCCTGTTTCTCGGTTGTGTGTTCCGGTGATTTCACGGTCTCACGGAGGATGCAGGTTCCGTAGACGGAGAGCCTCAACGCCTATAGGTGGAGAAAGCACCCTTGTAGCCAAGTACTAAGCCATGACGGGTAACCAGCGGATCTTGCAGAATTATGTGTCCCAGGCCCTGATCAGGGGTGAGGCCGATAATGGTAGGTCTTCCGAGGCCATCTGAAGTCGCCCCCCGGCAATGGGTGTCTCTAAGAGGGTGGAAGGGGGGATATTCCCTGTAAAGCAAGCTCGGAGCAAACCAAACTACCGGGCTACACGTCCGTAAACTGATGGCCTTTCGGAGTGTTCCGTAGTGATTAGGAGCCGTTTTTGTGTTTGGCGAATGAGGCGCTTACATGTTAGTTATATACAAGTCGTCATGAGAGTTGACAAGGGGCTTGAACTAAAGCATATATAGCCTGAGATGTACCACGATGATCAAATCTATATTGCCGGTTCCGTTAGTGTCCTGTGTCGTTATTACTCGCATACATTGAAACCCTTGGCGCGTGCCGGCCGCCTACAATGCTCTTTCCCGCGTCAGTTGCAGCTCTGCTGGCCCTCCCCGGTGCCTCGGCGCAGCTGAACCAACTAGCCAAAGCGGCTGGGAAGCTGTACTACGGCTCGGCGACGGACAATGGGGAGCTGTCGGATACGACTTACACCAATATCTTGAAAAACAAGAACGAGTTCGGCCAGATCACACCGGGAAACGGACAAAAGTGGCAGTACACCGAGCCGAGCCAGGGGTCGTTCTCGTACAGCTCGGGCGACCAGATCACGAACTTCGCGGAGTCTAACGGTCAGCTCCTGCGATGCCACAATCTTGTGTGGTACGCACAGCTGCCGTCATGGGGTTAGTCTACATATTTCGAATAATTTCAGCACGTGGTAGGCATCACTAACCTCGTAGACAGTTAGCAGCGGGAGCTGGACCACGTCCACGTTGACATCCGTGATCAACACCCACATCGCCAACGAGGTCGGGCACTACAAGGGCCAGTGCTACGCCTGGGACGTCGTCAACGAGGCGCTCAACGACGACGGCACCTACCGTACCGACGTGTTCTACAACGTCATGGGCTCGTCGTACATCCCCGTGGCCTTCAAGGCCGCCGCCGCCGCCGACCCGGCCGCGAAGCTGTACTACAACGACTACAACATCGAGAACACGGGCGCGAAGCAGGCCGCCACCGTCAACATCGTGAAGCTGATCAAGAGCGCCGGCGCGCGCATCGACGGCGTGGGCATGCAGGGCCACCTGATCGTCGGCCAGACGCCGAGCCAGAGCGCGCTGCAGAGCGCCATGGACTCGTACCTCGCGGCCGGCGCGACCGAGGTGGCGTACACGGAGCTCGACATCCGCTTCACCTCGCTGCCGGCCAGCAGCTCGGGCCTGCAGCAGCAGGCCGCCGACTACGCCACCGTCACCAAGGCGTGCCTCGCCGTGTCCGGCTGCGTCGGCATCACCGTCTGGGACTACACGGACAAGTACAGCTGGATCCCCGGCACCTTCTCGGGCCAGGGCGCCGCGTGCCTGTACGACTCCAACATGAGCAAGAAGCCGGCGTGGACCGCGGTCAGCAGCGTCCTGGCCGCCGCCGCCACGGGGGGCAACGGTCCGACGAGCAGTAGTACGACGACGACGTTGGTCACGGCCACGTCCACAACGACTACGGCCTCCCCGACGACGACCGGCGGGTGCACCGTGGCGAAATGGGGTCAATGCGGTGGTCAGTCGTACGTGGGATGCACTGTATGCGAGTCGGGATCGACGTGTACCTACGGCAATCCTTATTACTCGCAATGTCTTTAAAGAACCAATTCAGGGGGGGTTATGCTGGCTGTCTAGATAAGATCATGTATGAACATAGTCTTGGTCCATTCTCGAGAAACATTACACTCTCATCCCTATCGTTTACAAAATAAATTTGTCATAGACACAGGGTCTAGCTGTTCGAGGTGTTTCGCACGACAGTATCCATGGCAGCAGCAACGCGCATGACGTTTTGGGTTGTGACTACAACAAAGTATTGAGCCTTAGCACGGGAGATAAAGCAAAATTCAGGATGGGCGCTTACGGCCTGGAATTGACACCCTTCCGCTAGATAATAGATATATGTGGTGAGTCTTCTGTAGTTACCGAACTTGCTCTCTGCTCAGCCCCGTATAAGAGAACATGCCGACCTTGAGCGTAGTTGTGTTAAGTAAGCAAGCAAGCAAGCAGTTCAGTCCAGGGTAGATCACGCCAAATAGGAACTCACCTGCGATACGAGATGACCCACTGGCCCGGCGTTCCTCTCCTCTGTAACTCTCCTAATAGCGCCTCACGCATGCGACTTATCCGCGAACCCATTGCCTTCAGTATATTCGCCCCACTGCCTGCGCAGCTGCGGGTTGTTTAAGACCGTAGCCACAATCCGGGCCCCGAAGGCTGGGCTGCATGAGACTTCGGACCTGACGATGCGGACGAGCTGCGATTGCACTGCGGCCTTCACGGCCGCGTCCTTCGCTGGTAAATGGAAGGCGCCGACGCGCTCGCCGTACAGGCCAAAGTTCTTGGGAAACGACTGTGCGATGCCGAACTCGAGAGTGCCGCGGCTGGTGAAGGGTCGGATTGCCCAGGCATCCTCGTCCACGTCGCCTGCGGCGAAACCTTGGCTGTTTTTGGCCTTGATTAGGAGCTTTGCTTATGAGACACTCTGGTTCCAGATTTCTCAGCGCTTCAAAGTAACTTACTACGCAGTATCAAAAAAGGGAACCAGGCTCTTCTTCTCATAGATATCTACAATGATGCTCCACTGCGCTTTGGAGGGATCCAGACCGGTAGGATTATGAGCGCATGCCTGCAGGATCAGCACATCCCCCTTCTGTGCTTCGCCCTCGAAGTCGAAGGACCTCGCCTTCGCGTGGTAGTATGGGTAGAACTTCCTCGTCACGCCGGAGTCTACGCACTCCCAGGTCACTGAATGGTTGATCCAGCTCGGGTCGGATATCCACACGTTTCGTAGCTTCATGCTGTTTATGAAGAACACGGCGCCTACGTGGCATGCACCTATGCCGGAGATGGTTTGGATGGACGTCAGTCGCTCGTCGAGGTCGTCGCTTAGCTCGCCCATGAGCAGCTTGCGGGCCGCGGACAAGAAGGGTGCCAACCCAGTCTGAGGAAGATAGCTATCCAACGGTGTAAGTCGTCAATATTTTTCCATCTCCCTATGCTAGCGTATCCTGAATCATGCCGAAAGAAGCTTATTAAAACGACGCACTCATGGTTGTCCGGGAGAAGAGGTATTGCCTTGGTCAAGAATTAGCTTCATAAGATATAGCTATAGAAGGAGTTGATACTTACTTGTTTCCCTGATGGCAATGTCCATGACTCCCCATTATCGTCACGGTAGACACCAGCACCCAGGCTTACTTTTCCGGGCATGGGTCCTTAGTAAATGCAGCTTGGGTACGGAAGGCCTCATCATATGGTAGGGTCGGCAGCGAGGTGAAGAGAGAGGATGGTTGATCTACGCTCCGCATGGTGATTAGCGTCAGATACTATCCAGTAGACTACCTAATGGAGTCCGGGAGAGCAGCTAAAGGCCAAGCCATTCTTCAGACTCCTGATAAAATATACCATACCCTTTTATCATACCCGGCTTCTTCTGCTCGAGCCGATCGGTTGAATCCGCCGATCTCGGCTTGGGTGACGGAACGCGGTATGCACTTTCAACGTGATTCTGAACTCCCAGTCTATTCTTTTCAAATACGCATTCACTGGTTATAGCACGGCAATATGTGACTCATGAGATATCAGACAAATTCGTATAAAGCGAATGTAGCAGCAAGGTAGTTTTCTTTCAAACGTAGTGTACTGCACAATGCGTTGAACCTGACCTTTAGCCTTGATATATTAGGTCAGAGGATATTCCGTTGTAGG
The DNA here is from genome assembly GCA_025201745.1 of Xylariaceae sp. FL1651. NCBI lineage: Eukaryota > Fungi > Ascomycota > Sordariomycetes > Xylariales > Xylariaceae > Xylariaceae sp. FL1651. The sequence goes on along the minus strand of MU624264.1, from coordinate 205,402 downwards.
GACTACCGGTGGTGACCTACCTACAAGCTGTTAGCCCACTTTCAGTGCTGCACCTTGGATAGCTTCCTCTCTTGCCAGTGCATCAATTTTCTACCTTGCCTTGTTACCGGTCCCCTGTATCGTGTTCTCTCGTGTCATCAAAGCGCCGTATCGGACGTATGCCCTGCATTCGACCTCTGGTCCCAACGGGCCATCTCCGCTCCCGGTATAACGAGAAATTGGTGTTGCAACAGAAGGCATGGCAGTTCTTCGTAGATAATGTTCCTACGTATGATATCATGATATGTACAGCTTACTCTAGATTGTAAGAAAAACATTAACTAGAAGTCGCATCAATAGCGGCCGCTGGACCGCGGACTTTAGACTGCTTTGGTAGATCATTATATGGAATATAGTAGTATCAGTTCAACCAGTAGATTCGAAATAAACCTTCCTGGTACATTTTACATCGGAAAGCTCAGCTATCGGGAAGTTATCCGATCCGTCGAGTTGGTCGAAAGCACCAAAGATGGGGATGTCCATGGATTTGCCGATGCTCCTGACCCTAGCGTCGTCTATTCCGATTTCTCTTGCCTGGCTGAAGCCGAATTCTCGCAGGTGACACTCGATAAAAGCAACCGCAAAGTTGCCGTCTTCTGGCTTTACGATCATTACGGCTGTATCACTACCCATATATATCATGTTGAGGAAGTATTCATAACTAATGCGATGAGTACCACTGTTACAGGCCAACGGGGGATAATATAGGAAAAGGCCTATCCTGTGACGTACTCCATACACCTTGTGTATTGCCTTCTCTCCCCTTTTTCTCTTTGGACAGACGAACAAGCTGTTGATTGATAAGATTGCCATATTTTAAAAGACCCCTCATATTTTACGCTACGCTTCTAGAAATATCTTGATGTGGGTTGACGCAATCTGCATCTACTAGCATGACACTGAAGCCGGGGAATAGTACGATCAGCCTTGGAGTCTAAGGAAGTCAAACTAAATCACTAGTCAGCCGTCCTATAAAGATTTCATTTCCATATGTTCACCAAATTGTGTTTGAAGGGAAATTCTATGTTCTCATACCCGTTAAATTAGCGATTAATCGAAAGAAGTGATTTTACAACGCGCTAAGGTGGCAAAAATCCTTCTCTATTTCCTCTCACATGCATGGCAATACTTTCATACCCCTTTTAGTGGCTTACGGATTAGATACCGGTTATTCTTAGGTTACAAGCAATTAGTAGAAGGAAACGAGACGACCTCCAAATCCCTGTCTATCTTGTCGTGTTACCCTGACAGAGACACTCATCAGCTTTCCTTGATGCTACTGTCTAAGCTCGCAAGGCTACCACATACATTCAACCAATAAGATCGTTAGCCAGCTGACGGAGCTTTAATTCATCGAACTTCGTAGGTCCTTCAACGCCGCCTCTGGACGCTATAGTGCACACTTTATGTCCGCCAATTCCTCGAGAAGATCTTCAAATGTAGAAGCCTTTTGACCGGCGAGGCTTGGAAGACTAGGCGTATGAGGACAGGCTTGCACTGGACTTGATTCATAGGTTCGATTATGCGTTCGATATGGAATCCATGCAGGACGGTGACTGAGAATAGAGTTATAGTGTCGTGTGAAGTCGGTAATGCCATGACCTGTATTCTCAGCGGACGACGAACATTCTTGATCATTCATGCTAGCCTTCTCAGCGCTCTTGATCTTTGGGGTTGGAGAACCAGACAACGACAGGCGCTCTTTCATATTAAAGCTCCCTATTTCCGAAGACGGCTTATCGTGAACTTACTCAGCACTGCTTGTCTTAGGGGATGTGGATTGTGCACAGGAAGGCCTCCCTCAAAGAGTTTGGACTTGCAATTGCTACACAACATAAGGGTTGTACTGAGCTGTTCTGGCTGTGCTTGTGAACCATATGGATATTTGAGGTATAACTGCGACTCTGTGACTCCTGGGGAGCCTATTCTAAGGCCCTGAATATCGCCTGAGAAGCCATTGCTCGTGTCGTTTTTTGCAGGAGTTATTGGTAGGAATACTAGAACCGCTAAAGGTTTGCTCGAAGAGCGACTATCTGGCTGGGAGGTAGCTTTTGAGCTCAGGCCTGGTGAAAGAAAACATGTCTTAAAACTTCGGCTAAACTCAACTACTTACGGTTGTTTCGCAGATCGGAAGGTGATGAGGTCGAGAAGGTCTTGATATCGTTATGTTCTATAATGAGCTTAAAGAGCGAAGGGGGTTACGGTCCCCTTTATACTAACTATTCCCTTGGTGTACTTTAATAAGGTCCGGCATATGATTATCATGTTATTGGAAGCCTCAAGCTAAAGATCGTTGTTGTTTCGTCAAGGTGAACCTTACTAAAACGCGATTTGATCTAACTCCTTTATCACTTCAGTGTGTACATCGAAATAGATCTTACTAGGCCTGGTCTATAAGGGGGGGGATTAGATAAGATTCTGAACACATTTCATAATATGAATGTCACTAGAGTGAAACTGGAAAATGTGTCATCATCTTTTGAAAACTATCTTAGGTTTCAAGACAGTCCTGTCATTCACAAAGACTATAATTTCTTGTCAGACAGTAAAGACCATGATACCTGGTCGTAGAACTTAAATGACCCAATGCGTAATCTCGCTGAACACATGTCTGGTTCTTATAGGCTGAGCGGCTTCTTGTCGTTATTGATCCTATTCACAATCAGAAGTCACAATTGAAACAGTGCCAAATAACGAGCGATAATGCAGAGGAGCAGATACACCCGGTTATTCGCATTCGTGGCGGGATCAGAACAGATTCAATCACTAGTGCGTGTATATACGCAGCGATGACCTCTAATCAATGAAGTCCAGACGAAAGTATATCTCCTTGTCTAACTAGGCAAGATCCCCTAGAACTTGTATTATGAGTTCTTGTCGATGACACGAACTTTGGTATGTAGCTATTACTGAGAAAAGCGCCGTTCGCAGGCAGGTATGTTCCCTGAGCTCGTTAACTGCAGAAATCATTCGCCTCAAGACTTAGTAGAGTGTCGATCTACCGGTTTCTCCCTTGACCACCCCTAGATCAATCCGAGAAAGAGTACCGATAGCCCCCTTTGCATCTGCTCCGTTGTCCCAGACCCATAACCACTGAAATGTAATTATACTCACACATATGACCTAATCCATACGGTACACTTGTCGTACGCCTTTTGAGACCCTAGGAAAACTCACTTTTTGCCCCTCCCCAGTAGCCGAAGAGACAAAGTTGACTTAAGGAACATTACAGGTTTAGCTATGGATGTGAAGCTCGTGACTGGGCCTTTCGAAGTTGGCTAGCCCCGCTGTGGCAGTTTTCATATTCTTTGTTCCGCCAAACCTGCTTCCTTGGGATATAGGGCATAGAAGCTAAGTTTTTTGACTAGTGGGGCTATCACGGAACGCTTGCTTCACCCCAACTAGAGATGTGCTCAGATTAAGATGGGGGACTTGATGTGTCTGTAGTGCCGTAGGATGACAAGATCACATATCCCGGCTCTTCGACATGAGAGGGGGCAGCCGAAGTAACGAAATAATGCTTGATCTTATCATCTTTAGACATTTGACCGGGATGGACGGGACCGTTTGACTCCTAGATGACGGGTGGGCCCAACATGGTTCCCTCCATCTCCATATTGTCCATAGGCACGTCCATTCCGGCTCCACGTGACTCCATGCCAGCCATGCGGGCCTCAACAGTTCCCATACGAGCTTCCATAGCTTCCAGTCGTTTCTCAACACTCTCGAGCCGCTGGCTGACGCCCATGAAACCTTGAGCCAACTCGTGGCCGATTCGATCGAGCTTGTTACTCAGACTTCGGATACTCTGCGCCATCGGGGTGTTCTCTTGGCCAGGAGGAGCGGCAGGGACTCGGGCTTCGTGGTTGTGTCGAGGATCCTGGACGGCGAAGCGCCACTGATTGTTTAACTGCACTTCACAAACAGCCTTGGCGCGCCACGGGCAATCGACTTTACGCGTGCTAGGGTTCCGCTTCTTTGCCGTACTGTTGTACTTGACGCCACCTCGGTCACAAACAAGGTCGTAACGCGTCGGTTTACCATCGCGGTAGTTACTGGCACGAAGCTTGACGACACCATAGCCCTGGTCTTTAGCTACCCGCTGCACGGCGGAAAGGAGATCCTCAAAGCTCCGGTAGATGCCCTCAGGGGGAGGAGCAAGTGTGCCCGGCTCGCCAGTGAGCATGGGGGCGGGAGTCACTGGCGTCGCAGCAGCGGACGTGGTCGTCGGCGGAAGCTGGCGTGGGGTGCTCAGAGCACTCGCCGTGCCGTTGGGGACGACCACGCCCGCGGCGACGGCCGAGTGGTGAGGGTTCTGTTGGAGTGAAATTTTGGCGGTGTTGTCGGGGCGATGGTGGGAGAAAAGAGAGGACGAGGACGAGCCTCGGGCGTCGTTCGCGACGGCGTGGATTGGGCGTCGGCGGGGATCGGGGATGGTGGTTGCGTCGTCGAGCAGGCGGACACCGTGAACCAGGTGTTATTCAGACGTTGTTGGTGGTGCAAGTCGAGATTCTCACGGTACTGAGCCGTGTGTGACGGGATGAGATACGGAGTAGCAGCTATGCAGGTGGGAGAGAAGAAACCGTGCGAGACGAGGGATGTCTTGATGGTATCCACTAAGCACACACGGAGTAGGTAGATGGCTCGGAAGGTTGCGGTGCAGAGGGTCTGGAGGCCCTCGTCGGAGAATGAAAATAGAGGAAGTGGGACTGTGGCGGTGTTCTCATTGTGGCGAGTGCTGCAGCCCTTGAAATGGTCATGTGGCGTAATAGCCTCTCAACTAGAACAGTATTCCACACAGTATCTCGCACAACACACACCTAGCCTTAGTTTCTTGGCGGCCCTGGATGGCCATAACATTGATAGCATATTGTTTTGGCATTCGATGAGTCTGGTGGACGTACTGGCTCCTTCACTTGGCTAATGTTGGACTGTCTACTTTTTCTCAGGCACGTGCTCATGAGTCAAAGACAACGTACTACCCTATACTTATCAACTATCTTCATAAAGCGCCTTCTCCTGGATGACGAAACAGGCTTGCCATAATTCAAGATGACTGCGAACGGCGCCCAGGAGGTGAAGCAGGGCAAGAGTTCATCGTCCACGAAGGATGAGACCGCAGAAGAGGAACAGCTACAGCATGCTCTGAAGCACCTAGATCTTCTGCATGTCAAGGTAAACAGGCTTTTAAGTTAATAAGGAGGTGGTAACATATATTCAATAGACCCTACCTAACCACGTGGGAATTCTAGTGTCGAGATCTGCGAACTACAATACCCCGGATGCTCGATAACATGCCGGAGGTGTCGGCAAACACTCAGGGCTGTACGCACCGTGGTCTCTCTCGTTCTCACATTCTCCGTAGCTAACGTAACCACAGCCTTGGAAAATTTATTCGGAGACTTGATTAATCACATGAAAGGCGCCGGTGCCGAAATCCAAGACTTTGCGACGTTATATACCAGCGAAGAGAGCAAAAAGGTGCTAGAGCAAGCCAGGAAGAGCCGTGAGGCCAACCCGAAGGGGATCAAGCCCTGGCGGTACAAGGACCACCCAGACTGGTGGGATGTTCCTCGGTGAAAATATCTTCTTATCTCAGTACAGTTGGTGTTACGGAGGGATTTCGTTTCAGCGAAATAATAGATCATTTGTTGTATTGGGAGTATGGTGTTTCAGGGAGTTCACAGAAAGCGTCTAACCTCAGGTGTTTTGGGAGCTTTTTATTTATCCTTAACTTAATCTGAAGTTTCTAACGTATTGGTTCGCCGGAGAGGTTCGGACTATGATATGCATGCGCTTCTACTACTGACATTAACTGTCTCTTATTATGCTTCTGTATAGCTACGTAGTCGAGAGTAGCCAAGTCAGTGTGATGCTGAGATCAAGCTCTTGTCAATATAAAAATTTAAAGCCTTGTGAGATGGTTTTTCTTTCTTTTCTATGTGGAGAGTGCTTAATGCGACTTTTTTTCTTATTAATAATATAAAGCCATATCTACCTGTTATTTATTATATATATAAAACAGTTTATTAGAAACTCAATATGCGACAACTTGGGACATTCATGTCAGCTCGTTCTGTCCTTGATAAATGAATGATACGCCTTCTATGATACGGCATATCTTCTTATCAGGCGCGATAAAGCAGGGCGCACAGACCTCGCTAAAAGGGTACCTAGGTGGGTAGGTATGTGTGCGGTCTTAAGCCTTGAGTCACCTGCCATACAGCGGCCGCTACAGTTGGTACCCAGAGCAGACCCCACCACATCCACCACCACCTGTAAAAATTCCCTGTGAATTTTCGAAAACCACTGGACCACCGAACTTTTGCCCCTCAGTCGGTCCAAGTTGTGTTCTTTTTTCTCGACCAACTCATCCGCATCCACACCCACACACCCACTTGCCATTCTTTGGGTTGTGACATTATCGTTGTTGTCCAGTCGAATTACCGAGCGACAACGACCTGTTTTCTGTCATCTCGTAACGCATATCGAGCACCTAACAAGCGTCCGTCAACATGTCTCGGTTTTTCCGCAGTGGCGAGGACAGCTCCAGCGAGAGCAGCTCTGATGAGGAGGAGCTCTACTCCGAGGAGGAAGAGGAAGAAGCAGAGGCGAAGGGAGAGTCTGAAGAGGAAGACGAGTCTGAAGATGAGGATGAGGACGAAGATGATTCCGACGAAGACGAGAGCAGCGACGAAGAGGGGGTCAAGAAAACTGGCGCCGACCGTTTCTTGATAGGTGTCCCCTCGGATACTGAGGATAGTGACGAAGACCAGCCCAGGGCCGTCAAAAGTGCCAAGGATAAGCGCTTTGCCGAACTCGAGTCTACCATCGATGCCATCGAGAAAAAACAGAAGATCAATGATTGGGGTGCCGTTTCAAATGGTAAAGAACCAGAGCGCGCGCGTATGTCAAAATCCGAGGTAGTTCTAACCACTTGTTACAGAATTCGACAAGCTCAACCGTCAAGCGGCCAAGATGACAGGACGCGGCCAAGTCCCCAAGCTCTACATCAAGGCCATTGTCGAACTCGAAGATGCCATGAATGAAACCATCTCGAAACAAAAGGTTACCCCGAAGAAGATGAACGCCACCAGCGCTCGTGGTCTCAACGCCGTCAAGCAAAAGATCAAGAAGCTCAAGCAGGATCACCAGGCCGAAGTTGACCGATATCGAGAGGATCCACTCGATTTCCTCGCATCGGAGGATGAAGAGGAGGAAGTACCCGCTGCAAAAATCAAGAAGACGAAGGCTGAGGCTTACACCGAACAAGTCGAGCAGCCGGATGAGGATGGTTTCGAGACCGTTATCAAGGGTGGCCGTACCCTCCAGTTCACACCCGAGAGCATCTTCAAGCACCTGCGCAGTATCCTGGAGTCGCGTGGAAAGAAGAACACTGATAGGCTCGAGCAAATTCGCATCATGGAAAGGCTACATGCAGTCGCCAACACTCCTTACCAGACCATTCGCGTTCTCTTGACCCTTGTCTCGGCTAGATTTGATCTTGGTACTGGCACCTCAAACTCCATGCCTCTCGAACAATGGAAGGCTGCGGAGAAAGAGCTGTCCACCTTATTCCAAGTGCTCGAGGAAAACCAAGACCACATCGTCATCGAGAATGCTGAAGAATGGGATGATGATGATAAGCCTCCTACGCTACAGCCTGGAGAGAAGTACCTCAAGATACCTGGCAGTCTAGTGTCGTATGTGGAGCGCCTGGACGATGAGCTGACTCGCTCGCTACAAACAATCGATCCTCACACTTCAGAATACATCGAACGACTAACAGATGAGGGTGCGTTATATAACGTTATCTTCCGTGGCCTACTCTACTACGAGATGCTGGGTAAGGATACGTCTCTGCAAATACCTCAGGACAGTCTGAATCGGATTGTCATGCGGAGATTAGAGCACGTCTACTTCAAGCCTGCGCAGGTTGTTAAGATTCTTGAGGAGAATGCCTGGAAACCAATGCCAGCTGGTGTTGAATCTGTGATTACTCCTAGAGGAAGCATCACCGATGCGACGCAGCTTCTCAACGTACTCTGCAACTACCTCTTCACTAATAGCGAGGGCATCATTCGCGCGCGCGCCATGTTATGTCAGATTTACTTCCTTGCGCTACATGACGAATACTACAAGGCTCGCGACATGATGCTTATGTCGCATCTGCAGGAGTCGATCAACAGCTTCGACGTGCAGACTCAGATTCTCTACAATCGTACGCTCGTACAAGTCGGACTCTGCGCATTCCGCAAAGGCCTAGTTTATGATGCCCAAAACACTCTCCAAGAGATTTGCGGTAGCGGCCGACAGAAGGAGCTTTTAGCTCAAGGCGTCATGATTCAGCGGTATGCCCAAGTCCCACCAGAACAGGAAAGGCTCGAGAAACAAAGGCAGTTGCCCTTCCATATGCACATCAACCTGGAACTTCTCGAGTGTGTCTACTTGACCTGCAGCATGCTTCTTGAGATTCCCCTGCTAGCCCAGACCGGCTCGTCCCCAGATATTAAAAAGCGGGTTATTAGCAAGACGTATCGCCGCATGCTCGAGTACCACGAGCGCCAAATTTTTACCGGCCCGCCAGAGAATACTCGGGACCATGTTATGCAGGCATCCCGGGCCTTGGCCGCTGGCGAATGGAAGAAAGCGATTAACTTCATCCACAGCATTAAGATTTGGGATCTGATGCCGAACACGGAGGAAATCAAAACTATGCTTTCCAAGCAGATCCAAGAGGAAGGTCTACGGACATATCTCTTCACATATGCCCCGTTCTACGACACCCTTGCCGTCTCTACCCTATCGTCGATGTTTGAGCTCGAGGATCGCAAGGTGGCCGCCATCGTGAGCAAAATGATCAGCCACGAGGAGTTGGCTGCCGCTCTTGACCAAGTTACCTCTACCGTCATCTTCCGAAAAGGCGTCGAGCTGTCTCGCCTGCAAAGCTTGGCACTTACACTGTCCGACAAGGCGGCAGCACTTATAGAGACCAACGAGCGGACGCTTGAGCAACGGACACAAGGCACAGCCAACGCGTTCGAGCGCAGGGGAGGACATAATCAGCGCGGTGGGCGTGGAGGTGGACAAAGAGGAGGTCGGGGTGGAACAAGGGGGGGTGGAACGGGACAGAGACAAGCCGGTGGCACGCAATTTACGGGAGGTGTGCTCGGTGGTGCTGTTCGAGGTTAGACAAATCATCGGCGCATACATCTTCTGCTTCCCTTTCTCTTTTGTATTTGATGTGCATACGGCCCGGGTTGCTTTTCGGTGATGAAAATGCACATCGGCGATGGCCGGCTCAGGGCTAATCGGATTGGTCAAGCAGCATACCTGCGAAGGAAATTGACCTTGTTTTACCATGATCTACATCTTCGTGCGTTAAGTTCGTGTTGGTTGTTTGCATGGCATGAGTTTCTAGTAACGCCTCAGGAATGCTATGCTAGATTCTATGAGGATCTATAGGTCTTACTTGGTATAGAACTGCTAACGGCATGATACTAAATCCATCCCAAACTCTAGCGTCTGGTGCTGTCTACAATTATATCCACTCCTCGCCTTTCCGTATGTATACGTTTACCACTAGAGCTACTTGGGTTCTTCAATGTGCATATGCTTTCGCTATCAACCCCATCCTGTTCACATCACACGGCAGCCCACCCGCAGCCAGTTCTGTTCACATCTGTATACGCCGTATCTCATCCAGAGACCAATAGCGCCGCATGTTCTCGGCCCCGAGCGTGCGGACCTCCTGGTCCAGGTGCGTCCACAGCACGGTGCCCCAGGTATCGAGCTGCGCCTTCAAGACGGCCATCTCGAGGTCGGCCTCGCCGGACAGGCACTTGCGCAGGTAGTCCTGCAGCCCGTCCATGCCCTTGTGGATCTCGACGTGCTGCTGGAGGAGCTCCGCGGCCTTCCTCCTGCCCTTCTTCTCGTCCTCGTTCTCGTTCTCGTTGTTGTTTGTGGCCGGCAGGGGGTTGCGCTCCTTGCCCGTGCGGAACTCGGGCATGCGCGTCGCGAGGTGCGGGAACACGTACGCCTCCTCGATGGCGTGGTGCGTCTCGAGGTGCGACACGAACTGCAGGCCCGTGTTGATGAAGGCCCGCAGCGACATGCCCTGCGGCCGCCGGCCCGTCGACGCCGCCGTGTACAGCACGTTCCACGTCGCGCGGAAGTGGTTGTGGAAGGCGTCCATGTGCTCGGCTAGCCGGTTGTATGCCCTGAACTCGGACGCGCTCAGCGGCGGCAGTTTGGGCTCGCTCTCGGTGGACGTGGAGGCGGCGGCGGGTTGGGATGATCCCGTCGAGGCGCTCTCGGCACTCGCCGCGGCGGACGACATCTTGAGCGTCGTCGAGGCGCTGCTGAAGGAGCGGAAGGGATGGGTTCGGCCTGTGTTCGCTGCTGGCGAGAGTCGCGACGGAAGACTTGTCGCCTTCAGCGTTGCAGTGACGACTACGCGGGGTCGTTGGGCAAATTTACTATTAGTGGCCGCTCTGGTGACGAGAACGCTGGTGAAGCGATGCACTCTGATCATTGACTCCTCGGAAAAAATCTTTCACATGTGAAGATGCATGGTAATAGCCAATCACCTACCTACGGGGTCGATTCTCCATTTAAAGATGGCGATGATACTTGACCCTAAACTGCTGGAGATAAAGCAGCCGTGTGAAGGCGCGAAACGAGGCTTCGGATGGAGAATTTGGGCGATACGTCAGCCATTGGAAATCAAAATATAGCGGGGATTCGGGACAATTCGTTTTATGGCCAGCGCGATTGGCTGAGCGTATACTTCGTAGCAGTGAATAAAAGGTAGACTAATACAGACTAATAGCTATGTCTAGTCTATATGGAGACTCTACTATAGAGTCTCCGGAGGAGAAACTATAAGGATAGTCTACATTCGCGCGCTTGTTAGTCATACTCCCTAGCATCAAGCCTCTGGTTAGTCTACCATAGCTCAGAGTCATTCTTGATCAAGTTTATAGCCCGCACTTCCGGTTGGTTTTGCGAGCAGAAGCTTTAAGAGAAATTGTTCATCTCGGCCGAAGTCTCACAGCCAAAATGGCCGCTCGCATTAGGTTACGAAAATTGTTTCTCAGTCAACATCGCGCTTACTTTTTCTTAGCAACTGTATACTCTGATTCGAGCTCTACCTAGATAGTCAAATTTCTCTATATCTGTAGTTACCATCACTATGCAAATCTCCTAGCGTGCATTCAAGAATCATCGCTGTGGGTTTTGTCGTGGTGGACAGCTCGATATGCCAACGATGCTCCCATAGGCCTGTTTTCCTTATAGTATCTCCATACTACAACAGTCTCATGGAACGCAACACACACAAGTGAGGTTATCTTTACGATACGGACAGTTATCTGTACTCTTTTATCTATTGACTCTTACACCAAGGTTCTTGAAACTGTGCCACCTTGACTGAAGTACAGCTATATGATAAGATGCAAACGCCCACGCTTCCCGCAACGAGCTACAATGTAACCTGATCACTAATGTTTAATCTAGCGACGAACGCGACACAACACAAATCAACCAACGACAACTCACAGGTTCACAAAGCCACCTCGCAGCGGGAATATGAGTGACAATCCCGCCGTTACACACACAAGACACAAGCTAGGTCCAGGAGGCCGGTATTGTTCCGACGAAGCGCCAAGTCCTCCCGTGGTGCGTGTGCGATCAAGCGGGCCGGCTGTACGTCCTTACCTGAGTTAGGGGGGGATCGCGGGCGGCTCAGCCGATCTGAGAGAACAACGCGGCCAGCCCCTGCGGCCTCCCGGCGGGCTGGTTGCGCAAAACCCGAGACACGTGGCGAACAGCTACCTCACCTGTTTGTAGACTTAAGAGCGATAGACAGCCCGCTTTTCCTTTGGATATGAAAATTAGTCCGCAGAAATGGTTTATGTTCTGCGCGGTTTTCTTTCATTTATATATTATCTCTTTTTTTTTTAACAGATGGAAACGTGGAATGACCCATGCAAAATCACATGAGAAACCGTAGATCTTACGATTTGCCAGACGTTTAGTCCAACACCAGTTACAGACGATTGTAAGAAGAAAAGCGGATTAAATAAGCAATATTTCTTATCTCTATGTATCTAATTTACATTATTTTGATTAGTAATTTTTCCAACTTCCTTTTTTTTCTTCAGCTATCTTAATGTGTAATTAGAGGCCATGAGTTGCTGGGAAAGGCTGCTAGGAAAGGCTGCTAGGAAAGAAAGGGCGGTGCACAAGCCTCTGCGGAGTAATTCTTCTTATCACGTCAGTTCTTTTGTGTTCACAGAACAGCCTAGGTTATCGACTGATCAGACGGGACGGTGCGTGTACTTGCTTCCCCTGGTGGAGCCTTTGTGTTTGCATCGATCGACCGGAGTTTTCTCTCACTTCGAACAGCAGCGGTGAAGATGCTCGAAGGGTGGATCTCCTGAGACATGGTAGTTGCTAGGCTGATGTGGTGGACTAGAGAGCAAACGCGCGTACGGCCATGTAGAACAAAAGAGCCCAGGGGGGCACGAAGCGAGATGGAGTGAAGATTTGTATGTAAGGGACTGCTTCGCGCCGCTGCAAATTTCATAAGCTAATATAGATATTGAGGGTTCGAATCTCAATAAACTCCTCCTCTTCTGCGCCGCTTTCTAAGTAAGAGCTCATCCAGATTTCATATCGAAGAAGCCTTAGCAGCTAAAGATGACTTCCCCCACCGACCCCCAGTCGGGCATGTATTCCCATGCCAATGGCCATCCAGCCGATATACTAGACCGCTTGACTGTTTCGGAACTGTGCAAAGGCTGGCCTGTATACCGAGACGCATCCGAATGGAAGAACTTCCGCTCACTCTTTAGTGAGGAGGCGTTCGTCTGGACAAGTGAGTCTAACCCCTGAAAACCGGAACTGTGCAGACAGATATGCCTATTGCCAGATCTATGTAGCACTAACGCCTTAATCTTGTCCCTTCAATCAGCCTGGAGCAAACGACAGACCATCGACAGCTTTATCCGGGTGTCGAAGGAAGGCAAGTCTCGCGGCGACTTCATCATGCACCGAGAGTGCGGCACCGCCGTGGATCTCAATCCACAAACACGCCGCGCCATCGGCAAGATGAAGGCAACCATTACGCAACGATTCACCATCCCGGGAGACGCAGATCGTGGCGTCGAGCCCGTCGTCTTCGACATCGACTGCGACTGCCGATTCCACTTCTTCTGTCTCGAGCAGCCGGCCGAGTATCCCAGCCGGCGCCCGGAGTGGAAGGTCCGCTATGTCAAGCTCATCTATGAGAAAGACAAGGTCGTCCCAGTTGACGGCAAGACAGCGCCAACCTTCGCCAAAGACGTGCTGCAACGGTGTCCTGAGGGATACCGATACCTGGGCGCGGCACAGCGCATGCTTGGTCACGATGTCGATGAGTTCCTACCGACGATCCAGGGCTCGGAGAAGGGGGCCGCCCATCGCTTGTGGCTGAATATGTACGAGAAGATGAGGCAGTGGCTGGACGGGAACGAGAACGTCGATCTCTCGTCTCCGGTCCCCAATGGCAAGGGCATTAATGGGAAAGGGCACCGTAACGGCAGTGGCTCTCATGCGAGTTCGCAGCATTGATGCATAAGTCAAAGAATCCAATCTTTACTGGTCAAAGTGTGGGACCGAAAAGACTGCCGATTACGGAGACACATATCATGACTTTCCTTGCGTCGATTAGACCATGAATAGAAAGCAGTAGATTTTGGGAATAGAATGGTAGCCTAACAGGCATAATCTTCCTATAGCCTGCTCATTTCAGTCGTACACACTTTTCTGGGCACCTAAGCCAATTTCAGGCTGAACTAGATACCCAAACTAAGTTGGAATGATTTGCGATCAAAGTCAAATGGCTGAAATAGACACTCAACATTCTTCATTGGGTGTGGCGTTCTTGCACAATGCATCTGGCCACACTATGAGGGAGGTGAATTTCAAATTTAGCAAATATGGAAGTGTAAGGTTGACAGGTTGAATGGCTAGAATACTTACATGCATATATGTAAGAGCCCAATAACCACACTCAAGGGACAGACATGGGCGTGTGTGCATGTATGCGCCACGTAATAGTATAAGAGTCCTCGAGGCAGAAGATTAAGCAAAATGCAGGATTATCAATTTGTCAGTGCAAGGTTTTCGCGGCAGGCTAGATCATTGTTGCAGCCTGACTTCAACAAATGGGTTACATGCGTCTTATGTTCGCCCGACTCTATCGAGGTCAGAAAATTGCACTCGGGATTTCGAATGGTTTTAGCTACTAGGACTTCTATTTTAGCCAAGTCGTTATTTGGCACGTTCTCGAGGCTCTGCTTTACCATGTGTCCGTAGGACTTTAGCTTTAGGTATAATTGTTGATCATGCATATCTGACACATACGGGTGGCAGTCCCCTCCCATGTCCTCTATCTTTAACAAGCTATGGCTCTACGCTAGCTCGGAGCTATGTCTCAGGAAGACCCAGTTACCATAGACTTGGGATATCTGGAGACTGGGGGTTATGAGAGGCTAGCGGACTATATGGGTCGGCATCCTGAAGTCGCCATCTACCGAAGATTCATGACCTTGGCCAACAAGACTTTACTTTACTATCAAGCTGAAATCGCCGAACTTGAGAAGCGTTTAGAATATGTCCAGGAACGTGACAACGACTCGAAAGACGAGAATTGCAAGAGGTATGCCAAGGCATGGTGCAGTCTATCGATGGCGGCGGAACTGGAAGGCCCAGGCTCTCCGCAGCGAGAGCAATACGATCTTATCATGAAACTTCGGGAGCTTATGGGAAAGTACCGTAAGTATTATCTTCAACCAGGCCGACAGCTCGAATCATCACACTGTAGTGTTAACTAGGACCCTAAATAGATAAGGCACTCTACTTCCACAAAGAGATTCTCGCACTGAGGTCACCGCACCGAAAGCTCCTTGAAGACTTGCGCCAGTGGATGCAGCGGCCAACCATGGGAAACATCCAAATACTGAGCTTTGACTGTGGGACATGGGAGACATGCAACGATTTCGATCTACTCACCTTTGAGAACTCGACCATGGATCTGTTTACTTCATTGATAACGTATACTATCGTCGACATTTATCACAACCTCATAGGGAAGCACATTCATGTATGCCGGTTTTTTGGTCTTAAAATATCTTTAGAATCAGTTGGCCATCCCACCGCTGACTTGGGGCGTTAGAAACAAAGGAGCAAGAGTAACAATATCCTGCCGTTGAATTACGCGGACCACCGCCACACAGTGACATATTCCCATAAATCGATTGCCAGGTTTACGCAGACCTTTACGGTGCTTATTGCCTGCTCGTTGCCCATTGCGTCCATTGTACTCTTGTACACCATCAAGAACATGGCCATACGCCTCGGTATCATTGCCGCTCTGACAGGGTTATTCTCGATATCTATGAATCTTCTCACAACGGCCCCACTCCAGGATATCTTTGCAGCGACTGCAGCGTTAGTTGAGGTGCCATATTCTTGACTGCTCCCTGCGCTGACTTTCTATAGCTTTGCAGCAGTTCTAGTTGTGTTCCTTGGCAGTACGAACAATGTGGTCTGAGATCGAAGTTTGGTAATGATATAAACAATAGCAGCTCTTCTTATCGGTTTGGAATTTGACCGCCCTTCCAACCCCCCACCTCCTCTTCCCGCCTTTTTTTTTATTTCTCTCTTTTTTCTCTTAGTTTTCTCCTCCATTTTCCCTTCTTTTCTACCCGCTTTTGTTATTGTCGTCGTCTTCATTGCGTTATTCTGTTGGTTCGGGGAGGCTTTTTTTTTTGGGGGGGGGGAAGCACCACAGAGCCGATCTAGAGTGCTCTGCTCTACTATCATTTTCTTTATTATGAGGACATTCTTTCATTCGTGCCGGCAATGCAACTATTAGTTCTTAGATAACTTACGTTGAGAGAACATCTTTCATTATGAGCCTCCCTCAGCAACGAGCTCGTCAACAAAAATTCCTTGATACACGCGGCTATGAGCACGAACAACAGCCCGTGTCATCAATCTGTCCGGCCGCTTCGATACATCCGAGCATCCAGTCAAGGTGAGATGAACCATGCTGTCCAGGGATCTAAATGCAGACCTGGGCGTGTGTGGTTTGGGGAGGCGCTTACGGAAGCACCACGCTCCAAATCGCTGCTGAATGGGCGCATAGTTAGATGATTCAGAAGGCGTTTGGTAGAGACTTGTTTCAATCGTGGGCTTAAGGCATGTGTCAGCATTTGCCTTGATAATGAATAATGTCGGGCCTGGACTGGAGGACCCGCTGCTTCTGGCTATGCTGCCGAGACTACCTCAGTACCTAGGTAGGTGCTCCATAATTTCGGCGCCTCGAACCAATAGGGGGGGATGCCTGTCGCACTTAGTACTGCCATTTTGTTATTGACGTTAGCGAGCCTGATCCAAATAATGCATGGTCAAATTAACCCATCTGATATGCCATTCATGTCTCCTTATTTATTCGAAAAGGTTGAAATCTCGATGTGACGTATCCGACAGCCCGGATTGCTCCTAGCATCTGTCTGTGGTATGCATGAACACCCGTGCTGTCCTTCACCACAGACCACTTCTAACCCAATTATGTGCGCCTATGCCAACCGTCCACGTGTAGATATCGCCAATCACACGGAGAGTGCTAGCACACGCATGGGGCACTGATCACACGGCGACACCCACCCTGGCGGCTGTTACTAGCGCCGTTACCACCGCCGCCAGTCACCAAGCTACCCGTATGCTAGAAGAGAAGTTGTTAGACTTGTAACAGAACGGAGAAATGTAGGCCGGGCGTGCACAATGATGTATACTAGTACCAGCAGTACCCTGGCCAGCGATTGGCCGGACACGACGTGCTTTAACACCGGACGAGCCCTGTAAAATGCCTTGGCCGGCCGGCATGGTTTCCATCAGACTAAACGCCGTAACGAGGAACGGTTACGAGGAACGGTTACGAGGAGCGGACACGGGTAGTCTGGCGGTCCCATTAGCAGTGGCAACGAGCCATGTCTTCTTTCCTGGGTTTAGACGTCAAAGTCCGACATAGCATCATCCCTCCAACAGCGAATCTCCAAGAGCCATAAACTCCAATTCCAGACCATCATGGCCACCGTGCGTCCCAACAGGAACAAACCAGTGGCACCCATGGGCAAGAGTATGTTTCGTGTTCCGCCATGTCCTCGTTGGCTGCTCAATGCACACTGCTGGGGCCCTCAATTGCTCACTTTTATTAGAAGAAGAACGCAGGTTTTTAGCCCAGAAGAGGGAGACAGAAAAGGAGAGGGCTGCCGTGAAAGCCCAGCAGGAGAAACGATGGAAGGGCAGTTCCACCCAGACTCCCCCCCGTCAGAAGGTGCGTATTAACAACTCCTCAAGGTCTATCCTTATGGCTAACGTGATTCAATCTAGGAGCCGTCAGTACCTGGTTGACAACACAAAGCCGAAGATACCTCTCGATCAGATAAAGTCAAACCTATGCCTTGACTCGACCATATATCGTACCCACTGGCTATGTTGCGTTCCACCCACCGATATACTGCAATGGGATAATGTTGGACGAAGATTACTGAACGAAGCTGCCTGGTGTGGACCGTCGGCTGTCTGCATTAAGTTGGCGACTTGATAGCTGTGTGAGAGGAACTGGACACGTTGGTGCACAGTCCTCCGAACGGGTGGTTACAGCGAACTGCCTGCCGAACAACAACACTCTAAGACGCTGTACACTAGTCGACGAAACGTATACTAGCTTCTCAGTCTGGGTTTATACATTGCGTGCGCCTTATTTCACGTGCTCTGCGATGGACATTGCACGCATTTAAATGAAGACTTTAGTGCCCCTTTTATAAGTTAGAAACTTGTGCCTCTTTTGGATGATGAGGTTGGGATAACTTACTGTGTATACCACCTTATGCCGTATTCCAAGTCAGAGATATAAACGTGCCGCGTATCTGCTCCATTAGCTCTAAGAAGACAGAGAAGTTGAAGCCAAAGGAGTAAAAATGATATCTGTAAGATAGTCGAACGATTGTTGGCTGAGACATGCAGTGAGGGGGGTCGTACTATATACCAACAAGGTGTGCCACACTGATTTCCCCAAATGGAGTAACCTTAGACATTTACCCTGGTATGCACCCGGCCTTGCTGACGGTCCTAGAAACTTGAAGGCGATATTCCAATGAGCATAAGATAAGGGATATCGGTGGGAATTGCGTAGGCCCCGGCCTAATGCTATGTGTCTTCACTCTCGTATATGTCTTGCGATGAGAGATTTACCATGATAGTATCTCAAGGCTTGCCAGGGGCCTAGTAGCATTGTGAATAAGTGCGCGACCCTTCTCACTCTCCGTTTCGTTTCGCACATATATTCAGTAACGAGCTAGCGATATTGAGGCCATGAAACTTAGCTTGTAGGCGTGTAAAAAGAACCATACGTAGTCTCTTCCACTAGGCATCGGGTCTTTGGCTGCAAGCATCTCAAGGCAGGCCACAGGCTTTGGAGGCATTTTGCATTGTGGAGTCCAAACACACCAAGACATGGTTCTTTCTGCCCCTTCAAAGGCTAGTAGAGAACCTCACGTCTTTGGGGATTAAGCATAATGGAGCTTGAACAGCCTTACCGGCATATCCAGCTAGCCTCCCCTTGATGGGTTCGACACGATCTGAATAGCATGACCTAAGGGAAGAGAGGCATTATAGCTAACTGAAACGGATGAGTCAGGTGGACAAAACTGCCGTGAGTAAAGTGTTTGAATTAGAATGACCTAGAGTACCACTTTCTCTAGAAGTTCATTAGAGATGTAGATACGCTATGCGAGTCGGACTGGAGGTTAGGAAGAAATTGACAAGGCTTCGTCGCGCAAGCCACCGAATGATTATGCAATATCGATGCAACCCTCAGGTGGGCTGGAAATATAACGTCCCTGCCTGTAATTGGATAATTCAAATCACAAATGAATCTTAAGCCTTCTTTTATTTTACATGTCTCCCTGATCTAGTATTGCTCAATTCTATATTTTCAAGCCTCTGATACATGATTGTACATGGCAGTATGGAGTACAACAGCGAGTTTCATACGATCAATGCGCTTCATGACGTCCCCTTTGAAACCAATACATGTTTCACGATACAATCTCTCCTCACAGTAGCAAGACGTTTCTCGATAATATATGGATACAAATGAACTGAAAACGGACAGTTGAAACGAAGAGTAACCGGGTAGGTAGAGTCATGGGAGCAAAGGTACGAAACGCCTCACATTTAAAACTGACGTTCAAGGGTAAATACAGATCTGACATACTCTCTTAATCCAGTACAGCGGACAATAAAGCTATGAGAGCGCAAGTGGAAAGATAGAAAAGGGCTTCCATGGCATAATATGCCATAGCATGCTCGTATACTATAGTTGACTGTATTCAAGCGTAGGCAACAAACTGCTCAACAAATGTCTCTTAGACCTCCCGATCATTGCCGTAGCTACGAGTTACAGACAAGATATGGCAGTGGACATAAGACATTCGACATGTTACTGTAGAGCCTGAATACTTGCCAGCTTGGAGGGTTCAAGATCTCTAATGCTAGGATAGTGTATCCTCCTGGTCTCCTAAGGGTCTTTCTCACCCTGCACCGTTTCCATCATTACGTCGACAATATCCTCAGAACGACAATCAAAAGACAACTCCGTGTAATAAACAATATTACATGTGCGTAGTCGCCGAGATAATCTGTTCATCACGTAATCTTTCAACCAGTTTAATTCCTCTGGAGATCGGGATCGATGCAAACAGACGCCGGTCGGAGGTACTCCTCAAAGACATTATCCTAGATCTCGCTCTATTTTCCTTCATCCGCAAACGACTCGTTGGATCGTTACGACGGTTTCTCTTCTCGAGTTTCTATAATGCCACAGACGCTCCCCGGCCCTTATCCTAACGCATGGCTTGAAGGTGGGCTTCGAACTCTGTGAGAGGGGAGTCTTGAAGCAATATGGGCAGACTTCGGAGCCATGTGCCATCGAAGTACATGGTGCTTCACATAACTGATCTCGGTCGGGTTAAGCTGAGCGCAAGACTAGTAGCCTACTAGTACCAGTATAAAAAAGGGTATACTCAGGTCGTAACGGCTGGGGAGGATGATTGTCGTCTCTTTGGAGGTCTTTTGGAGGTCCTAGCTACTGCTATCAACATTATATGAAGAAAGGGACAGTCGGGTTAGATCGTTTCTTCGAGCTCGACTCCGACGGAACACGGTACTTGTAGTTTTTTTTCTCTCAGAGAACATGATCCATTAGGTATCCTTTGGGTCGAAAGCGGCCCTCCATCGGATGTGGTGTCTCAACCTAATAGTAGCTGCAGCAATTGTGTCGAAGCGAAACGAAGGCCTTAAAGATGTAGGACGGGTCAAATTATTAAGTTGAGCCCATGTTACTATACGAGCTTTTTCTCACTATGTAGATACGATCCTAGCGGTCACACTACGAGATACTGTGCCGGCCCGATGGGCTTGGCCGCTGAACGATAGTAATTATTCGATACGTGCCAAAAGCTCTTTGATTGGTTATAATTGGAAATGTAGTACTTTAATATGCGTCAAATCGTACTGTTTTATGTAGAGGCCCCGGACAGAACCCGGAGGTACGTGATTCGCGACTAGCCACTACTGGCTGATATACCCCCGCCTGAGGACCAAGTGTAATAAGAACGCTGTCAGAGCACTGCTTGGTTCACATGTGTGTATAAAGAATCATATACTGTACTGTACATATCTTTTTCACTAGACAAGATTCGACAATGCTATTGATAGGTGGTTGACAGGGACTCCGCAAGGATTTTTAGAATTCCAGCTGGAATTACAAGCCCCCAGGATGATACTATATTTGTTAACGTGGCGCTAAAAGCTTGCTTTTGTCGGGTACAGCAGGTATAAGGTGGATCGACTTGAGCTTTATATACCGCATTAACTCTTTAAATTGATGTTTTATCACACGGACCATCTGCACCTAAGTGGATAGGCCCACCACTTTTAACTTGATTACCTGTTGATTTTCCGTATATATATTTTATAGCAAAAGCAAATTAATGTACGATATATATAAAAAATATAGCGTTTTATTCTTGATTATTTAGCTAAATAATATCTTTTTTAAATTTAAAAGCTTTAAACGATATTAATAACCTTTTTTTATTTATTAAGCTATTTTTTACCGTAAAATTAAAGTTTGCAATTTTTAAAAAAGCAAAAAAAACATTTTTTTTAATAAATTAAATAGTATTATGTTTTTTTAAGCGTTTAATTAGTTATATTTTCGGTTTATTAATTTTAAAACTTCGATTTATATATAATATTTTTAGTTTTTTATTTTTTAATAGCCGGTAGTTATTTATAAGTAATTTTAGTTTTTTTGCCGTTAAAACGTATTTTTTAAAGTTATTTAAAGTTTTTAAAAGTTTTAAAATTTCGTAATTTTGTTAAAAGTTTATTATTAAAAGTTTATATTAGTTATTTAATTAAAATTAGCTATTAGCAATATTTTTTATGTAATTTTTTTTATCGTTATAGCCGTTTAAATAAACAAAAATGCCGGTTGTAACAAATAAACTTGTTATTAAAGTTTAGTTTTTGGGCAAAAAAGCTTTTTATTAAGCTTTAATAATAATATATATTGTTATAATTTTTTTATTATTTACGGTTTATTTAAAAAAAAGTTTTATTAGCTATTTTTAATTTATCGACGTAATTATTAAACTTTTTAAATAGCTATTGTTTAAACAGTTTGTTAAAATTTATATTTAAAATTTAAACGTATAACGTAAAATTTAGTAAAATTATTGCCGAAAATATTTTTACTATTTATAAAACGGTTTCAATTTTATTTATTTTATAAAAAATTGTTACGTCGATAATTAATAATAAGTTTTTGCCGGTAATAAAAAAAATTAAGTTATTTTAAATTTAGTTAATAAATAACGGCTTATTATTATATATTATATTATTAATGTTACAAACCAACAAGAGGAAGGCCCGTTAGCAGGCTCGGAGAAAAGAACAAGTCATCCACCGAAAGTATAGATAAAACGATATACAACAAATAAGAAGATCTATAATAATTAATAAAAGTGCACTAATTATAACTAAACAATACAAATCTTTAGTAATTTAATTAGCAGTAATTAGGGAAAATATAATAATTAAAAAAGATCATTAATAATTACTAAAGATAAAAAAATAAGCATATAAAGAAAGGTTTTTTTATATAACTAGTTATTTATTTATTATTATTTAACTTATGTTTATAGTTAGTTTTTGAAATTAACTATAAAAGAACATTTTTTACGAAACAGTTAATTTAAAATATTATTATTTTTATTGTTTATAATATTATTTTTTAACGTATACTTTAAATATAAATATAAAAGTATCCTTAGTTATATTTTAAATATTTATAACCTCGATATTATAAAAGTATATATAATGTTAAATATTAATATACGTTTTGTAATATTTTAAATAGTTTTGTTTTACGTTAAACGGTTAATTAAAGCAATATTTAAACTATAACGCTAACTATATTATTTAGTTTTTAAAATATTATTGCTGTATTTTGCGCAAAAATTGCAGCAATATATAACTAAATCCGAAAATTAAAACAGAAGTCGGACGAGCAAACTAATATTTTTAATAAAACTGCGAATTAAACCGATAAACTTGAAAAAAAAGCTGATAAATTTAAAACGCAAAATTAAAAACTACGAAATAATATTTTAAACATAAAAAAGCAGAACTAATTTTTTTAAAAAAAAGTCGATAAAGTTAACAATCGATTAGCAATTATAGGGATAAAAAAAAAACCTGCAAAAAGTTTTAAACTTTTAAGCTTAATACGATTTGATAATATTTTAAGAAAGTTAAAAAGATTTTTAGTATAAGTTAAAGCGTATTTATATTTTTATAAAGATTTGTTTTAAAAAAATAATAAAATTAGAAAAATTTATATAATAGCCGGATTGTTTAAAAGACGAGTATTGTTATAGTTCGAACTATATTTATTTAAGGCAACGATTTTGCTATTAAAAGATTGTTCGGAAGATATATAGCAGATTTTTTAAAGTTATAAGTTATTTAAAAACGAACTTAAATATTTATTTATTAATCTCGAAAAAAAACGGCAAGTATAAAACGATTTACGAAAATTAAAGTAAATAAGATCGGCATTAATATATACGACAAAGTTTTAAAAAATCGTAGCTATTTTTGACTTAAACGATTAAATTAAAATAATAATATTTTATAAAAAATTAAAAGATATAATTAAAAATAAAATTAGCAAACTGCTATAGCCTGACGATTTTAATAAATATGTTAATAATGTAATTAAAGCCGATACGAAATTATATAAAAGACGACGAGAATTTTTAAATAAAAAGAATAATAATAATAATAATAATAAGCTTAATTAAAAGAAAAAGCGTTAATAATTTACGGTATATAGTATATACGTAAAACTAATAGAATTTAGCGCAATATAATAAAAACGAAAGAATTAAAAAAAAAAGTTTAAAAACTTTAAGTGCTATAATTGTAATAAACTAGGACATTACGTTAAAAATTGCGAAAAAAAGCTACGTAAAAATTTACGAGTACTAAAAGCTAAAATATTTAAAACTAGAAAAGGCAGTTAATAAATTAATATAATGTAAATTTATTATAACGATAAAGTTTTAAACGTAAAGCAAAGTAGTAAAATATTAACCGGAGATTTAATAATATAAGAAAAAGTACGTATATTAATTAATTAACTAATTATATAACTATATTTAAAACGGACAGCAAAAAAGATTTACGAATAAATTGTTTACGACGAAAAATAGTTTACTAATAGTTTAGAAAAAAAAGTACGATTTAATAAAGCAGTACGTTTAAAACGCGGTTTAGCAAAAATAGTATAAACTTTAAAACAAGAACTTAAAGCTATAAAAGTAATTATAAAATAAATTTAACAAAAGTTATAATATCGAATAACTATTGCGCTAAACGAATAAAAGAGCGTATAAACCCGAAATAAATAGCTAGAACTTAATTAGGAAAACGAGGGATAAAAAAGCCTTAACTTAGCCGAAAAAAATTAAAGTAACGAATTTTACGAGCTTAAAAATAATAAAAAGTATTTTTAAAATTACGTATATTTTTTAATCGATAAAGTAATATTAATATTAAATATACGATAAACTAGAGTAAACTAATATGCGTATCGAAATATTAAAAATAAAATAATATGTAAAAAGAATTAGCTTAAAAAAAAAAATGTTTAAACGATAATTTAAAATGTTTTTACGAAATTTGCAATTATTAAACAAAAAATAAATAGCTAAACTAAACGATATATACGGCAATAGTTCGAAAAAAGGTTATACTATATACGCAAAAAGACGAATTTTGCTTAAAACAAAAAATAATGATTTTAATTAAAAAAAAAATAAAATAAAAGCTCGATATTAAGTTAAAACGATAGCTTTTATAGTATTATAAAAAATACCGAAATATAAAAATTAAAGTAGGCATAAATGTTTTAAAAATAAAAAAGTTCGACATTTTTATTTTAATTAGTCGTATATATAACGGTATTATATTTAAAAACGACGATAAACGATTATAATTACGTTATAAAAAATATTACGAAATATTATAAGCAAATTGTATAATATATAAATACGAAAAATATATAGCAAAAAAAATCGAGAATTTTTAGTTTCTAGCTTGTATAGCTAAAACAAAAATACGATATTTTTATAAAAAAACTAAAGTTAAAAAATTAGTAGTAATATACCGAATAGTTTATAAATATGCTATATTCGAATAAAATTTATAATATCTTAAAAATTGCAAAAAAAAGTTTACGATTTAAAAACGATGCTAATATATTTAATGCAAAATTTATATATTTTATAAAGTTTTTTAATACGAATAAATAAGAAAAAAAATTAAAGAAAAAAATTAACGAAAATTAACTTTTATTTAAAATCGTTAAAAAAATAATAAAACGGCAATATTTATAAAAAAATAAAATTAACGATAAATTTATTAATAAATAAAAAACGACAAAAAGCAGTTATAAAACAAAATTAATAGCTAGTTTGCGGTATTTTTAAGTTTTTGTGTAAAATAAAAATATAGTTTAAAAAAATATAAATATTAGTAAATATAATTTATAATAAAAAAAAACTAAAAGCTTTATTTAATATAAGCGTTTATAAAAGTTTTATTTTTTCAAATTTAATTAATAAATTAGATTTAGCATAGATTAAAAAAAAAAAGACTTTATATATTTACGACTTTCGATAAAAAAACTATAAATTATAATAATGGAAAGGTTATACGAAAAACTGCAAAACTCTTAGTAATTATTTAAAATTATCTAAAACATTTTAAGCTCGATATTGTAAAAATATTATACAATATAATATTAAAATTAACCTAGTTGCGGAAAAGTAATCTTAAAGTAAACTAGAAAACTGGCCGTTTTTAGTAGGATCTGCTTAAAAAAATTAAACTAAAAGAGGACTTAGCCTTTGCAAGACTTTAAATACGAACTGTATATAAGCCTAAACAGCTAAATAAAATACGAGACAAAATATAATAGCAAGTCAACAAAAAATTCACGATTAAGGTACTAGAAAAATACGCTAAATTCAAAAGCCTATTTACAAAAGAACACAGCAAAAAAACAGGGCTACTAAAGTATAGTAAGTATGATTACGCGATTAATCTGAAAAAAAGAACGCATTTTAAAGCTTTTAAACTATATAAGTTAAACAAAAAACAATTTAAAAAACTACAAAACAGTACTAATACTATAAGTACTAAAAAAGCCAGGAAAAAATGGCAAACGAAAATGGAAAAATTGCAAAGATTAGCGATATTTTAACTTTATTATTATTAAAAATAGAGAACTTATACTACAAATAAACGATTTAAAAAACCGTTTAAAAAAAGCATAGTGTTTTACGATATTCGACATTCCAAAAGCCTATTATTATATTAAAATTAAAAAAAGCGACGAGTGGAAAACAGCATTTATTATAAAATATAAACTATACAAGTTTTTAGTAATAGATTTTAGCTTTATTAACGTATTAATAATATTTTAGTTTATGATTATAAATATACTACGCAAATTTGTCGATAAATTTGTAATAGTGTATTTAAATGATATTTTAATTTATTTAAAAATATTCGAAAAATACAAAAAATATATGCAATAAGTGCTTTAAACGTTATAAAAAGCAAAGTTAAAAGTATATTTAAAAAAGAGTGAGTTTTATAAACAGTAAGTAGATTTTTTAAAATATATAATATTTCTAAGAAAAGTACAAATCTAACAGTTTAAACTAAAAGTAATAAAAGACTAGCCCGTATTAAAAAATGTTAAAAATGTACGATCGTTCGTAAGATTTACGAACTACGTACGTACATTTATTAAAGATTTTAAGAAAATCGCGGCGTTTTTTACAGACTTTATTAAGAAAGACAAACCTTTTTAGTAGACGGAGAAAAAGCAAAAAGCGTTTGACGCATTTAAGAGTGCAATTTTAAACGACCTAGTATTTAAATTACTTAATTTAGATAAAAAATACGAGGTAAAAGTCGACGCAAGTAATTACGCTATAAAAGGACAATTAATCTAGCGAAACAAAAACGGCAAACTATATTTAGTAGCATTTTTTTCGAAAAAGTTCTTAAGACTTAAACTAAACTATTAGATCTACGATAAAGAATTTATAGCAATAATTAAAGCATTTAAGTAATAAGAATACTATTTAAATAGCATTATAGTATTAGTAAAAGTTTATTTAAACTATAAAAACTTTACAACGTTTATAACTATTAAAATATTAAACAAACGATAAATACGATAGGCAAAATTCTTATTATAATTTAATTTTAAAATTATTTATATTAAAGGCAAAAAAAACGACAAAGCAAACATCTTTAGCCAAAAAAGCGACTACAAATAAAAAGTACTACTAGAAAGCTAGGTATTACTGCATAAGAATACGAATGGAAGCCTATTTATAAACCTTATGTAAATAAATTACGAAAAATAAGACCAGAAAATACAAAACGCATTACAAAAGTTAAACGAACTAACCAGCTAATATTACAACGATAAACTATACGTACTAAAAGCATACTAGTACAAATTAATTAAAAAAATATATAAACACCTATTTTTAAGACATTAGGGAATGTTTAAAACACTTAGCAGATTACGAAAAAATTACGATTTTTTAAAAGCACTAACAATAGTTAAAAAAATTATCGCAAAATATAACTTGTGCAAAAAATCTAAAACAACTAAGCATAAACCATATAAAAACTTAATACTAGTACTAATCCTAGATATTACAAAGCGTACACTAGTGTCCAACACTATGTAAGCTCTCGTAGTATCGGGGTTATAAATGCTTAAAGTATAACCAAGGATACTCTTATGTTTATATTCAGAATATACGTCAAAAGATAGTATTGCAGGCAATAAAAACAATAGTATTTTAAATTAACTGCTTCGTAAAAAATATTCTCCTATAGTTATTTCCAAAAACTAACTATAAACATAAATTAAATAATAATAAATAAACAACCAGCTATATAAAAAAACCCCTTTTCTTATATCTTCGTTTTTTTATCTTTTTTTAAATTAAAGCGCCTAAAGCGTCGCTACGATCTTATCGCTTTAAAGCGCTTAAAGCGTCGCTGTAATCCTATCGCTCTAAAGCGCCTAAAGCGTCGTTGCGATCTTATTACTTTAAAACGCCTAAAGCGTCGCTGCGATCTTATCGCTTTATATTATATAATTACTAATTAATCCGGGCGTTTTCCCCAAAACCTTTAGTCTTATTTTACGGCCTAATCTTAAACCACCTATCGGTTCGTAACATTATCCCCTTTTTTTTATAATTATTGTCTTTAACAATTTTTTTTAAATAAATTCTTTTCCTATTTTCTTTCTTTTTAATTACTACTCTTTTTATAACCATACTTTACAAAACAACTAAGCGTTCTTTCTACAAAAAAACTAAGCAGCGTTAAACTCTTATTTATTTAATTAACTTTAAAAGCTTTGAAGCTGTTCTTTGTTTTCGTTATTTTTTTAAAAAACGTATTTATACTATTATAGCAAATACGTCTCGTTATAATAACTACGTTTGGGCTAGTCGGTCATACGACTATACAAAAGTTCCTTTGTCTAAACTGCACAAAATA
This sequence comes from Xylariaceae sp. FL1651, assembly GCA_025201745.1. NCBI lineage: Eukaryota > Fungi > Ascomycota > Sordariomycetes > Xylariales > Xylariaceae > Xylariaceae sp. FL1651. The sequence continues at coordinate 177,073 of MU624264.1, read as the reverse complement.
TTAAAAAAATTTTCTCGGCTTAAAAAAAAAAAAAAACACGCCAAAAAAACGCTTTCAAAAACTTTCGCTTGTTTATACCGTATACGCAAACAGCAAGAATCTTACAAAAAACGTATAGCAGACTTAATAATAAAAAGTCTAGTCGAACTAAATACTTCCTCCTCCGAAAAAAATTAACCTAGTCCTCCTTCTACTCTTAAGTTTAACTAGCATTCTTTTAACGCTTTTATAATTAACTTTTCCTTTTTAATTTTAGTCGGTTAAAATGCTATCGGTAGAAATTTTCAACAAAATCCTTTACGTTCGTAAAATATTTTTTTAATTCTTACGTAATTTTAATATACGTATAACCTTCCCATTTAATAAAATATTCGAATTTTTTCTTACTTTATCGTAAATTTAAAATTTTTTTTACTTTATAAATATCTTTATTTTTATTTACTTTTAACTAAATTTTAAACGTAGCGTTTAAATACGTTTTAATTAATAATAATATATAAAAAATTAATTAAATAACTATAGTATTTAATAATTTTAATTTATTTATTATTAATAATAATATTTTTTTAATTTTAAAAAGTCCGATATTTTTAAAATCGAATTTTTCGTTATTTTGTTTCGTTTAAATATTGCGTTTTAAAAAATAAACTTTATTTCTTTTTTTTAAAATTAGTTTTAATAATCTACTTTTGTCGTAGTATTTTTTTATTTTTTGTTAAATAAATATAAATTTTTTTTATAGCTATTTTTATAATTTTAATAACTTTTTTGCTTAAATTTCTATTATTAATATAATAATACTATTAATATAATATTATTATATATTTATATTATATTTATAGTTTATTTTAAATAGTAATATTTTTATTATTTTATTTATTAAACTATTATACGCTAATTTTACATTTAATAACAATTTTACTTAATTATTTTAATTTTAATTAATATAATAACGTAAATACTATTTTAATATTTAATTTAATTTTTTTACTTAATTATCTGTTTATAAATAATATATTATAAATATTTTATGCTTAATTTTTAAAGTTTTAATAAATAACTACTAAAACTTAAATGCTATTATTTTACTTTTATCGGTAATAATTATTTTTAAATAGCTATATTTACTAAAAATATATTTTATTATTACGTAAACTAAGTTTTTTATTAAATTTGCTTTTTTATATAATATAAAATAAATATATTTCGTAAATTTATTTACTATAACTATAATAAAGTTAAACTTTATTTTTATTATAAATTTTTTTAATTTTAATAATTTAACTATATAGTTAAATATTATTATTTTTTATATTTAGTTTAAAATTAATATTAATATTAAATTTTTATATAATTTATATTTTATTGTTTTAAACTTTTTATATAAATTATATTTTGCGATAATTTTTTTAACTATTATTAATGTTTTTAAAAAATCGTAATTTTTTTATAATTTGCTAAATGTTTTAAATACTTTTTAATATTTTAAAAATAAATATTTATATATTTTTTTAACTAATTTATATTAATATGCTTTTAATACGTATAGTTTATTATTATAATATTAACTAGTTAATTCGTTTAACTTTTATAATACGTTTTATATTTTCTAGTTTTATTTTTTGTAATTTATTTATATAAAATTTATAAATAAACTTTTATTTATATTTTTATATAATAGTACCTAATTTTCTAATAATATTTTTTATTTATAGTCGTTTTTTTAGCTAAAAATATCTGCTTTATTATTTTTTTTACTTTTAATATAAATAATTTTAAAATCAAATTATAATAAAAATTCTGCTTATTATATTTATCGTTTATTTAATATTTTAGTAATTATAAACGTTATAAAGTTTTTATAGTTTAAATAAATTTTTATTAATATTATAATACTATTTAAATAATATTTTTATTGCTTAAATACTTCGATTATTGTTATAAATTTTTTATTATAAATCTAATAATTTAGCTTAAGTTTTAAAAACTTTTTTAAAAAAAATGCTATTAAATATAATTTACCGTTTTTATTTTGCTAAATTAACTATTTTTTTATAGCGTAATTATTTGCGTCGATTTTTATTTTATATTTTTTGTTTAAATTAAATAGTTTAAATATTAAATCGTTTAAAATTATATTTTTAAATATATTAAACGTTTTTTACTTTTTTTCCGTTTATTAAAAAAGCTTGTTTTTTTTAATAAAATCCGTAAAAAACGCTGCGATTTTTTTAAAATTTTTAATAAATATATATACGTAGTTCGTAAATTTTACGAATAATTGTATATTTTCGACATTTTTTAATACGGGCTAGTTTTTTACTGTTTTTAGTTTAAATTATTAAATTTGTACTTTTTTTAAAAATATTATATATTTTAAAAAATCTATTTGCTGTTTATAAAACTTACTTTTTTTTAAATATATTTTTAATTTTATTTTTTATAACGCTTAAAGTATTTATCGTATATATTTTTTATATTTTTCGGGTATTTTTAAATAAATTAAAATGTCGTTTAAATATATTATTATAAACTTGTTAACAAATTTACGTAATATATTTATAATTATTAATTAAAATATTATTAATACGTTAATAAAATTAAAATCTATTATTAAAAACTTATATAATTTATATTTTATAATAAACGCTATTTTCTACTCGTCGCTTTTTTTAATTTTAATATAATAATAAGCTTTAAAATATCGAATATTGTAAAATATTATATTTTTTTTAAACGGTCTTTTAAATCGTTTATATATAATATAGGTCTTTTATTTTTAATAATAATAAAGTTAAAATATCGCTAATTTTTGCAATTTTTCCATTTTTGCTTGCCGTTTTTTTCTAGCTTTTTTAATACTTATAATATCGATATTGCCGCCGATAATTTAAAATATTATATAAACTTTTTTTTTAAATTTTTATTAAAATATTTTCGTAATTTTTTAAGTTATTTTTTATTTAACTTATATAATTTAAAAGCTTTAAAATATATTTTTTTTTTAAATTAATTACGTAATTATATTTATTATACTTTAATAATCTTGTTTTTTTATTATATTTTTTTATAAATAAATTTTTAAATTTAGCGTACTTTTTTAATATTTTAATCGTAAATTTTTTAATTTACTATTATATTTTATTTTATACTTCGTTTAGCTATTTAAACTTATATATAATTTATATTTAAAGTTTTGTAAAAGTTAAGTCTTTTTTTAATTTAATTATTTTAAGCAGATTTTACTAAAAACGGCTAGTTTTTTAGTTTATTTTAAAATTACTTTTCCGCAACTAAGTTAACTTTAATATTATATTATGTAATATTTTTGCAATATCGAGCTTAAAATATTTTAAATAATTTTAAATAATTATAGAAAGTTTTGCAGTTTTTTGTATAACTTTTTTATTATCGTAATTTATAGTTTTTTTATCAAAAGTCGTAAATATATAAAATCTTTTTTTTTTAGTTTATGCTAAATTTAATTCGTTAATTAAATTTAGAAAAATAAAACTTTTATAAACGTTTATATTAAATAAAGCTTTTAATTTTTTTTTATTATAAATTACGTTTATTAATATTTATATTTTTTTAAATTATATTTTTATTTTATATAAAAACTTAAAAATACCGTAAATTAGCTATTAGTTTTGTTTTATAACTGCTTTTCGTTGTTTTTTGTTTATTAATAAATTTATCGTTAGTTTTATTTTTTTATAAATTTTACTGCTTTATTATTTTTTCGACGATTTCGAATAAAAAGCAATTTTTGTTAATTTTTTTTTTAATCTTTTTTTTTATTTATTCGTATTAAAAAACTTTATAAAACATATAAATTTTGTATTAAATATATTAATATCGTTTTTAAATCGTAAACTTTTTTTTGCAATTTTCGGGATATTATAAATTTTATTTAAATATAGTATATTTATAAATTGCTTAATATATTATTACTAGTTTTTTAACTTTAGTTTTTTTGTAAAAATATCGTATTTTTGTTTTAGCTATACGAGCTGGAAACTAAAGATTTTTAATTTTTTTTGTTATATATTTTTCGTATTTATATACTATACAATTTGTTTATAATATTTCGTAATATTTTTTATAACGTAGTTATAACCGTTATTATTGTTTTTAAATATAATATTATTATATAAACGACTAATTAAAATAAAAATATTAAATTTTTTCGTTTTTAAAACATTTATGCTTGTTTTAATTATTATATTTCGGTATTTTTTATAATACCGTAAAAGCTATTGTTTTAATTTAATATCGAGCTTTTATTTTATTTTTTTTTTAGTTAAAATTATTATTTTTTATTTTAAGCGAAATTTGTTTTTTTATATATACGGTATAACCTTTTTTCGAATTATTATTGTATATATCGTTCGGTTTAGCTATTTATTTTTTGTTTAATAATTGTAAATTTCGTAAAAATATTTTAAGTTATCGTTTAAATATTTTTTTTTTTTAAGCTAATTTTTTTTGCATATTATTTTGTTTTTAATATTTCGGTATATATATCGGTTTGCTTTTATTTATTATATATTTAGTATTAATATTGCTTTATTAACTAAAAAATATACGTAATTTTAAAAATATTTTTTATTATTTTTAAGCTCGTAAAGTTCGTTATTTTAATTTTTTTCGGCCGGGTTAAAACTTTTTTATCTTTTGTTTTTTTAATCGGGTTTTAGCTATTCGTTTTAGGTTTACGCGCTTTTTTATTCGTTTAACGTAATAATTACTTAGTACTATAACTTTTATTAAATTTATTTTATAATTATTTTATAACTTTAAGTTTTTATTTTAAAGTCTATATTATTTTAGCTAAACTGCGTTTTAAACGTACTATTTTGTTAAATCGTACTTTTTTTTTTAAACTATTAGTAAACTATTTTTTGTTATAAACAGTTTATTTATAGATTTTTTTTGCTATTTGTTTTAAATATAATTATATAATTAATTAGTTTATTAATATACGTATTTTTTTTTATATTATTAAGTTTCCGGTTAATATTTTGCTATTTTGTTTTATATTTAAAACTTTATCGTTATAATAAGCTTATATTATATTAATTTATTAACTGCTTTTTTTAATTTTAAATATTTTAGCTTTTAATATTTGTAAGTTTTTGCGTAGCTTTTTTTTGCAATTTTTAATATAATATCCTGGTTTGTTGTAATTATAGCATTTAAAATTTTTAAACTTTTTTTTCTAATTTTTTCGTTTTTATTATATTACGCCAAATTTTATTAATTTTATATATATATTATATGCCGTAAATTATTAACGCTTTTTTTTTTAATTAAGCTTATTATTATTATAGTTATTTTTTTTGTTAAAAAGTTTTCGTCGTTTTTTATATAGTTTTATATTAGCTTTAATTACGTTATTAACATATTTATTAAAATCGTTAAATTATAATAATTTGCTGATTTTATTTTTAACTATATTTTTTAATTTTTTATAAAATATTATTATTTTAGTTTAGTCGTTTAAGTTAAAAATAGCTACGATTTTTTAAAATTTTATCGTATATACTAATATTAATCTTGTTTATTTTAACTTTTGTAAGTCGTTTTATATTTGCCGTTTTTTTTTAAAATTAATAAATAAATGTTTAAATTTATTTTCGAACGACTTATAACTTTAAAAAATCTTTTACGTATTTTCCGGATAATTTTTTAGCAATAAAATCGTTACTTTAAATAAATATAGTTTAAACTATAATAATATTTGTTTTTTAAACAATTTAGCTATTATATAAATTTTCTTAATTTTATTATTTTTTTAAAACAAGTTTTCGTAAAAATATAAATACGCTTTAACTTATATTAAAAATTTTTTTAACTTTTTTAAAATGCTATTAAATCGCGCTAAGTTTAAAAATTTAAAACTTTTTATAAATTTTTTCTTTATTTCCATAATTGCCGGTCGATCGTTTATTTTATCGACTTTTTTTTTAAAAAGTTAGTTTTGTTTTTCTAAGTTTAAAATATTATTTTGCAGTTTTTAATTTTACGTTTTAAGCTTATCGGTTTTTTTTTTAAACTTATCGGTCTAGTTTGCAGTTTTGTTAAAAATATTAACTTATTTGTTTAATTTTTATTTTAATTTTTAGATTTAATTATATATTACTATAATTTTTATACAAAATGCAATAATAACGTTTTAAAAACTAAATAATATAATCGGCGCTATAGTTTAAATATTATTTTAATTAACCGCTTAACGTAAAACAAAACTATTTAAAATATTATAAAACGTATACTAATATTTAACATTATATAAACTTTTATAATATCGAAATTATAAATATTTAAAATATAACCAAAAATACTTTTATGTTTATATTTAAAATATACGTTAAAAAATAATATTGCAGGCAATAAAAATAATAATATTTTAAATTAACTATTTTGTAAAAAATGTTTTTTTATAATTATTTTTAAAAACTAACTATAAATATAAATTAAATAATAATAAATAAACGACCAGTTATATAAAAAAACCTTTTTTTTTATATCTTCGTTTCCTTATCCTTTTTTAAGCTAAAGCGCCTAAAGCGTCGCTACGATCCTATCGCTCTAAAGCGCCTGGAGCGTTGCTGCGATCCCATCGCTCTAGAGCGCCTGGAGCGTCGCTGCGATCTTATCGCTCTATGTCACGTGACTACCAGTTGGTCCGGGCGTTTTCCCCAAAACCTTTAGTCTTATCTTACGGCCCAATCCTGGACCACCTATCGGTTCGTAACACTAGACCGAACATAAAAAACAATAGCATTTGACTATATAGTCAAATTACTAAAGTCAAAAAAACCTATAACAAAAGTAAAGTTTAACTCTATTATAGTTATAATAAACAAACTTACAAAATACGTTTATTTTATACTATATAAAAAAGCAAGCTTAGCAAAAGACTTAGCTTACGCAATAATAAAACATATTTTTAGTAAACATAGTTATTTAAAAACAATTATTACCGATAAAAATAAAACAATAGCATCTAAGTTTTAGCAGTTATTTACCAAAATTTTAAAAATTAAGCACAAAATGTCTACAACATACCACCTACAAACAGATAGTTAAATAAAAAAACTAAACCAAACACTAAAATAATATTTACGTTATTATATTAATTAAAATTAAAATAACTAAATAAAATTATTACTAAACGCAAAACTAGCGTATAACAGTTTAATAAACAAAATAATAAAAATATTACTATTTAAAACAAACTATAAATATAATATAAACACGCAACGACATTATATTAACGGTATTACCGCACCGGCAGCCGAGATTTAAGCAAAAAAGTTACTAAAACTACAAAAATGGCTACAAAAAAAACTTACATTCGTTTAACAAAAAATAAAAAAATACTACAACAAAAACAGATTATTAAAGCTAATTTTAAAAAAAAAAAATAAAGTCTATTTTTTAAAACGCAATATTTAAACAAAACGTAATAACGAAAAACTCGATTTTAAAAACATTAAACTTTTTAAAATTAAAAAAGCACTTTTATTAATAATATATAAACTAAAGTTACTAAATACTATAATTATTTAACTAATATTTTATATATTATTATTAACTAAAGCGCATTTAAACGCTACGCTTAAAACTTAACTAAAAGCAAACGAAAACAAAAATATCTATAAAATAAAAAAAATCCTAAATTTACGACAAAATAAAAAAAAGTTTAAATATTTTATTAAATAAAAAAGCTATACGTACGCTAAAACTATATAAAAACCGAAAAAACATTTTATAAACGTAAAAAATTTTGTTAAAAATTTTTACCGACAACACCTAAACCGACCTCGGCCAAAGCCGAAAAGTCGACCGCCCAAAAAAAAAAAAAACCCTTATAATACTTTAATTAATTATATTAACTACGCCTACAATACGAGCAAAAATTACCGCTTTTAATTTTAAACGTTCCTACTTGTTTAATTCGTTTAAAAAACAAAAGCCTCGTTAAACTAGTTTAACTTTTTAAAACTAAGCTATAGATTTTAATTTGCAAAAACGAATAAGCCGCAAAACTGCCTTATTTGCTTCATTTTTTTGTCGTTTTAGCTTTTCGCGATAATAACGCTACAATTTAATAAAACGCTTTTTTGCTAAAACCTTTTCACAAGCTAAACGTTAAAACTCTGCCTAAATACGTTAAAAAAAAAACAACAAAACACTATTTTTATTACAAAAACTACTTATATAAATATATTTTTCGCAATACTTAACATTTTTTATTATAACGTACTTTTAACCTTTATCGAAACAGCAAAAACAAAGCATAACTTTAAAACCAAAGTTTTCAAAAAAATCTACGAAATCGAACCGATAAACGGTAAAAAAAGCAAATTTACTATAAAACTTAATAACGCGACCTAACATAGCGAAAAAAAAAAAAGTTAGCAAAAAAACACACATATATAAAAAAAAAAACACTAACCTATTTATTTTATTAAAACAACAAAACTAAAAAAAAAAAAATAATGTTACGAACTAATAAAAAAAAAGCCCGCTAACAAGCTCGGAAAAAAAAACAAATCATTTACCGAAAGTACGGATAAAACGATATATAACAAATAAAAAAATTTATAATAATTAATAAAAATGTACTAATTATAACTAAACAACATAAATTTTTAATAATTTAATTAGCAATAATCAAAAAAAGTACAGTAATTAAGAAAAATCATTAATAATTACTAAAAATAAAAAAATAAGTATATAAAAAAAAGTTTTCCTATATAACTAGTTATTTATTTATTACTATTTAATTTATGTCTATAATTAATTTTTAAAATTAACTATAAAAGAATATTCTTTACGAAACAATCAATTTAAGATACTATTGTTTTTATTACCCATAATACTATCTTTTAACGTATACTTTAAACATAAACATAAAAGTATCTTTAGTTATACTTTAAGCATTTATAACCCCGATACCACGAGAGCATATATAGTATTGGACACTAGTGTACGCTTCGTAACAATTAAAAGTTACGTTAATTTTTAGATAATAAAAAGGTTTTTTTTTAATTATAATAGTTTTTTTTGCTATAAAAAATTAACGTTAGTTTTAAATATTTAAAAAAAAAAAGCTATTTATTACGATAAAAAAAATTAAAATAATTTATTGTTTTTTTTAACGATTTTTTTTTTAATTTAGTTTAAATAGACTTAACGTTTATATAATTATATATATATTTTTCGATAAATTTAAAAAGTAATAAAGTTTTGTTAAAGTTAATAATATATTAAAAAAAATATTTTGAAAGTTAAAGTTTTTGATAAAATTATTTATTAGCGTTATGTTTTATTAAAATATAATTATTCGAAAATTTTGTCGAATAAATTGTAAAAATTAATTATAGTATTTAACGATTTTTTTTAGTATTTTTGTAATAGCGTAAATAATATAATAACGGCTAATTTTATAGTGACGTAAAAAGTTTTTAAATTAATTGTTTAAAAAAACGAAAATTGCTAAATAATTAAAATATAATTTAATAAATAAAATAACAGCTTTTTTTCGAAATTAATGTTTTAATATAATTTTTTTTACTTTTTTTACAAAATAAAAGTTATTTTAAAGCCGTATTTTTAGCAAAAACTATTATAATATACATTTAATAAATTAATTACCGATAATGCCGGCTTGATTTTTTTATTAATTAATAATTATTAAAAAACTAGCGATTTAAAAATATAACTAAACTTTTAAAAAAAAAAGTTTTTTAAAGCTTTTTTTAATATTGCTTTTTGTAAATAATTTTTTATTTTTAAAATAAATTTATTAGCTAAAAGTATTACGATTAAAAAAGATACGGTAATTTTTAATAAATAATAATACTTTTATTTTTCGGCGCTGTAAATAGATTTTTTTAATCCGCCGAATAAAAAGTAAAAGCTTTTAATTAGGTCGAACAAAGCTTTGCTGTTTAAAGCTAGGCCGTTTAGCTAACGGTACGGGAATTATAGCAAGTAAAATAGTATTATTATTAATTTTTATTTCGGAAATAAGCTTTTTAAAGTATTAAAAAGCTTTAATAACGATTTTTATTAATTTAACTATATATAAATAATTTAAATCAATGGAAAAAATAGATTTATATATAATATCTGCTTAATTAAGCCTTTTCTAAAAATGGTTTAGCTTAAAGGGTGGTCCGTGTGATAAAACATTAATTTAAAGAGTTAATGCGGTAATCCTAACAAATTTGTTTGGGCGACTTGTTATTAGCCAACGTAGATCTTATATTTAGTCCCTAAGGATGTCAGAGGAACATATATGTACATGTAGTCAAGTCTTTCCCACTGAACAGGGCTTTGACAAGACTTCAACAAGGGCTATCACAAGGGTTTCGACAAGGACTGTTGATTGTACAGTAAGTCAAGGCTATTTGAAAAAATAATTGTTACATCTTCCCCCCTCCCTGTCACCTTATTTTCCACCAAATTGACTATGCGTCACTACCACATTACTACATGTGATTAGTTGTTAAAAATTGGTCTACAGATGTCCCTACCAAAAAGGCTTGCTCACCGCTTTCGGCCTTGGCATTCGGCCTTGGCATTCGGCCTTGACCCCTGACCCCTTGACCCCCCTTTGGACCCTTTGGCCGCTTTTACCCTTCTTTGGGACCTTTTGACCCCCTTTGGCCCCTTTGGCCGTATTTACCCTTCTTTGGACTATTTGGCACCTTTGGCACCTTTGGCACCTTTGGCACCTTTGGCCCTTCAACCCTCCTTTGGACCCTCTGATCCTTTTTTGGTCCTTTTGCCCCCCCTTGGACCCTTTGGCTCTTCATCCTTTCTGCCTTCCGTATATTTATTCCCTCCTTCTAGCCGAATAACCTCTTAAACATGTCGTATAATCCGTTCAATCCAGGCTTAAATTTGCTCTTGAAATAATTCTTTCCAAGCCTTTGCCTAAGCCTTCTTGCCTTCGGCCTTTAACTTTAAAAGTCCATATTTTGTTATTTTCCTTTTTAAATAAGCCTAAGCCGGCTCGATTATATTAAAGTTTAGGGAATTGCTAGGCTATAGCAAACACTTTATTCTATAAAAGTTGTAAACCTTGCTTTAAACAAAATAAGCATAAAATAAGGCTTCGTTTTTTTAAACTAATATTTTTAAGCTAAAGCGTTTAATAAAAAAAATAATTTTAAAAATTATAACCTTTTATTAATATCGCCACCAGTTTATCTTATTTCTCGGCTTTCGTATAAGCTTTTCGTTTTTAGCGTTCTATTGTTACGAACCAACAGATGGTCCAGGATTGGGCCGAAAGGACAAGACTGAGGGACTTGGAGAAGACGCCCGGACCAACTGGTGGTCACGTGACATTAGAGCGATGGGATCGCAACGGCGCTCTAAGCGCTCTAGAGCGATGGGATCGCAACGGCGCTCTAAGCGCTCTAAAGCGATGGGATTGCAACGGCGCTCTAAGCGCTTTAGTTTATATAGGGATAAAGGAATAAAGATATAAGAAAAAGGGTTTTTTTATATAGCTAGTTATTTATTTATTACTATTTAATTTATGTTTATAGTTAGTTTTTGGAAATAGCTATAAAAAAACATTTTTTACGAAGCAGTTAATTTAAAATACTATTGTTTTTATTGCCCGTAATATTATCTTTTAATGTATACTTTAAATATAAATATAAAAGTATTTTTAGTTATATTTCAAATATTTATAACCTCGATACTATAAAAACATATATAATATTAAACATTAATATACGTTTCGTAACATTTTAAATAGTTTTATTTTACGTTAAGCGGTTAATTAAAGCAATATTTAAACTATAGCATTTATTATTTTATCTAGTTTATAAAATATTATTACTACATTTTAAGCAAAAATTGCAATAATATATAATTAAATACGAAAGTTAAAACAAAAGTCGGACAAACAAGCTAATATTTTTAACGATATAACAAATTAAATCGATAAGCTTAAAAAAAAAGCCGATAAATTCGAGACTTAAAATTAAAAATTACGAAACAACATTTTAAACTTAGAAAAACAGAATTAACTTTTTTAAAAAAAAGTCGACAAAACAAATAAACGATTAAAAATTACGACAACAACAATAGAAATAGTTAAAAAACCCGTAAAAAACTTAAAACTTTTAAGCCTAGCACAATTCGATAATATATTAAGAAAATTAAAAAGATTTTTAATATAAGCCTAAGCTTATTTTTATTTTTATAAAGATTTTTTTTAAAAAGACAATAAAATCGGAAAAATTTATACAATAGCCGGATTGTTCGAAAAACGAATATTGTTATAGTTCGAACCGCATTTATTTAAAGCAACGATTTTGCCGATAAAAAATTATCCGGAAAATATGCAAAAGATTTTTTAAAGTTATAAATTGTTCAAAAACGAGCTTAAATACTTGTGTATTAACCCTAAAAAAAAACGACAAGCTTAAAACGATTTACAAAAACTAAAATAAACAAGATCGGCATTAATATATGCGATAAAGTTTTAAAAAATCGCAGCTATTTTTGATTTAAATAACTAAGCTAAAATAATAATATTTTATAAAAGGTTAAAAAATATAGTTAAAAATAAAATTAGCAAGCTATTATAATTTAACGATTTTAATAAATATATTAGTAACGTAATTAAAGCTAATACGAAATTATATAAGAAACGGCGGGAACTTTTTAACAAAAAATAATAATAATAATAATAAGCTTAATTAAAAAAAAAAACGTTAACAGTTTACGGCATATAGTATATATATAAAACTAATAAAACTTAGCGCAATGCAGCAATAACGAAAAAATTAGAAAAAAAAATCTAAAGACTTTAAATATTATAACTATAACAAGCTAGGATATTACGCTAAAAATTGTAAAAAAAAACTACGCAAAAATCTACGAGTATTAAAAGCTAGAATATTTAAAGCTAAAAAAAGCAACTAATAAATTAATATAATACAAGCTTATTATAATAATAAAGTATTAAACGTAAAGCAAAGTAGTAAAGCATTAAGCGGAAATTAGGAAGTATAAAAAAAAGTATAAGCATTAACGGGACAACTAATAGCGCAGTTATATTTAAGGCGAATAGTAGCAAAAATTTACGAGCAAGTTGTTTACGATAAAAAAAAGTTTACCGATAGTTTAGAAGAAAAAGCATAACTTAATAAAGCAGCACGTTTAAAACGTGGTTTAGCAAAGGTAGTATAAATTTTAAAATAAAAACCTAAAGCTATAAAGGTGATTATAAAACAAATTTAACAAGAGTTATAGCACTAAGTAACTATCGCGTTAAACGAATAAAAGAACGTTTAAACTTATAGCGAGTAGTTAACGCTAAAAAAAAATTTACAAAAAAATTTTCGAACTTAAAAAATAACAGAAAGTATTTCTAAAATTATGTTTACTTTTTAATTAATAAAGCAATATCGATTTTATATATATAATAGACAAAAGCCGATCGATATGTATACCGAGACATTAAAGATAAAATAATATGCAAAAAGAATTAGCTTAAAAAAAAATGCTTAAACGATAACTTAAAATGTTATTATAAAACTTGCAATTACTAAACTAAAAACGAATAGTTAAATTAGTTTATACGAAAGGGGATAATTTAAGGACGAGTTTGCTTATATACGTAAAAAGATAAATTTTGCTTAAAACAAAAAATAAAAATTTTAACTAAGGAAAAAATAAAACAAAAGCTTGATATTAAATTAAAGCAATAGCTTTTATAATATTATAAAAAATGCAAAGATATAATAATTAGAGCAAGTATAAATGTTTTAAAAACGAAAAAGTTCGACACTTTTATTTTAATTAATCGTTTATATAATAGTACTATGTTTAAAAACGACGACGAGCGGTTACGACTACGCTATAAAAAATACTACGAGATATTATAGGCAAATTATATAGTGCATAAATGCGAAAAATATATAGTAAAAAAAATTAAGAATTTTTAATTTCTAGCTCGTATAGCTAGGACAAAGATTCGGAATTTTTATAAAAAAACTAAAATTAAAAAACTAGTAGTAACGTACCGAGCAGCTTACGGATACGCTATATTTAAACAAGATCTATAATATCCCGAAAATTGCAAAAAAAAGTTTACGACTTAAAAACGATGTTAATATATTTAATATAAAATTTATATATTTTATAAAGTTTTTTAATACGAAAAAATAAAAATAAAAAATCGAAGAAAAAAATTAGCAAAAATTAACTTTTATTTAAAATCGTTGAAAAAATAATAAAACAGCAAAATTTACGAAAAAATAAAACTAATAATAAATATATTAATAAGTAAAAAACGACGAAAAACAGTTGTAAAACAAAATTAATAGCTAGTTTATAAAATTTTTAAGTTTTTGTATAAAATAAAAATATAACTTAAAAAAATATAAATATTAGTAAACGTAATTTATAATAAAAAAAAGCTAAAAGTTTTATTTAATATAAACGTTTATAAAAGTTTTATTTTTCCGAATTTAGTTAACGAATTAGATTTAACATAGATTAAAAAAAAAAATTTTTATATATTTACGACTTTCGATAGAAAAACTATAAATTATAATAATAGAAAAGTTATACGGAAAACTGCAAAACTTTTAGTAATTATTTAAAGTTATTTAAAACGCTTTAAGTTCGATATTGCAAAAATATTATACGATATAATATTAAAATTAATTTAGTTACGGAAAAGTAATTTTAAAATAAACTAGAAAACTAGCTGTTTTTAGTAAAATTTGCCCGAAATAATTAAACTAAAAAAAGACTTAGCTTTTGCAAAATTTTAAATACGAGTTATATATAAGCTTAAATAGTTAAATAAAATACGAAACAAAATATTATAATAAGTTAACGAAAAATTTACGATTAAAGTATTAAAAGAGTACGCTAAATTTAAAAGCTTGTTTATAAAAAAATATAGTAAAAAAACAAAGCTATTAAAGCATAGTAAGTATAATTACGCAATTAATTTAAAAGAAAAGACGTATTTTAAAGTTTTTAAATTATATAAGTTAAACAAAAAATAACTCGACGAACTGCGAAAATATTTTAACAAAAATTTAAAGAAAAGATTTATACGATATTTTAAATTATCGGCAATAGCATCGATATTATAAGTACTAAAAAAACTAAGAAAAAATAGAAAACGAAAATAAAAAAATTGCAAAAATTGGCGATATTTTAATTTTATTATTATTAAAAATAAAAGACTTATATTATAAATAAACGATTTAAAAAACCGTTTTAAAAAAACATAGTAGCTTATAATATTTAATATTTTAAAAGCTTATTACTATATTAAAATTAAAAAAAGCAACGAATAAAAAATAGCATTTATTATAAAATATAGATTATACGAGTTTTTAGTAATAGATTTTAATTTTATTAACGTATTAGCGATATTTTAATTAATAATTATAAATATATTACGTAAATTTATCGACAAATTTATAGTAATATATTTAAATAATATTTTAATTTATTTAAAGATATTCGAAAAGTATAAAAAATACGTGCAATAAATACTTTAAGCGTTATAAAAAGCAAAGTTAAAAGTATAGTTAAAAAAAACCGAGTTTTATAAATAATAAATAGATTTTTTAAAATATATAATATTTTTAAAAAAAGTATAAATTTAATAGTTTAAACTAAAAAGAATAAAAAATTAGCCCGTATTAAAAAATATTAATAATATATAATTGTTTATAAGATTTATAAACTATGTATATATATTTATTAAAGATTTTAAAAAAATCGCAGCATTTTTTATAAACTTTATTAAAAAAAACAAACTTTTTTAATAAACGGAAAAAAAGCAAAAAGCGTTTAATATATTTAAAAATGCAATTTTAAGCGATTTAGTACTTAAATTACCCGATTTAAATAAAAAATACGAAATAAAAATCGACGCTAATAATTATGTTATAAAAAAACAATTAATTTAACGAAATGAAAACGGCAAATTATATTTAATAGCATTTTTTTCGAAAAAGTTTTTAAAATTTAAACTAAATTACTAAATTTACGATAAAAAATTTATAGCGATAATAAAAATATTTAAGCAATAAAAACACTATTTAAATAATATAATAGTACCGGTAAAAGTTTATTTAAATTATAAAAATTTTACAACGTTTATAACTATTAAAGTATTAAATAAACGATAAATAAAATAGGCAGAATTTTTATTATAATTTAATTTTAAAATTATTTATATTAAAAGCAAAAAAAACGACAAAGCTGATATTTTTAGCTAAAAAAACGACTATAAGCAAAAAATACTATTAAAAAATTAAATATTATTATATAAAAATATAAATAAAAACTTATTTATTAATTTTATATAAACAAATTACGAAAAATAAGACTAAAAAATATAAAACGTACTATTAAAATTAAACAAATTAACTAATTAATGCTATAACGATAAACTATATATATTTAAAATATATTAATACGAGTTAGTTAAAAAAATATATAAATATTTATTTTTAAAACATTAAAAAATATTTAAAACGTTTAGTAAACTACGAAAAAATTATAATTTTTTAAAAACATTAGCAATAATAAAAAAAATTATCGCAAAATATAATTTATATAAAAAATCTAAAATAATAAAACATAAACTATATAAAAATTTAATATTAATATTAATATTAAATCGAATATAAAAAATAATAATATTTAACTATATAGTTAAACTATTAAAATTAAAAAAACTTATAATAAAAATAAAATTTAACTTTATTATAATTATAGCAAATAAATTTATAAAATACGTTTATTTTATACTATATAAAAAAACAAGCTTAATAAAAAATTTAGCTTACGCAATAATAAAATATATTTTTAATAAATATAATTATTTAAAAACAATTATTATTAATAAAAACAAAACAATAGTATTTAAATTTTAACAATTATTTACTAAAATTTTAAAATTTAAATATAAAATATTTACAATATATTATTTATAAATAAATAATTAAATAAAAAAACTAAATTAAACATTAAAACAATATTTACGTTATTATATTAATTAAAATTAAAATAACTAAATAAAATTATTACTAAACGTAAAACTAGTATATAATAGTTTAATAAATAAAACAATAAAAATATTACTATTTAAAGCAAATTATAAATACGATATAAATACGTAATAATATTATATTAACGGTATTACTATACTAATAGCAAAAATTTAAGCAAAAAAATTGCTAAAACTACAGAAATAGCTATAAAAAAAACTTACATTTGTTTAAAAAAAGATAAAAAAATACTACGACAAAAGCAAATTATCGGAGCTAATTTTAAAAAAAAAAAATAAAGTTTATTTTTTAAAACGCAATATTTAAACGAAACGCAATAACGAAAAACTTGATTTTAAAAATATCGGACTTTTTAAAATTAAAAAAGTTATATTACTAATAATATATAAACTAAAATTACTAAATACTATAGTTATCCGACTAATTTTTTATATGTTATTATTAATTAAAACGTATTTAAATACCGCGCTTAAAATTTAATTAAAAGTAAACGAAAACAAAAATATTTACGAAATAAAAAAAATCTTAAATTTACGACAAAGTAAAAAAGAATTTAAATATTTTATTAAATAAAAAAGCTATACGCACGCTAAAACTATATAAAAACTAAAAAAACATTTTACGAACGTAAAAAATTTTATTAAAAACTTTTACCGATAACACTTTAATTAACCGAAACTAAAAAAAAAAAAATCGACTACAAAAGCGTTAAAAAAACGCTAATTAAACTTAAAAGTAAAAAAAAAGCTAAAATAATCTTTTTTACCAAAAAAGGAAATGTTTAGTTTAACTAAACCTTTAGTCACTAGGTCGGCAATACGTTTTTTATAAAATTCGCGTTGTTTATAAATACGGTATAAGCAAGCGAAAGTTTCCAAAAGCGCCTTTTCGGCATGTTTTTCCTTTTTTTTAAGCCGAAAAAACTTTTTTAACGCTTTGTGCAATTTAGACAAAAGCACTTTTATACAATTATACGACCGACCAGCCTAAATATAGTTACTATAACGAGATATACCCGTTATAATAGTATAAGTACGTTTTTTAAAAAAACAACGAAAACAAAAAACGGCTTTAAAACCTTCGAAGTTAATTAAATAAACAAAAGCTTAACGCTGTTTAGTTTTTTTGTAAAAAGAACGCTTAGCTATTCTGTTAGGCATAGTTATAAAAGAAGGTAATAACCGAAAGGAAAAAAAACAGGAAAAAAACTTACCTAAGAAAATTGTTAAAGACAATAATCGTAAAAAAAAGAAAATAATGTTACAAATTAATAAATAGTCTAGGATTAGGCCGAAGGGACAAAACTGAAAGACTTAAAAAAAACGCCCGGACTAACTAGTAATTACGTAATATTAGAGCGATAAGATCGCAACGACGCTTTAAGCGCTTTAAAGCGATAGGATCGCAACGGCGCTTTAGGCGCTTTAAAGCGATAGGATCGCAACGGCGCTTTAAGCGCTCCAGTTTATATAAAAATAAAGAAATAAAAATATAAGAAAAAGGGTTTTTTTATATAGCTAGTTATTTATTTATTACTATTTAACTTATATCTATAGTTAGTTTTTAAAAATAACTATAAAAAAACATTTTTTACGAAACAGTTAATCTAAAATACTATTGTTTTTATTGCCTGTAATACTATCTTTTAACGTATACTTTAAACATAAACATAAGAGTATTTTTAGTTATACTTTAAGTATTTATAACCCCGATACCACGAGAGCATACATAGTATTGGACACTAGTGTACGTTTCGTAACATCTATTTTTATTTTAACTTTATTCTAAGTTTATTCCGTAAACCTAGCTTTAATATTAAAGTATTTAATTCTTATTCGGCTTTTATAACAGGCTTTAATTTTTCGTTTAACTTAACTAACTATTTATCGGCTTTTTCCCGAGCCTTTTTAGTTTCCGGCTTATATATATAATAAAAGCTTTTTTAATCGTACGAAAAAAAGCTTTAAAACATAAATTCGGAATATTTTTTTTAGCGTTTACGAATAATAGATTTTAAAAATCGTTTTTAAAAAGTTTTCTATACTTTATATCTTTTCCGCCGGTAGTTAAATATAATAGCTATTTTATCGGTTTATATAACGCGTTTTTAGTTTTTAAAAGTTTAATATATATAAGCTTAATACTAAACTAGCTAGGCAAATTTTATATCTTTGGTTAACCTTAATTTACGTATTAACTTCGTTTTTTTTATACCAGCCGTACAAAAGACTCGCTAAACGGTTATTAAAAAAATTTTCCCAATTTCTCTAGCTATAAAAACACAAATTAGTTCGCAGCTATAACGATTGGTCTATATTTTCTCAATAATCTTGTTTTTAGCCGCGGTTTATTTTAACGGCCGGCCTAAGCGAAGGCCGTTAGCGACATATATATTTAAAATAACTGGATTATTTAGATCTAAGCCTCGTTAAACAGCTTGATTAAAAATGTGGTTAATAGTTCTTGTTTTAATGCCGGTTATTTGTTCGATTTCTTGGTTAGAGTGGCAGCCACCGATCTTGAAGGCCAAGGCCTGTGACCGCGTGGCTGGATTAAAAGTAGGCATTGCCAAAAGGTGTACAAAATAAAGGAAAGAAAAAAAGGAAAAAAAAATCAATTAAAGCTATATAGACTATTTGGCTACACTTAGGTCTTCGTACGGGCTGTTAGGTCTTTATAAGGGCTATTAGGCCTTCATAAGGGCTATTGGGCCTTCATGAGGGCTAATAAGCCTTCAAAAGGGCTGTTGGGCTTCATAAAGGCTATTGGGCTTCATGAAGGCTATTGGGCTTTCATGAAGGGGGTAATTCTGCCGACAGAACCAAATGCCAAGAATGCCAAGGCCGAAAGCGGTGAGCAAGCCTTTTTGGTAGGGATATTTGTACCATTTTATCTATTTGCTACCAAACTTGTATAACAATTAATTTAATACCTTATTAACGCAATAACAATACCACTAAGCATAGAAGGCTGTTAGGCTGGTAATACACTCTTGAAGTGGCCAATAACGGTGATAAGGGTTAGATGTAATAACTCTTTATCAGATAGCCTCTAAATATCTTCAAGTGCGGTAAGGTGTTAAAGGTACTTTAAAGGAAGTGCCAAGCATACCTAGACAAGGTTCACTTTACTCCCTTAGGAACTAAATACTGTAGAGATATATGAAGCTTAGCTATTGGCCCTGCTTTTAAAAAGGAGTATATACTTAACAACGCGATTAATTTTCGTGTTGGTATATGACCTATTAATGGTATAACTGTACTTTATAGGTTAATCAAATACTGTCATCCCGTCTAACCAGACCAGTCTAATTTAAGAAGCGTTATTATCAATGGGTAGTATAGTATTGAGTAAGTCGATTAAGCATTGAATTCAACATCTTACTATTACTTTTCAAGCGGAGATTGAAGTTGCTGAAGTTCGAGAGGCGTAGACCAAAGTTGCAGGACCTAGACCTAGCCTGGCTAGGATATTCCGCTTAATGTGCTTTAATAGTACTCTGTCTAATACATAGGATATTGCCAGCTGCGAGAATGAAATACAGCCCTGCCTATCTAGTCAACCCGCTGGCCGCCAGCCCGTAGTTTGCAGCCACTGGCGACAGTGCTCCAAATTCTCTAAACACGCTGAGGGACCAATCGCTCGGTCGACTGGCTTTATCAATGAAATTCTCAAAAAGGCATGCAACGGGTTATACAACGCGCAGATACCAGCGTGCAGCATTATGACATATTGCTGGCCAACATACGGTTTCGAAGCTATGCGGACTGACAGAGATTTTGAACATTGCTCTAGCGGACCTGTTTTGATATTCATGCACTGCGACCGGAGACCTTAGACGAGTTCTAGGGCTTCCATCTATTTGTCCTCTACTGTGTGCTAGTTTTAGTATAGAAGGACACATAACAGGGGCTGAATGTCCATAGCTAGCAGAGTGGCCATGCTAATCTCTCGGCTTTCATCATTCATTTCAACAATTTCTTTTGGCGTAGGATAAAGATTCCATTAATATGGGATACGCATATCTTTCCCCTGCTGTTTGGGATATTTCGCCATCTATTGAGTGCTTGTATGGGTTGCTTAGAGCTAACCTAACTTTGAGCTATCGCGGCCAGGAGAACCTCACCTACACTACGTAGACGTGGTGTCTGATATAGATAACTATCAAACTCGTCATCTGGTGAATATGATTATTAAGCAGTGGCTCGCAAAGGGAAGCCCAAGGCTGTCAGTGATTGATATTTAGTTCTAGTGTCCTATACTTGAAAACCTCAAGCCTGCCTTAGCACCCTTTTTAACGTCAAGCTGACCCATTACGCGGTCTTGGTCGCATTGCACATTGATCTTCGTGTGGTCAAATTCATTATACAAGCTAATTAGGTGCTAGTACGTACATAATTTCTGGTGCTAGTCAGAACCCCATCGCCTATCCGCTTGGTAGCTTTTCATACCGTCCAATAGCAGAACTCATCCATCTAATTTGCATGCGTACGCACAAACCAGCCCCAGCTTTAGTACGAGAAGACATGCTTGAATTTCGAGGAGACGAACGTCGGCTTTCCGACGTCACATGCCTTAATGTCGGCTGAGTATGACTTCGCGCTTCGAAACACACGGGTAGAGCGGCAACAAATCGAAGAGAAATTATATGTAGCCACAGTCACTGACAAGAGTCTACAAAGTCAGTTTTATGAGAGTTTTAGAGGTCTCTAGACTACATATGACTACTGATATAAATTTCCGGCTTAGGTATCTCATGTCTTGACAGGCTGGAAAACTAATCTAAAGGTAAAGCGTTGCTGCCGGCTTCATGGTGGCATAACGAAGTTTGTGAGCCATGGCCGCAATCGACGACCGGCACAATGACGGCGCAAGCCTAGAATGCATCCAGCTTTTCAGAAGCTCAATATAGCCCAATCAATTACACAGGCAAATCAAACCAACACGCTTCGCCCGACCTGGAAGCTTCAACGTCGCATGCACTGAAGGACATCGAGGAAAGCAGCAACGACAATGCCGGATACATAGGCGAGAGGGCGTCTAAAGAGGACGGGCTCACGAGGACGGAAAATGGCCATGTCGATGGCTGAGAGGCTCCCTCTACCTCGTGAGATCCTCTTCGTGGCCATCGCGTGTGCCGCACACCTCTACACATGTAAGTCTATGCTCTCTCGTCTACGTCCACCTATGCTTTCCTTATGACCTACGCATATATCCTGCTAGAACTTCATTGAGGAAGCTGGCCTTGGCCAGGCCATCAGCATTCGCACACTCAACATCACCAACCCAAGAGAGCTGAGCTAGTTCGTCGTAGGCTACAGCTTGACCGTGGGAATGTTCATCCTGTTCTGGGGCCGGCTGGGCGATGTCTATGGATACAAGTCGATATTCTTAATTGCCATATCGTGGTTCTCGGCTCTGGATCCTAACATACGGCTGCGTATTCAAACCAAGTTCTCCTCACCTTCGCGCCAGTGTTGCAGGGTATCGGTCCGACCAACGTGCTCCCTAGCGGCCTGACTATTCTTGCGCGACGTATAATCCCCGAGCGACGCAAGAATATGATCTTCCGCCATCTTCGGCGCGATGGCGCCAGGAGGGTCTATCCTCAGTTCGCTGTTCAGCGCCACACTCTCTCTGGCCTGGTAGCCCGGACGTTCTGAACTTCCTCTATTACCCTTGCGGCTATCGTCGTTCTCGGCTACAAGGCTATTCCACCCTGTCCCCCGAGTTTCCGACGAAAGCAACCGAAAAGATTTGTGAACACCCTGAGAGCTATCGATTTCGTGGGCACCGTACTAGATGTGACGGGCCTGGTACTAGTGAACTTCGCCTGGAACCAAGCACCCATTGTCGGCTGGCAATACACGTATGTCTATGTGCTGCTGATCATCGGTGTCTTGTTATCAGCAGCCAGCAGCGTTCTTCGTTTACGAGATCCGCTACGCGACTATGCCGCTTATTATCTTTAACGCCTTGGCTAGCGGTGTAGCCTTAGTGCTCGCCGCTCTGGCTTGTGGTTGGGCGGCCTTCGGTATCTGGTTCTTCCACACATGGGAGTCGCTCTTGAATCCCCGCCAGGAACCTCCTCTATTAGCCATTGCCCTGCATTTGCCTGTTGCCATTTCCGGAGCCGCGGCGGCGCTGTTCACAGGTTCCATGCTCCATCGTCTAGTCCGCCTGCTATTATGACCGGCGCGCTGGTGGTGTTCACGATCGGAATAATTCTCATGGCTACGTGCCCAATAGACTATATATACTGGGCGCAGATGTTCGTTTCGATTGCCGTTATCCTGGGGGGATGGACATGAGCTTTCCTGCGGCAACGTTGATACTGTCGAACTCAGTTTCTCAGAAGTATCAAGACATCGCGGCAAGCTTGGTCAATACCATTGTAAGGACCATTTTTCGGCTAATGTGAGTTAGCTGGACATAGTAGCTTTAAGATATTATTGATATGGAAATACCATTTGCCTGTGGCTACACAATTTCTATCGTTCGAGGTGGTGAAAGGCACAGGGAAAAGCTATTGCCTTTGAATGAAATATTGACTTCAAGAAAAGTCTAAGAGACTCAGCGCGATCCAATTTTACAGTTGTGTCAGGCTCGCCTGCTACCTTTCGTAAAGTAGAATGCTCATATAACCGCCGAGTATTTTTAAATGTTGACCAATGTTGAGCAAGAGATTATGCGCTATCTCTATACAACGTTGGAAAGAATGCTCGCCTCCATAAGATAGTGACCTTAATTAACAGTTATCCCAGCGGTGAGCAACTTACACATCCAAACTCCTCGCACGGCTGTATGGCTGCTCACGAGGTGCTGAATGAAGTCCTCTGCGTAGTGAAAATCAGAATGACGTTCTGTACAGCCGAATAATTTATGCATCTGGTTTAAATGGCTTATTGGGAATACCTGTGCTACTGCGCCACAAAGGCTGCAATCAAACCCGGCCCAGGTCTCCTTTCGATTCAAGTCCCCAATAAACCCGCAACTCCAGGAGTAGTGGGATGGGGTGTTTCGGCGTCGCTCGGCGGCAGCTAGATATACGGTGCTCCCATTTGGCCTCAAAATGTAAGGTCCTCCGGGAATCCAAAGCTTTATTGACTCTCTCCTCTTAAAGTGCTCAATGATATGCAATGCGCGTTCCTCCCAGCTCTTGCACGCAAATCCGCAAATATGGCAGGTCAAATCATATGTTGTCGTATCCACTTCCTCTACCCATTGATCAAGACCAATGCGATCGATGATGGATGGCATTAGGCCGTCTTTGTAGTGCACTGCACGGATGTGCTGCTTGAGGGCATCCTTACGAAAAAAGGTTCTTTCCGACTTTGGCGTTTCCCAGCATGTATGAAATCGATGCGTACAGCCAACATCGGTAAACACCCCATTCTCGAAGAGCACTTGAGCCGTACATATTGGGCACGATTCGCTGATGCCTTGGCGAGCCGAGAAGGGTGGAGCGCATATCCAATGAACCTGCGGAGCGTGGACAGTCTCTTCATGGCGTCTCCAACTGTATGGATTATCAAACCCTTTCCTGCAAAATGTACATCCAAACACATGGGGGTGGATAACATCCTTGTGGTATTTTAGGTTACCAAGTTGAGTGAATATGTCGCCACACTCTGTACAGCGAAACACCCCGCTTATAACCGGTGATTTCTGTTCTCTATCTTCGTCAAAATGATCGCTGGCTTTGCGTTTTCCGGAATGCTCTTGAGATGCGTTCAGGAAAGGAACACGCCTTCCTTTGCGGGGGCCAAAACTCATGTAGCTGGACGCAGAACCTACGCTGTCGGCGCTGAAATTTGCGCTGCTGGCGCTGGAACCGGCACTGGACATGGACCTAACATCAAATGATTTACCATTGCGCCCCAGTTCTACTTGTCTACGTTTAGCTTCCATTCGTCCAAGTTCTATACAGCTTTTAAGTGTTCGCACGTATTCAGAGTTTCGACCAGATTCTTCTACATAGCGTTCAAGTTGTGCCGCGGGTGTCTCTACTAATTATGGTTAGTCGCAGGGTTCTCATCGATAGTCCACAACCGCCACAGATAGCACTCACCATACTCGAGTTCAGATAAAGGTTTTATTTCAAGCTGGGAGGCAGGGAACATTGATGGGTCGCTCTTCAGGAACTCTCGGTAACCTGGGCCTTTCGTCGAGTTTATCGATTCCTCAGTGTTCTGTACTCTATCGCAGGTATTGGTTTCGATCGATGCGTTCTGCGGCAGAAGCGCAGTAGATTCGACATGGCTATCAGCGAAGTCAACCGCATGCTTAGCCACGTCCTGAACCCATGCTGCAACAAAGCTCAAGCTCGAGCTTGAGGTACCTCTCAGGGGGCGGATAAGATCCAAATTAATACTAGGAGTGATAGTCCGTGCTGGTTTTTCTTTGTTGCTGGCTTGAGAGATAGCACTCTGGCGAGTAGACGGATGCGCAGACGCCACTACATTTAAGGACAGACCCTGTGAAGCTTGGCTGGGTATATCGATGTGTGGGTGGAGGTTTTTGAGGGTAAAAATAGGTGGGAGAGACTGAGATCTTTTAGGAGAGCTCTGAACCGGATATCTCTTTGGCCGCAAGGGGAGACTTGCACTGCCCAGGTAAGGTCCGTCAGATGTGGAATGGAGGTGATCGTCAAGTAGACAATAACGGTATATAGGCGACAGGTTACACTTCGAGGCACTAGAAAATTTAGACCTCTGGTTGCTCGGCGTAGGCGACACCTTTTTGATTGTGGTTTGTTGCTGCAACGTGCCTAGAGTTGGGATGTTATCTGGTGAATCTAGGATGCGAGTGGCTTGAACTCGAGGGAGTATCCTTTGTCGTGTTCTCGTAAACCAGCCGCTAACTTGTTTCACGGTCAAACCTGTTGAAGCAGCCAGAGTGGTCTTCTCTTCTCTTGATGGATAAGGCTCTGAATTGGTCGCAATCCAATTAGCGAGTATGTGCTTCTGGCGCTAGTTGATGGTAATTCGACGAGAGTCCACATCACATTCTCCTGAAGTTTTAGATGTGCCAGTCGCCAGCAATGTTACGTTTGTTTCGACATGTTGAGAAACTGCCGGCATTGCACCTGCAGAGCCAAGATCCATATCGAAATCCATCCAATCGAGAACTGTGGTAGCCCCAGTACCTTCAGCATTGCCTGAAACGTGGGACTGCAAATTAGGAACAGCCAGGCTCTCAAGGGAGGGTTGTTCGAGAGAGTATTGAGGCATCTCTTCCCCAGTTCCCATCTGGAACGAAGAAGGACTAATACCTAATTGATTAGACCAGAGGTCAAGGTAACCGTCGTGGGACAATTCTGGCACATGGGTATAATCTTCCATAGGCGGTAGAGCCGACTCCCAAATCGCATCTGTCATAGCCAGTTCTCGATCCGGGGTAGCCCGGTCCCATTCTGGAGCATCCATCGGCGTTTCAGTAGCAGCGCAAGCCGCCCAGGACGTATCTCGTTCAGCTTGGGTGGATAACCTCAATTCTACCCACAGTTTGTCATAGGACAACGTCGCTTCTGCTAGACCCGATTTAAGTAAGAGTAAATAAGCATCGAGCTCACACCAGAGAGGAGAAGCAGAGAGATGAGGGTAGGCCGCTCTCTTATCGAAACATCGTAAGGCTTTAGGCGGCGCAGATGCGCTGTCAGAGGTTGCCATTAACCAATCAGCTCTGTTCTTTTACAAGCTGCGCCGAGCACCATGAATGTCTCATCCTGCACCATAGTACTCAACCGGGACGCGGAAAAACAAAAGCACTACCAATCAACCCACTGCTTAATCCTAACAATTTTAAGACAGCCAGCCTCTCCGCCCTACCTATACACGTCAAAGAAGCCACCATGAATATCAAGTACGAACAGCACCCGCATCTTTGTTCGACACCGTAGTTTCCAACAAGTGAAAGCTGACGACCCCATCAGCACCGTATATGTCAAGGCGACGGAAACCAGGCATGGATGGAATGAATATATAAGCTGGAGGAGCCAAGGATGTTTACGATAATCAGATTTGCTGTATATATTTTTCTCTCATAGAATACCTGATTATTACATACCTCTTAATTCTATATTACCGTGTGACGGCCATATCTCCATCCACAGCATGGCAAAGACAGGATTACTCTCCTCAGAAACGATCGTCAATGTAGTATTTGGGACACTGGCCTGTCTTATCGCCATAGGTGGTGTTATTGCGACTGTTCATGCTGGTAATAAGCAGCGCCGCAACACAGTTAACTCAGAGTGTACGTCTTTCTACTTATGCTACAGTTCCCCTTGATAAGGCTACACTATCAGCTTCATGGAATTATTTGACCTGTTGCACTTCCATACGCCCAGAGGGAGGTATCTAATAACCAACTTTATCTGCCTTTGCAGTTAGCCGTGCTCCTCGACGAAAGCACACCTTCCACTTCGTACGCCTTGAGGCCCTACAGTACTTCGACAGCGACAGCGACGACTACGGCGACGCCTCACTGCCCTTCGCGAGGATGGCTGATACTGGAAATCTTGGTATTGACTTCATACCGAACAACTCCAACGCCAGGGCTTTCCAAGCCGGTTCCAGGGAAAGCGCCCGACGATGGTGGAGACTTCGATCATGATTCTTAGCTTAGGAATCAGTAGAGGGTTTTACGCAGAGAGGGCCAGCGGTCTCTCAAGACACTGGGCTAGAGTGACCTGGCATAAGTCTCGTAGATTGTATTGGTACGATCTGGCACTCGTTTGAATTATGAGATCAGACGTTGATAGCATGTAAATTTATTAGCCGCTTAAGTTGTTTCGCCAACATTATAGTCATGGAGGGATCATTAGATGAGTGGATTAAGAGCGAAGCTGTCATGCTGTTCCCCCCTCTTAGTTCCATATTAATTGTGACTTATGGCTCGTGTGCTAATTGAGTTAACAAGAGGTCGAATGAAGAAAGCTATGACGTAGTGGTGATATAGTCTAATAGCTTATATTCCTTTGGTAGAGACTATTGTTTAAGGAAGCATGAAAATATTCACCTAGACCTAGCCGACTAAAATCAAAGCGAGAATCATAAACGAGTGTCCGCTTAGCCGACGATAACTCCCAGTGCTTCAGTAATCTCTTATGACCGGGAGAAACGTATCTAAAGCCTCAAGGGCTGTGCACTAACCATAGCCTGGAACATAACTTCTAGCACTACGACTCCTCGTGCTCTTAGTGGGTGAAGGAAAACCGTCATCGTCGATGTATATCCTCGGACGTGGCGCTGACCTGTCGGCGCTTTGCATACCTCTGGTTTCACCACGGCCATGGCTATCGTAAGCTACTCTCTCATCTCGGATGTACTCGCGACTGATATCCCTGCTCTCATCCTCTGGGTGTCGCCCTCTGCTAGTTTCAATGATCCTTCGTTGATCGACTGGCCGAGACCCAGGTAGTATATATTCAGGTGCGTAGACAGATTCCCTCTGGTAAGAAACATCCTCATATCTGTGACGGTCGGGAGCATGCGGCACTTCTTCTGGCCTTCCGTAGTGGCGCCCTCGACTCCGATTGCCTCCCCCCTCTCCACGGTGAGCTCTCTTCGTTCGCTCCCTGGCCTCTCCGTTGTGTTTCTCTTTCTCGCCGTATTCCTCACTCTCTCCGTAAATAATGCCTTTAGGCCAGAATTTGTGGGCAACCAGTGTGGCGGCGCCAACTGCCCCGAGGAAAACCAAGGAAGTCTTGAGAGCTGCTTCGATTTTGTCTTCACTGGTAGGCGAGGGTGAACGCCTGCGTCTGTACGGCTCTGATCTCGTAGACTGGCTACGTGGACGGTGGCGTGAGGGGGAAGGAGAGCGCGAATAAGCTTCCGATGAATAGGAGGGAGACGGAGCTCGAGACATCCTTGTGTTTTCTCTCAAGACTTATAGAGGTGATGATAATGATTAAGAATTTAGGGTTTGATGAAGGGTAAAGAACATTAACCGCTTCTGAGCTCTAACACTTAGATGATAGGAATGTGAGCGCGAGTTTGCTTAGAGCGGCTGACAATACCACATATTAGTAGCTTAGACTGCTAATATAAGAGGAGCAAAAGAATATAGGGGACAGCTCGGGAGAGAGGTGGGTTGGCCGCGAGAACAAGCTTTTCAGTTAATCTATTCTGGGATATTCGCTCCCGGATCCAGGAACACAAAGATGTACACCCAGTGGACGGAGTGGGAGGGGGACTACGTTCTTCCCTTTGAAGCCGGGCGCAACGTCTCGCCAATGATATACAGTACCCGACGCCCAAAAATGATCACTTACTGCCCGGACAGTAACCATCGAGATAAGCACTGCTCTCTTGCTCTCACTCGGGTCAGGTCCCTGTTGGCTTTCATTGTGTACCTGGGTCGCCGGGTGCTGATTGGTATGATAAGCTGTTGGCCAGGCTAGCTCGTGTTACACATGAACTCATCGGCAGCCATGATGATCCTCCCACCATGTGGTGATGTGATCTATCATGTAAACGTTTCTTGGGTAATTGAGGAGCTAAAGTCGCTAGTTCCACCTCGTTCGGGTTATGATGTCAAGCGTGGACGGCAAGAATCTACTTATTTTGGAGATTAGGGTATTTAATAGGATCGCTACGGATAGGGTAGTTATCAAGTCGAGTAAACAATGTGGACAACACCTGGAGAGGCTCTACGAATACGTCGGCAGTTCTCATCCGATGGCTGAAGAGCTAACATATTCTGACGATTTAAGAGTATTCGTCGGAAGATCGGTGTATTTTACATATGTATACCGCACAAAGACTCCTAGGAACTGCGACAACGATCTATGCGCAAGCTGCAAATAGGTGCAGAACGTCTTGGGGGTAGTAATAGATACCCAGTGTGTCATGATGAAGACAACTGATTATCTATGAATGCGTTGGGTCGGGTAGGATGCAGCAAACCTCTGGAAGAGAGAATAAGTTGGTGCACAGAATGAATAAATAAGTCGTGGGTTATTGGTGTCAGTAATGCTTTTCACCTAAGACATCATTGTAGATAGACATGGATAACGTCATAAATCAGCATCAATGGTTACGGTTGAGAATTGGCATAACAAAAGGGCGGGACATGACTCGAGCCACACCTGCAGTGCTATAGCATAGTTCAGCCTACCTGTACCGACATGAAGGCCCTACAGGCCTCGACAGGCTTGCCAGGCATGACAGGGCTCATAGGTTGTAATATCTAATGAGCTAAGACTTTCGGCGCCTATCTGGGCCACTAGTCTATCTAAGTGCTTTCTTTACCTTATCTCTGCCTTATCCAATACAATGCGTCATACATATAACGCTAACGATACGCGACCAGCCCAGTAGATCCGCACCTTTCTTGGCCTCTTTGACGCGACTTGATTCGAGGCTCGACGCGTGCGCCACATCCACCTTTGAGTCGCATTTCCATCTTCTTTGCTATCACATATCACGCCTTTCGAAAGTTTAGCATGGTTTGAACTTGTTCGACACCGTCACGGTCATGGAGTCGCCGCCCGCTTCAAGCAATGCTGTCGAGTCTTTCGACTCATCCCGACCCTTTCAGGGTCTTGTGCTCTGCTGCACCAGCATAGAGGCTGATCAACGTGTAAGGCAACCCCCACTACACCAAATAGCCACCTCTTATACCAAGTTCTAACTTCTTTGGATTATGCTGACTTGTTATCCTCCCAAATAGAGCGAAATTGCTCAGCGGACTGCTGATATGGGCGGTATCCATAAATACGACCTCACCCCCGATGTTACCCATTTGATTGTGGGCGACTATAACACAGCCAAATATCGCCATGTTGCCAAAGAAAGACCCGACATCAAATGTATGGCTGCCGGCTGGGTCGACACCGTGCGACAGCTATGGGTTGAGGACCAGGAAATCGATTTTGCCGCGCTGGAGTCGAGGTGGATGCTTCAGCCCTTTGAATCAAGTGGTGGCATTCCCAACAGCCCCGTCCCCGCAGAACGAGAGAGAAAGAGATTAGTGTGCTGTCTTACTGGCTTTGAGGATAGTCTGTCTCCCAGTCCGCTAGCTTGTTTTTCTCCCCTACAGCAATACATAGCTGACAGCTGTAGACAACGTACGAGCCATGATCGAAGACAAAGTCAAAGCAAATGGTGGCGAATATGTCGCTGATCTGTCGAAACGAGTTACTCACCTCATCGTTTTCAAGCCCGAGGGCAAGAAGTACAATGCCGCCCGCAGGTGGGAAATCCGATGTGTCTCAATCGAATGGTTGCATGACAGCATCGAACGAGGCATGATCCTGAACGAAGAGTGCTACGACCCGACCCTCCCCGCAGAGGAACGAGGTAAGGGTGCTTGGTCACGGAGGGAGGTTCGACGAGTGTCCCTAGGGAAACGAGCACGGGATGGGCCCGTCACTTCCACCGAGGAGGGAAGAAGAAAGCTTAGGAAAAGCGCCAGCATGAGGATGAACAGCCAAAGCGTCAACATATGGGGCGACATCCTCAATCAGTCAGCTGTTGATCCCTCACGGGCAGACGGTGATCAGCGAGAATCGAGTGCGCCTGCTGCTCCCGTTGCTGACTCGGCTACATCCGCAATAGAGACCTCTCTCTCTGTCAAACCATACACGAAAGATGACAATCTGTCAGCTGTTAAGAGAGGAGTTTTTTCAGGGTGTCGCTTCTTTGTGCATGGATTCCCAAAACCAAGAGAACAGATACTCTTCGATTTCCTCACTTCACACGGTGGTCAGCTTTCCCTGAGGCTGGATGATGTTGCATCATTATCCCATGACGAGCCGTTAGACCAGCGGTATCTACTCGTACCGCAGTCGTCTCAGCCTGACAGCCACCCTCAACTTCCTGACAGAGTTCACATTATCACCGAGTTTTTTATCGAGCGGTGTATTCATAACAAAACTCTATTTTCTCCCAGAGACCATGTCTGGGGCCAACCATTTCCACGATTCCCTATTGATAGGTTTCAGACTCTGACAATCTGCACAGCTGGTTTCATAAATGAACAGCTAAACCAGATTGAAAAAACGGTCATCCAGCTGGGGGCTACGTATTCGGAAAAACTGAATAGGGAAGTTTCGCTACTCGTCTGCCCTGGTTTGAGTTCCCTGAGAGAACAGAAGCGTGACCTTGCCATACTTCACAATATCCCAATTGTCAATGTTGAATGGCTATGGCAATGTATAACAACAGGCTGTTTGGTACCCTGGCAAGGGTTTCAATTCGAAGAATTGACTCACAGCGCGGACAGCATTCGTGCTAAGCTAAAGCAGAAAGAAGAAGTGAAGAGAGGAAAGGGAGCACTTCATAGGTCCCGATCCGAACCTGTAGTTAAGAAACTACCTCCCCCGAAGACTTGTCGTCGAGCACCGCCTTCCAAAGCTGGCCTGGACACCACTGCATTCGATGATGAAACCCCTGGCGCTGGAAGAGAAGTGTCCTCACTCCAAAAACAAGATACCCATGAATCATACTACGAAACTGCTCCAACCCACCCCACGGGCATCGATAATGCATTCGCATCAGCGCCTTTATCGGAAACGACCGCAAGCAACCTAAACAAGCCATCACTATCACCAAAACAGCCTCAGCGGCAACACAAATTGAATAGCTTCCCCACAGAAGGCGAAGTTGGTGATTCAGAAGCAGGAGAGGAGTCAGATGCCACCACAAAAACAGTAAAGGAATCAGCCTGTTGTGACTCCGAGACTGATCGTAAGCGCAAGGCGCAACATGCCAAGGACCTTGAGCGTGTAGAAATGTCTAAGCGTTTAAATTCCCTCATGTCAAACGCTGATGCTTCACAAGAGGGTAGCATCTTCAAACCACAACCAGGATCTCTCTCGCGACCTCACCGGCGGAGGCGTGAGATCTTGGGTCGCGCAACCAGCAATGTGTCCACCGCATCTAGCGCAAGCGCTGATTCAGCATCTGCCTCGGCCTCTAAGATACCACAACTTGGCTCCATGCTGAACACGTCTGCTTCTGGAGGGTCAGAATTCGATAAATTTTTCGAACCCGGCGAGGAGCATAACATGGCTGGTGCTGGTAGCCCACCTCCAGCTACGCAGCTTGAGTATGATAATCCCGAAGCTAGACAGTGTCGCAAAGCTGTCGTGAGCCGCCTGCTGGGCAACAAACGAGTAGCTTCTGAGACCGTGCGACAGAGCCAAGAAAAAATAAGGCTTGTAGACTTAGATCCTGGCGCTGCAGAAATAAGCACGACGAGACGGATGACAAGACGCCAAGGCCGCGAGTAGATTTAATCTCGACTGTCCTATACTGAAGGACGCATCAGACTACTTGCGATAGCTGGTGACATATTCTAATTTGCGCTGTGCTAAGGCGGTTGTCTTGAAGGCAACATTGAGCTTTAACGCCGCAAGAAGGGGAGCAGACGAACTGTCACTGAGTCTACATAAGGCATTGATACCAAAACCCAACATAATATGGTAGCGAGGGAGGAGACTAGACGCATTATATGTAGATATGAAGATCATGAACATATGAATATACGAACAAATGATATCCGATATTCGTTTTTTTGGGAACATAAACCTTGGTTCGAAAATGTGTTCATCGTATCATAATGGTAGACATTAACTGAGATGTGACCTGGTATATAGGGCATAGAAATAACCCTACGAAATTACAACCTAAATTCGACTCATCCACTGATACGGTAGTCTTCCTCTATCTTTCTTTTTCCTTAAGCTAAGTCCTAAATCGACGGAGCATATATTGGATAATGGCAATAAGCAGTACACATACGATGACGTGCAATACAACCCGTATTGAACGGATCATGAAAGCTTATTACAATAATTCAGCTGCATAACACGGTATACTTAGAGGACAAGAAGAATAAATAAGTCAATCTTGGATCAATATATATTTGATTTCGTAGCGCTTGCATTCTCCCCTATATGATATCACAACTATCCTCTTCATACCTTTGTTTTCCAGATACATATCCGATATTGCTCTCATCGTCTGATTCCTACAAACTCCATGCTATACAGCGGTACAAGTGAACGTCCCGAGCATGATATACAAAAGAGGAATCCAAATGGCTATTTGCAGGTGATGGTATGTTAGGGAAACATACTAAATAGGCACGACAAAATTCCATGATGCAACCCGCGTGACATGAATGGTATATCCACCTCAAAAAAAGTACAGCCTGCCCAGACTAAAAGTAACGTCCCCTGGTATCCCAGAATTTTTCCTGGGTTTGCCCCCCAAAAATAGATTTTATCAAATTTTGACACACAATGAAAGCCGTGTTTCGTTTTTCGTAATTTTTATGACTACAGACCAGCTGCGGCTTCTGTCAACACACTCAGCAAACTGGCCGCTGCGCCACCGATTCCAACAGCCCGTAGTGTCTCACTTCGAGCTTTCTTGCGGCTTCCGCGGTCTCGGTCGCGATCATCTCGAACACGGCGACTACTGTTCTCATCACGATCACCACGGCGGCCGCTCGAGGTGCCGCTCTGGTACTTGCTACTACCACCATGGCGCCGGTGCTCACGCTCGCGATCACGGTCGTTATGTCGATCAGAGTGACGTTCTCGGTCAAGGTAGCGTTCCGAACGATATTTCTTTTCTCGATCCTTATCTTGAGTTCGAACTTTATCCCGTTCTCGGTCTCGATAATCACGCTCACTAGTGTCCCTCTCCTTATCGCGACGGTTAATGCTCCGTGGTACCGAACCTGAACTTTCATCAAAAACTTGAGGTTCCGGATCAAACCGCACATGAGGATCGTCGTTCTTGTTCTTGAGAATAGGTTTTGGCTTTACCGTCGACGATGGACTAGTCTTATCATGACTATCACCAGCCTTCCCCTCTTGTTTGGGAGGCGGCACGATAAATGGATAAGCCTTGGTCCCTTTATCACCTCCATCATCTGACACGGAGGCGGTTTCTTTATTCGGTCCGCTGCGAGAACCAAAGCTGTGGTAGTATGGTGAGGAGTTCGCATGTGAAGGCGGAGGGTATGAGCTCGGATACTGGTGAAGCGCATCTTGATTCTCATACAAACCTTCAGATGCCTCGTCGTCGCTAGAATCCCACAGTTCACTGGTAGAACTATCTGTGCTGTTCGTACGATAACGATCATGCGGGTCAATCACATACCCAGGCCCGCCATTCCGTTCCTGCTGACCTTCAATAACGTCCCAGTTCCGATACTTATCAGGGTGATAACGATCTTCCGCTCTTCTTTGTCTTCTGTTATGCCTAGCTTGTGTCGTGCCACCAGGGGCATTTGACATGGCTTTCTGGCGTTCGTTGCGTACTTCAGCACTTTTCTTCGCTAGGTCAGCAATCGCTTCCCTTGTCAACTCGCCTAGGACCGCCACAAAGTCGGGTCTAGCTTCATAACGTAAACCCTCTTGCGCGAGAACTTGAGGTGACACGAGGGTTCGGCGAATGCGCGTCCACTTCGCCTCAAGTGGAATTTCTCGGCCTTGGCTATCGGGACCTAAACGTGCAAATCGTTGGCAGGTGGATGCTGAGTCCGACAACGAGGGTGATAAAACTGGTGGGGCTAAAGCCTGCTGTTCCCCAATGACAGAAGGCGCAGATATGGAACTAGAATGAAGAGTTGGCGGGGGACTTCTGTCACCACCAAGTGGCGGTGGTGGCAGCGAAGGAACATATCTTGGCGGTGGGTCATATTCGTATTCGTACCGCTCGTCGATGGCATTGCTACGGTCGGACGAAGTGAGAAGTGCCGGTTGTGAAGATGAAGACGGTAGGTATCTTTGAGATTGATAGCCAGCTGTTATATAGTTTTCGTTAGTCGTAGGAGGCGTATCATGAATGTGCATATTACCCATCGCGATGGCAAGATCAGCACTTTTTTTGTCAAGGGCCATGAGGTCCCTGGTAGAGATTAACGCCATAGAGTCAGAGAGCGACTCAGTTTGATCATCAGATGACTGGTGATCGTATGAGAGGCCGGTGTCCCTGATAGCCAGATGAACTGGCTGAGCTGGATACTCGTCGTATGCTAACCGTTCCATCTTCATGGATGGGAAGAACTTCTCGTTATTGATATTAGGCTGATTAAGATCCTCCTCATCAAGCTCTGCTGGGGCTGGGTAGGCTGGATAGGCTGGGGCCGAACGACTAGAATCCATCATTGGATTGTAATACTCCAAAAACCCTCTAACAGATGGTGTGCTACCGCCGAATGCCGTAGTTTGTTCATCGAGTTGACGGATATACGCACGCAAAACGTCCTGCGCTAGGTGTCAGACGGGTGTTCGGCGTAGTCGGCCAAATAAGACTAAGAATAAACGGCAAACTTACTTGATTTTTTCGCAGTACATCCTTTGAAAAGCCCTCCTCTTCGAGCGCATCTCTGAATTGCTCCCAAAGCTGATCATCGTTATCCCTAAATCCCGAATCCTTGCGCTGGCACAGGCGTGACGCTATGGAATCAACCTTATCCTTTATAACGTCCAGATCAGTACTAGTAGTGTCCACCATCCGGTGTGACTTGCTGGGGTTGTGCAACTGAACGGTATCAAGGAACATGTCAATGTTAAGCTTTTGGTTGGCGAGTTTGGTACGAATGAGCTCGATTTTCTCGATTTCACCGCTGTCCAACATAGTCCAGCCCTTGTCGCTATCATTCATACGGACCCGCCGCTCACCATCATTGCCGATGCCAGGTCCGTTTGAGCTGCCACCGAAGTATTTCTCTAAGATGGTGTCCAGCTGCTTCAGCGTGAACTCGGCATCCTCGATAATGGGTGTTAGCTGCCGCGTGTAGACGGTACTGCTGTCGCTGTTGAGTAACGATTCCGCGTCCTCAGCCTCAACCTTAAGATGTTTCAGCACAGTATGTAAGCCTCGGACGACAACAGCAACGTTCTCGAAGTCGGAGCCAGCGTTGCGTGCGCGTCTATACAACTTGCGTGCGAATATATCCACATTGTCAATGGCAGCCAACACCGCAGGCGACGTGGCCTTGGCTTCACCCTCTGGATAGTATGTCGTCATGGCGCTCCTTGTCATAGGTTGGGAGCAATCTCCCTAATGCTTTTAGTGCGTCCGCACTATCAATGTAGGTAGGTTCAACTCCTGATGCAGTTGTGGTTCTATACAGATAATATGGCGTTGGGTAGGGTTCGTGAATAAAGTAGATGAAAAAAGGTGGCAAAGTTCGCAGAGTCGATCGAAGTAGACTGAATTCTAATTGAATATAAGATACGAGGTAAGCTGGGGTAGTATGGGCGTTCTTAGCCCATGTATAATGGTGGAGACGGGGGCTATGACGGCTGTAGTATCGTGTACCAGGGTCACGGCTGGTCGTGTGAGTAAGGGTTCTGACGTCGAACAATGACTGGCTCAGGTCCAGATCTAAGGCTAGGACAGCCCTAGGCACTAGAGCTCGCTCGTCTTTCTGCTATAGTAACTCGGTCAGCAAAGGAAGTAGATGCGTCTCCGGCTTGGTAGGCGGTGCCAGAGTATCAAACTGATAAGTTACCTGGCATTTAACAACGGCTTAAAATAGCATGCAGACTACACGGGAAGCGTGAGGGCATGAGAACATACTCCAATTTTGGGAAGAAACGGACACGTAGAGACGAAAGGAAAAGGAAGCGAAGGGATTCGCCTACCTGGTCGAGGCTACCGTAGTCGCGTGTAAGCACCGGCGTTGAGTAATCTGTTGGTGACGCACAGCTCCCGGGCGATATTCTTAAAACAGCTGATGGTGGCTGGTATGAAGGAGTTATCTGCTTCGGTTATCTGATCCGTCTTAGCAATGGAATGCGACGATGATCATGGCCGAAAGAATCGGAGTGCTATAATTGTCATCGACAGTTTAATTTGTTGCCCCTTGCTTCAGCCTGGATGTGGTTGCAAGCGGTTTACAACTTGTATGATAGAGAACGGATCATAACATTGAAGCAAGGATACGATATGTTAGGAAATGATATTAGCTGCCTTCCGACTTGTTCTCTCGGTTCGAGAGGGTTCTTACCCAGGCGTGCTGGACTGCCAGGAAACAGACTACTACATAGTAAGGTAAAGTACAGTACATGTAGTCAAGCGTAACGCTACTGCAGCAGGTAAAAGTGGAATGGCCCTTCCAGCTGGGAAGTTACATGGTTGGTACGTGTCTGAAGGCGACGCATTCCCGCCGCCGGTAAGTACAGACCCAGTAACCCTCCATCGACGAAACACTGTGACGTAAGTGCAGATTAACCCATTTCATCATCGCTCGTGCCTTGAACTCTGTAGTAACGCTGTCCATGGCCTGACAGGGCTGTCTAGCGCTCCCGTGGTACTGGTCGTGGGTTTTGTTTCTCATCACAGTTTCGTCCTGGCCTGAATATGTATCGCTTCTCTCTCTCACTCTCGATCACTGTCTCGAGGATGGCTGCCATTCCCCCAATTGCGAAGCACACCCCACAACAGTGTTGCGCATGCACAGCGTAGAGCATCGAGTGTCATCTCGACACGGTCTAGTGCCATGTAATACAACGTACATAGTACTATACCTGAGGTACCTTACCACGGTGATCTTATCTAGCATATACACTGTCTTATCTTATCGTTTAGCATCATTCTATGTATTTGGTCGCGGGCTGATTTGACTCAACTGTCCTTCTTGTCCCCCCTGCTGTTTTCCGCACGAACTGCATGCATAGTCCCAATGACAACCATTCTTTAAACTACAAGGTATCTCAAGCTGAGTGTAGCAAAGCTG
The DNA here is from genome assembly GCA_025201745.1 of Xylariaceae sp. FL1651. Taxonomy (NCBI): domain Eukaryota; kingdom Fungi; phylum Ascomycota; class Sordariomycetes; order Xylariales; family Xylariaceae; species Xylariaceae sp. FL1651. Next base: position 138,272 of record MU624264.1, on the reverse strand, counting down.
CGTTACTCTTTTTTCACATCTGCCAGCAGAAGTGGGCTTACGATTCTTTGCGGGGAGATGATACAGCCAATTGAATATGATTAAGAGCCCAGAGTAGTTTCCTAAAGAGGGAAGTGGGAAGAATATTCTTTGGATTGTGCATTTAGACCCCTATACCCATTTCCGCCACCGATGTAAGGCTTTGCATGCACCCACGTCTGCATCGCCTTTCGACCCATGGGGCTGCAGTCACAGCCCGGCCCAGCTTGTTCACCAATAACACCTGGAATCGACAAAAACGATGAAGGCCTAGTGCATGCATGACTTGCCGCTGATAATCCATCTCATGGCTACCTGAAACGCCAACGGCCCAAATCTCCACATGTTGGGTCGATATATATATTACTTCCACTCGCGACGCTATGCATTGGCTCCTATTCGGTGCCAGATTCAGTAGAGTCGATGCCAGAGAAATCCTGGGTCTTGAAGCGGCTGATCCCGTCGCCATAACGGTGATGCCAGATACTTGTGAGTAATAGTACCAGAACCGAATCACCATTACCCGCTAGGCCCAGTCATCATCTCATACCACCACTTTAAAGCAAATGCCCTCCTAGTTTGCAGCCCAGAGCCCTTCGGCGGAGAGGCTCATCAAGCAACTGTGCTGATAACAAGTAAGCCTCAAAACCTCAACTCCTTTCATTACCGGCGATGTCTTCCCACGTGCTTCGCTTCACACATAGTCTGGTAAACAACACAAAGATGCCCATATTACCTTATTTCTACTAATTTAGCTGTGCTTTACAGAAAGTGCACAGTAGCATTTTGACGCCATGTCGTAATCTATGAGCGCGAGGTGACATGCCGTGGTGCGTTACACGTACTTCACCTGCATGGCTAGTGGTTGCTGCTGTGTTGGCCGCTTATCATCAAGTAAAGAGATACAAATGGGGCGTCGAGTGAGTTCGTCGAGTCCTATGAGGCGCCTAAGATTTGTAAGACCAAGAGATGATATGCCGGTAAGTCGACCAAAAGACGCTGCATGGCATAAGCTATAACCACAGAGCCTCACTATCCCAGGACTTTAGGCGCTTTTAAACCTGATTCTACTATTCATTGTCGAGTCATAAAGGCAATTGTAGCTGGGCGGCGAGAACGCCCAATCCTTTAGGCAGCAATCAATCATTGCATGAAAGGCTGAGGCGCGGACCAATCAATGGCCATGTTGAACATCTGTTTCTTGCTCCTTCTCACCTGTGTTACTGGACTGTAGAACGAGCGGCTGAGATACCTAAACCTCCAACATGTCCCAGACCACATTCCGGCTTGTCTTTGGATACATGCAGCCGTATCAGGAACTCATCATGTTCCCGTCGGACGGCGACATCCGTCCTTTTCCTGTCAAGCTCGGAGTTTGGATCCCGTCCGATGCTGGGAGCATCCTTCGTCACAGTAGAAATCCAGTAGAAATCGAGTAGAAATCGAAATCCAGATATTTACATAGATGCGATAAGTGAATGGGTAAAAAACATAACGAAGAGATTTGTTACTAGTTTGTCCAGTATAGAATTAAGGCAGAAGTTTCATTGTTTGTTAGAAAGGACGAAGAGTTTAGCCCGTCATTTAATATTTTCGGTCTACTTTGTTTGCTTGCTTGTTGGTGTCGACACCGACCACGACCGCATGCGCCACAAGAAAGCATATATCGAGATGGCGAGTTTTCTTCCTTTCCATTTCTCGAAGACTGGGCGTCGAGGTAGCATCACATTCTTTTAGATTCCCTTCCGATGTTTCAATACGGCCCACACGATTATGCTGTACCGCAAACCGGCATATTAATCTGAAATATCTGTGCGACCAATATCCGATGACATGCGACGTGAGACACATCCGCCCACCTAGTTCCCGGAATTGGGGTTCAAGGACTGGCGAGACACGGCTCTCAAGGCATAAGCCGCACGCCGGGCGTAGAAGATACCGTAGGAAAGGATCTCCTATCGTATAACCCCAGGATCGTATTCTGTATGACTTGATTACCGGTCGGCTGCTGTCACGAGGCGGAATAATCATCGACCGTCTCGTATCCGTCCTGGAAATTACGGTTAGACAGATGGAGGGGTCTAGATCTAGTAGATAGTTGGGCATAGAAGATAATATGCTAAGGTTGGTCTTTGTAGATGTTACCCACCTGGGTAGACTACGGATGCCCAGCACCGATGAATTTGAGGCTCTTGCCTTTATAGTGTTTAAGGGGAGGTAAGCAAGGATGAGGATACGTAGCAAATGCACCTGTAGATACCGACCTGTATAGGTACATAGATAATAATAAAGACATGCCAAATACCGGCGCTTACAATACAATATACGACCCGATCATTATTTCGGATATCTAACACTCAGTCCTCCAGTCGTCTGATGTCAGGCCATAACTCGGATAGACAAGCGACCTCTAAGAAGAGAATGGACAAAAGGCTAAGAATTTACGTAACTAAGAGTTCCCACCTGCTTGAACAGAACTTAGTAGACCGAGAGCTGAACGCTTTGTTCTAAGCCTTTTTTTCACTTGATATTTTGAGGCCTACTAATAAAGCTAGTTACTGGCCTCAGTATGTAGGCAAATAGATGTACACTATGAATCGGCCCCTTCAGTCACTGGCAATAAACTCATCCGAAGAAACGCCCATTGCCCAAGCCTATGTCCCTATCTCTTTCATAGTAACATCACCAGAGAAGCACCGTATGGCACTTGTTCATATACCTAAGGTAAGATGGCATTCGGCCGTCGCAATTAGTCACCAACTCGCACCCAAACGAACACCAATGATGCTAACCGTACTATTGCATCCGTTTGTTTTAGATCACGATTCTCTCAAGAGAGTATGACCCGACCTGCTGACTAACCAAATGACCCATCTCTCTGAGACTTCTCTGGACAACCTCACCGCCCGAGACAACCTTGTGACTCGAAACGCGCTGTGAAGCGGACTTGAGCCCCAGTGGCAATGCTCCCGCACCAGGTTCCCTGACGCGGACCGCGATGGGCTTTGTCGTGTCAACGTCTTCCGCTACCAGTGTTTTTCTCGAGGCTGCATAGTACTTAAGGGGGTCAGCGAGAAGATTGCGTAAGAAAACCATCTCTTCTAGTCCTTCTAGGGCGGCGCTGACTTCGTGCGTTAAGGAGCTGACGAGATCTGCTGCGTCATCGCCCACTTGCATATCGTTGAGCAGCCAACCACCAGGCCCAAGCGAGTCTAAGCAGCGCCCTAACAGGTCGGCGATAAGCTTAATAATACCGTCAGGCGGCGCATCAAAGGGTGTATCATTCTCGCGGTGGTCAATATCAAGGTAACGATCGGTCCATCCACCCTTGACTAGTTCAACGCGTAGTACGTACACCAGGGATAGGATCTCCTTAGGTTGGAACGTGGAACGCAGAGCCTTGACCGCAGAGAGACTGGGACAGGCTCCAAGTTTGGCAAAGGCCATACTGAGTCCCTTACCACGGATGCCGGCATCCTCATTATTAAGGTAAGATACTGTCTTTTGGATTTCATCCTCCAGGTCATCTAACTCCATGCCAATGTTTTCATTGTCAGCTACTTCATCATCATTGACCGTCTCCTCAACAGAGCCATTAGTTAGTAACTTAGGGAGAGACTTGCTCCCATCATTTACCAGCTCCAGGCTTCTCATTAGTGTCCTTAGAACTAGGAGTATTTCAACGGCTCCAAGATTCGTAGCAGATAGATAGACGACTATTAACTCTAGGGAAGGATCGATATCTGAAAGTCGCGTGATAAGTTGCTCCGCGAGAAAAGTGTCAACTGCCTCCTTTTCGTTTAGTCTGTTACGGAAAGCTGCTTTCAAGTTGGATAACGTTAAATGGCCTGCATCCACGAGATAGTTCAAGATATTGCTTTGTGGGAGTTGACAAATCAGTCGAGGTACCGTCAAATCATTAGGCAGAGCGTTATTCCACTGAAATGATCTGCTTATCGCATATAATATCCACCTCCTGTCCACGGGCGGGTAGCTTGCGCGTGATTTTGGAAGGTGCCAAACCAGAGCATTCTTAAAAACGCCTGTGTTGTCTTCATCAGGCGTAGGGATGGCTTCCGTTAAAATGCCAAATTTCTCGGCAAGAAAGCTCTCAAAGCTAGAGATATCGTTGGAGTCGAAAAGCGAGTCAGCCCTTTTCTGGTCAGCCATCCATTTCTCCCAGTAGTCCCCTCGCATCGAGCCTGGGAGGAAATTAGAAAAGACGGAGCCTTTAGGAGGTGATCCTGATGATGGTATAGAGCTTCTCTTAATCGGAAGTCCACGTCCTATCGAGTCAATGAGAAGACCCTCAGCTCGTCGTTTTGCATGTCGGCTTTTAGGTGCCTCGAGCTGAATTGCAACTAAATTAGAGCCAACTATCGATATGGCACGTTCTAATGGCGAAAAGTAAGCAACCAATTGACAAGAAACGGTGTCTTGATGGTCTCCCATATCGGCCTGCCCCTGAACTGCAAGATCGATATCAATGGCGTCTTGCAAAGATCTGTAAACCGGATTGAACACAGAAAGCTGAGTGTTGGTAGAGCAGAGAAGAGATGTCTTGCTAAGCGACAAGAACGACATGGTCCCGTCGAGCTGCATTGTGGATGTAATTTTTGGAATACTTGTCGTCAAATCGTGGATGGTAATGGTGTGGTGGTGGAGCTCCAGCAGGGCTCCATTATGAATATCAAGACGATAGCACCGTACACCATCTTGCATGTCACGAGGAGTTATCAAGGGTACGACGTGAAGCTGTACGATTCCTTGCTGAGACCGGCTGGAAGCGAGCGTTGAGGGTAGCCGAGCAATGATATGGAGGTGTCGAATACGGTGCCCAGCCGTGCCCGAGCTGGAAACTAAGACAAGAACCTCGGATTCCTCGTCAGGGCCCTTGCCGGAGCCCGAGAGGAGACTGAACGCATCGTTGTCACCCTTGAATATGCCTTTAACGATTTCCGATGCTGACACCGAACAGCAAAAATCTACTGTGAAATTTGGTTTTGCGCCATCATCCAGATCCTGTAGCATTGCCATAGCCGTCGACGTCCATTTTTGCTGTAAGCTTTCGCCATCGAGACATACTATCTCGCCATCTGCTCTTAAAACCAAGAGCTCATTCGCGGGCACGTCACCTGTGGCCTCACTTAGCACTCTGGGATTTGATATCGGCGCAAGCCATACGACCGGCAGGCCATGACCCAGAAGCACTGAACGAGTTGTCTGATTTGTTTTGCCCGACACGCCCACGTCATCCCTGAACAGCGTAATCCTGTGTGTCCGCGATTCATCTAAGGCTGTATATGTGTATCGCAAAATATCTTTAGTGGTTTCGGTTTTTAAACGAAAGGAGCTGGGTGGGCAAGAGAGGCGTGACTGAGGAGGTATTGGGTATGATGTGACGAGTCTAGCAGAGGAGACCTGCGCAACATGAGCAAACTAGTCCTCCCATATTTGCAAGCATGACGACACGGGGACTTACATCGTATATATTGATCGCTTCTCCATCAATTCCCACCGTCAGTTCCGCCCGACGTCTCTTCCGCTTCTTAGAGCCGGGCGCATATCCAAACACTTCGCCAACAACATACGTGCCTGTGGCAGGATCAAGAGGTCGAGGCAGAGTAGTCAGCACGTAAGGCTTCTGCACTTGGAACTGAGAGGCCATCGGTGGAAGAGGATTGGCCGTTATGGCCAGATTGTGATGCTCGAGCCTGTCACAATATGGTGATGTGCATGTATCAGACGATACACCAAGCTCTTCCTCTAGTCTAAAGAAAAAAAAGTTCCAAAGTCGGTCTGAAAGTTGCCAAACACCGATCATGGTGGGGCAATTCCATTATTGGTCGCTTGTTACCTACCCACCAAGTCTACTGTATGTAGGTGGGCCTTAGTGGGCGTTTGCCCCAGCTTTATAACGGACGGGCCACCTGAGCAGGACAGAGTAAAAGTGGGTACCTAAATCGCCCTTCCCAATATGTATGATCAATGATGCGTGAAGTGGCCAGTCGCGAACCGAGACGCGCCGAAATCTATCTAAATCCAAAGACGCGACTCCATTCACTGTAAGCTGCAGTTCCGGTGGTGGGTTGCTACACCTACCTTATACACTTACTTACCTACCTACATACCTTACTTACCAATTTAACTCCCTACTCAACGCTCATCATCTATATACTGTTTCCTCAAAATCTATTTGATTATGATACGGGGCGCCTATTTATGTTTTATATCTGGGGAATAGACATACTATCCTCCAATTCTTCGCGTACTGGTTAATTGACTATCGTTTATTTGATACGACTTTCGAGCTTCTCATGGTTTGCCTCTACTGAATCTGGCTTGGTACATCGGGCTTCTGCTCGCACCCATCATCTCGTCAACATGAGTGAGACTGGCGAAGATGCCGCGATACAAATGAAAAAATTACATCCTTTCTTTTCCGTACCAAAAGCACTATCTAAGGGCGACAACGCCGTAACTCCTCCAACCCCCGATCCTTCATGCAGTCCAGCATCCGAACAATCCAGTAATGAGACTGCGGAAGACCACAATAGCCGTGTTGAGCCTGTCGAACGCAAGCGGAAACGCCGAAAGACAGACCCCTCTCGTAACACTTCTGATAATCTTGCTGGAGCACCTGGCTCAAAACGACGAACACAAATATCTGCTGGATCAAACATCGTTAGTCACTTTGGGCAAAACGCTGCGAATGATAGGCGAGCTAGTGTTGAAGGAGCGCAATATGATAAACGGTCGGGAGAGCCATCTAAACGTGACATCAACCTGCCCTCAATGCCGGCTCTGAATTCCGACGTTGGTATTGAACATGATGCGCTAAGAGGCAAGGAAAACCGTGGAGACTACCAAGCAACTTGTGTCCAGAAACCCCACAAGGTCCTGAGACTGAATCCAAAAACTGGCACAATTGGATCCCCCCCAAGAGCAAAACTATCAGTACCTCCATCCAACTCAACCTCTAGGGGAACTGGCTCAAAGCGTGGCCGAAAGCCTAAGTCACTGTTCGTTACTATGTCATACGGAACGGACGTCGAATCACGAGAGCGTGTCGGCCAGCTTGTTGATCAGATCCTCTCGGGAATCTCAAGGTTTATCCCACCCATATCGACAAGCACCGTTTCCGACCCTCCGCCATCTAGTCAATCTTGTACCAAGACCAAAACCCCGACGACGACGACACCGAAAAAGCGCTCTCGACAGAGTACGGTAACACCCAAAAAGCCACCCCATCCGTTCTTCCAAGCTAAGAGCAAAACGGCTTCTTCCACAAATGACGAAGGCCAGAAAATGTTGAGTAAGGAAAAGGCATCACCTAAACGCCAAGTTATCTACACTTCAACTCCATATTCGCCCAGGCTTGCTTTTCCTGCGCCCCCAAACTTTACTCTTCCGCCTCTAAGCTCAAAGAATGGTAGACTGAAAATGCCAGGAGCACAGTATCCAGCTTGGCCATGGCGCGAGATGGTCCACGTGCGTGATAGCCCTTCTGTGGATTTTGGCAAAATTGCAAGTCTTAACACAACCGTGGCCGGCCCAAACAAACGCAAGGCCAAAGGACAACAAATTCAACTTAGCGACAAAGAGAGTATCCTGTACCACACCGCCTCAGGACTAGACATTCGCCAGCATGTAGAGGATCTTAGATCAACAAATAACGAAGACTTCCACCCAATAGAATCAGTGGTTCGTATTCCGATCAAGCACTTTGAGAGTGGTCTGAAGCTTCAAGCACGAGTATTCAATGAGCTTCGGACACTCAAAAGTTCCAATGCTTCTTTGAAGACACATCCAGCAATCCTTCATGCATACGAGTCTATAGCAACCACACTCTCTGCTTTTGATAGGTCAACGTGCGAGTCTACCGCTTGGGCTCAAAAGTATGCACCAACTTCTGCAAATCGTGTACTTCAAAGCGGACGCGAAGGCGAGCTTCTCCGAGACTGGCTCCAGGCGTTGAAGGTTCAAGCAGTAGATACTGGAGTGTCGGAAAACGCATCTAGACCTAAAACCCTTTTAGCTCCCCGGCGGAAACGACGGCGCAGGAAACTAGAAGGGTTTGTGGTCTCTAGCGATGAAGAAGCAGACAATACGGACGAAATCTCCGAGAATGAGTTAGAATGGTTGCTCCGTGGAGGCCGTAGCGACTGTAGGAAAACAGTCGTACGATCTGGTGATGTAGCTAGTCGAGAAGGCAAACCCCATGGCCGATTGACCAACGCCATATTACTGAGCGGACCGCATGGATGCGGTAAGACAGCAATGGTCTATGCAATAGCCAAGGAGCTTGATTTCGAAGTCTTCGAGATTAATGCTGGGGCACGCAGAAGCGGCAAAGATATCTTAGAAAGAGTTGGAGATATGACACGCAATCACCTTGTTAATCATCAACAAAAAGACGATATCCAGAATGATGTTGCAACTGATGATGATGTTGCTAGAGACCTAAAAACCGGGAAGCAGGGCGTGATGACGTCTTTCTTCAAAACAAAACTATCCACAGGAAAAAGAGAAGCTAAGACAACAGTTCCAATATCTACAGCTCAAGCACATGCACTACAGGAAAAGAAGTCAAGTAGGGATCAAAAACAATCGCTGATTCTATTAGAGGAAGTCGACGTTCTCTACGAGGAAGACAAGCAGTTTTGGGCCACCGTCATCGCCATGATTGCACAGTCAAAACGGCCGTTCATACTGACCTGCAACGATGAGACAGTTGTACCCTTGCAAAACTTGAAATTACACGGAATCTTTCGGTTTTCTTCCCCGCCTACGGACCTGGCAGCTGACCTACTTCTATTGATCGCCGCGAACGAGGGCCACGCGCTTTGTAGACATGCCATTGAGGCTCTTTATGAATCGCGCGGCCACGACCTTCGTGCTTCAATCACTGAGCTCAATTACTGGTGCCAGACTGGCGTTGGTGACCTTCGAGGCGGCTTTGACTGGTTTTATCCCAGATGGCCGAAGGGTAGCGATATTGACGGAGAGGGACAGACCATCAGAGTGGTCAGTCAAGATACATATCATGCTGGTATGGGTTGGTTCAACAGAGACTCAGCAATTACTAAGTCATCATTATACTCCGTTGTCCCAGAAATACATCGAGAGACATGGGATCACTGGGGCCTAGATATGTCCGACCCCGACGAGTCTAAAGAGTACTTGAGCTGGGCTAAAAGGGCCACTGAGCACGCCAGTACACGTGCGGATCGCTTGGCCCTTTTAGAGTCTATTGATACGTTCGCGGATAGCATGAGCGATTCTGATATCTGCGGACCGTTCTTGCCACCTCTCTCGAACCACGTTCTTCTTGATGCAACAACCCCGAACTTACATAGTAAGGCTTTAGACGACTTTACGGTTGGAAATAAGCTATTAGAAGCGTCTCTACTATACCATTACGATTCAACCTCTTTAGATGTGTCTGCGTCACTGAGGATCCTTGCTCAGTTAAGACTGCACACTAGCCAAACTCTTATCGGGCAGCTGGACCCTATGGCACGTTTTGACGAGAGACAAGCTACTAGAGACCTCGAGCACCACCTCAAAATATCTGCACAGTCTGAACTACCAATTACACGAGACGACTACGGCATCGCATTTGATCCCATTGCAGCATCAGATAAAGTACTGGCAAATGGCTACTTGGACCCTTCTGTTTTCGATAGGACGATGGTCGCCATCTCTTTAGATGTGGCCCCATTTGTGCGCAGCATCGTATCTTACGACCAACGGCTACAGAACGAACGTCGTATGCGCAGTAATCTTCTCAGCGAAGGAGCCAAGCCTGATAAAAAGCGCGGGCGTACAACGAGGGCTGCTTTCTCGGCTCTTGAAGGCGGCTCTAGAGCAACTACAAGACGCGAAAAATACTTCTCGGCTGATATCAATCCCTACCTGGTGATGCGCACTGGAGGGAAGGGTTGGGAGGAGTTAGTGAATCAATCAGACATGTCAAAAATCCAAGCTGGCATTGCCCAAGAGGGTCGTGATGCGGATACGGATGCTAGCTCAGATTGATCGAGTCTAAAGCTGTTCATGTGTGGATATGGACATACATATATATATTCTAGCTTAGGCGATTGCATGGCAAGGTGGTGGTGCAAGGTATAGCGGGATCACGGTGTTCGTCACAGGGTGTCGTTGCAATTAGAGGCATTTACAGCTTATACATAGTGGGATGAGAATTGATATGCTTTTCCGTAGTTGTGCCATTCTATTTCATTGTACCTACTACTATAAAGCCCTCATGTACTTTAAACCAGCTTGGAGCAAAAATAAGAATAACTGACCAATGAGTAACAGTATGCTTGAAAATATGGGCTACAGCCAGCGACTCTGTCCCCGCCTGTAGATGCACTAAGGAAGACTTTACTCAATCATTTCTTGTTGCTATGGCGTTCACTCACTGCTGCCCATTTAGGCCCGAAGATCGAATTTAATGGTTGGATTAATACAGACCCTTGCGAAGTAATCTTCACCGCTAATGACCTCGTAAGGGTAGCATGGAAGTCACTAAAATGGAATCATAAGTATCAACAGAATAATCTGGGGCGATTGGAAGGGAAAAGAACCAAACAATCTCGACAAGTACAGCGGCTTATACTACTAAGTCTAATAATGGTACGGGACGTTTTGCCTTGTAACGTTATATTCAGATATGTACCTGCAGAATGCCAAGGTTAGACGACATTTGCTACATTGTTTTTATCCGAGGCTGAGAACTTTTAGAGTGACGCACCTCTTGGGTGATCGGCAATGCAGATTCAGGAACCAGGATCGCCAAGACAATAACGTGGAGAATTAAGCTTCCTCGCCTTGTTTAGCTGGCGGCTTGGCAAAACAATGACGCCAGGATCCAGACTTCAACCGTTAAACTCATCTTATTATTACGCTTCGTCATACCCAAGATGTGGGACGTCCCGGTCTACGTAGGTCTAAGTGAAACCATTAAAAGACACTGTTTATTTAGGAATCGTGTGCACAAAATGAAATCTCTCCCTTCCCAACATAAACTGCCTCGGTGGGACTTGGACACACGAAAAGCACACAATGCCTCAGATTAGTCTTACCTGTTCGTACCGGTGGCTGCGAACTGGACTTCTGTTTGTCTTCGCTCACACTTGCTCGGCCACGTCACTCTATTCGACGTACCACTTCAACCCTCTTGAGCATTTGGGCGGAGTTGCTCCGTATTTCGAGCCTCAAGATCCACCAGCGTCTCCTTCACCACCGCAAGGATGTTCGCCCGTACGAGCAGCGTATCTGAATCGGCATGCGGCAATCTACGCAAATGACTTTGATTACGAGGAATACATTGAACCCTTCATTTCCAAATGGAAAATTCACACGGGTATCGACTGGTCCAAGATCCCAACCCTCAACTTCCTCTCTAGCTGGACAGCCCCCGTCACCGAAGCCGAGCAGGAGCTTTTGACGCGCGTGGGCAGAGTCGAAGCGGCACAGCTTGGAGCTACGCTGTCGTTCCGCTACACAAACCTGAGACTGCCGACGCATATCTGGACGTCATCGGCCGAGCGCACTTACAAGTCTGCCGAGTCATTGGTGCGTGGTCTGGAGATGGACGACAACGACATCAGCGTCATCAGCGTCTATGAGTCCAAAAAGGCCGGCGCAAACAGCCTGACGCCATATCAGAGCTGTCCGGCCTATTCTTCTTCTGCAGGTAGCGAACAGTCGTCTGTATACCTAAAAAAGTTCACAGCGCCCATCAGCGCCAGGCTCAACGCACTGGCGCCCGAGTTCAACTTCACTTCCAACGATGTCTACGGCATGATGGAGCTGTGTGGCTACGAGTCGGTGATCCGCGGCAGCTCGCCGTTCTGCAACCTAGAGCTCTTCTCACCGGACGACTGGCTAGGATGGGAGTACACGGCCGATGTCATGTACCACTACAATGTCGGTTACGGAAATCAGGTGGCCGGTGCGGTTGGGCTACCCTGGCTCAACGCCACGGCCGGTCTGCTTTTGCGTGACGATAGCGACGAGGACCTATACGTGAGCTTCACGCATCGAGAGCTACCTCCCATGGTCTTCGTAGCGATGGGGCTCTTCAACAACTCAGCCTTTGGGGGCAGCGAGGCCACAATCAACGACACGATGCCTCTGGACCGAATCAATTACCGTCGTGCGTGGAAGAGCTCGCACGTGCTGCCATTTCTGAGCAACCTGGCAATCGAGCGACTGAACTGCACAGGTACCTACGGGTATGATGACGGCGAGTACTACCGCGTCCTGGTCAACAGCGCGCCGCAGCCTCTGCCGGACTGCGCGGACGGGCCGGGGACGAGTTGTTCGAGGAGTGGGTTCGAGCAATATCTACAAGACAGGGTGGACATGTTTCAAGGATTCTCTGAAAAGTGCTCCGTCGACTACGACAACAGTACCGATTATCTGTCCATCTATACAGACTTGACCTCGGGAAACGGCACCATAGTAGGAAAGAGAGGCGCTCATTCGTCCTATAGAGCATTTAAACCTAATGTTTAGTTATAATGAGGGTGCATTTGTTTAGCATTTAGCGACTTTGTTTTAAATTAAACTCGAAGTTTTTAGCATTACTTACTGATGCCCTCTTGGGGGAGGCTATAAAGTAGCAAAGAAACAAGTATCCACAGTGACGTCGAAGGTAAATCCGTATAGAGAGGCAGATCCACTGAAATGCACCCCACTCTGGACTGCGCCGCGGCCGAGAGTTCTCAACTCTTTCATGTTTGGCTGTAGGGCGAACTATAGGCAATAGGCATATCAGGCTGCAACGGAGCAGGACGGCCAAGATGTGACTCGTAGATCGAGGTCTTCTGTCATGATCCTAGTCCTCCGGCCTCATCTACGAATATTCTCTCGTCCCCACGCCATGAGCAGTTTCTACTCTCGCAGGCCCTTTTGGACGCGACATACGAAATACGCACAGGAAGCCATGGCGCCGCGAACCTCGATCGCCGAGTTCCGTGAGCTCGCCAACTCCAGCGACCGCATCTTGGCGCTCTGCGGTGCGGGCTTGTCGGCTGCCTCGGGCTTGCCTACTTTCCGCGGCGCCGGCGGGCTCTGGCGCAACCACGAGCCCACCTCGCTGGCGACGCCCGATGCATTCGAGGCCGACCCCGCGCTCGTGTCGCTCTTCTACGCCTGGCGCAAGCACATGGCGCTGAAGGCAAATCCGAACCTCGGGCATTATGCGCTGGCGGAGCTGGCGAAGAAGAAGGAGAACTTTCTGTGCTTGACGCAGAATGTCGATGGTAAGCTATCTATGGCCTACGACGGGCTGGGCAAACAGCCTGGCGAAATCTGGTCTGCGCTTTTGAGGGGCACCTTCTGACGACTGCTTGCTGTGAATTCAGGACTCTCCCCTCGCGCCGGACATCCCGAGTCGAAACTACGACTATTGCACGGCAGCATCCTCGACGTGAAGTGCTACGACGAATGCGGCTATGTCGAGCACAACAATCTGGCCGATCCGCCGTGCCCGGCGCTGGCCCCGGCGTGCGAAGACTACCCACCTGATCAGACGATGCCCCTCCTCGACCCGAACATCCCCACGCCGCAGATTGAGCTGAAAGACCTGCCTCACTGTCCGAACTGCAAGACGGGCCTGCTGCGCCCGGGCGTGGTGTGGTTTGGCGAAGCGCTGGACGAGGACATGCTCATGGGCGTTGATAACTGGATAGGGCAAGGCAAGGTTGATATCATGCTCGTCGTGGGCACCGCAGCCGCGGTCTATCCCGCGGCCGGGTACACGCGCAAGGCCCAGCGGCAAGGGGCCGTCGTCGCGGTCGTGAACCCGGATCCAGACTCTGCGCAGGGGCTTTCGAGCAGTGATTTCTTCTTCCAGGGAAGCGCGGCAGAGGTTTTGCCACAGCTGTTCGAGGGCGTTATTGGCAGGATGGGTGAAGATGGTAAAATTCAAGAAGGATAGCTATAATATCTATGGACGCCTCCCTCAATATCCATATCTCAAGAGAATGGCTGCTCTAGGGTGATCGCTCCGAATCCTTGTTGATAACTACTTTGATGTTCCCTAAACACCTACCTCCACAAACGGTCCAAATATGCGCTCATTTTTATACAGAAGATCATCAATTGTTAATCTTATTTACACTCTAAAGTGAAGGTGAACAACGCCTCTCCCTCATACGCTTATATGCTGTCTATGGTTGTCAAGGGACAGGGTCCAACTCTTCGCGGACCTAATGCTTTACAATGTGTATGACGGTATGCCACCTCCAGGGCTAGTTATAAGAACTTCTCCTAGCAACTAACATATCACGTATGCTTACCTCTGATGGTTTTCTTGGTGCTCTAATGTACTAGCGATTCTGTATCATCTGAGTGCATATTTGTCAAATTGTTTCCCGGTTTGTTTTCTTGGTATTGTTTATTTACATGAGCGTTGTAAGCACCAACGCCGAATTTAACAATCCTCGTCATATTGTGACACTTTTCGCTACCTTCGAGCAAAATAACAAGTTCAGTCTTATATCCTACCGCGCCGAGGGCAGTCTTTGTGATTACTGGCTGAAGTAAATCCTTGTCCGCGATTCGATCAAAGGAACGTTGTTTGGTTGGCGAAGCAATGTGCAAGAATTGTGGAAGGCCTTTTCAAGCTCCACAAGCACAAACCTTGGTTGAAGTACGTGAATACGAGGATGAAAAAGCACCGCCCCCGCTAGCTCCTGGGAAAAGTCTCAACTTCAATGACCCTTTTCACGAAAACAAGCGAGAAAGTCTGAACCCGACAAGTAACGAGCCCCCTAATAACAAAGGTCATTTCCTCTTAGCGGTAAATACATCTTTTACTTCCTGCCCTGAAGAAGTTCAGCTATATCTACAAGATAGTGCAGGGACGAGTCAATTTGTCGAGCTTAAGAACGTTTGGGGATATGGCCGGCATGGGGATATCAAACCAGAAAACATACTTTGATACAAGGACTCTGAAGTCGAATTAGGCGTACTTACGGTAACGGATTTTGGAGCTTCCGAACTCAACTCTCAGGTGAGTAAATCGAATTTACGGAGCAAGGTCGCGAATGCTTGGAACTACCGGCCACCGGAATCTGACCGACCATACCAGCCAATTCGCCAGTCTACAGACATATAGTCTTTAGGCTGTGTATAATATTTAGGGTTTATCACCTGGATACCGGGTGGTAACGAGCTTCTAATAAAATTTCCGAGACTCAGACTTTCAAGTGATAGAATCAATCCTATTGACACCGGTACTTTTTTTGAGAGTGAGATACTCCCCAAGGAGCCATCTGGGACGAAACTGAGGCTGATGGTCAAATAATCTATCACTGTGGCACGTAAAGAGATAATAGCCTATGGGCGCCGTGGAGACATAATTACACATAGAAGGAGATTTTAAAAATTCCTTGGGACACTCCACGAGCATCCCCACTGCACCGAATTTCTTCATGACTTATTGAACATCATACAGAGCGGCATGCTTCTGCTTGGGTGGGACGGCCCATTCAACACAGATCAAAATCATTGCGAGGAGCTTAGCAACAGGCTGAACACATATTACGGGAGATGCCAGAAAGAAGCAACGTACGCAAGAGATAGATGCCCATGGGCAGACCATACGAGGAGACCTCTAAGTCCTCCGACGAATCACTACAGTGGCCAGCTACAAAGTAACTCGGATAAAAGATTACAAACGCATTTATTTATAATATATATTGCTACTTTTTTAACTGAATTGGCTTGAAGTTCGATTTATTGGAGTCTTCTAATATGCCGAGGAGGATACTATAATTATTGTAAAGATTTACGGGGCTCGCTAGGCGCATGAGGGAAGAAAGCCGTGTTTCATTGGGACACGGCATTCGTGGCTATCTGATCACAAACAATGTTTTGTATGGTACATGTTGCCTCGTAAGACGCGCTCTACACGTTGCTGAGATCAAGGTCACTTGCTCCTTAGACTATAACCGAATATTAAAAGATTACAATTCATAATGCTTAACGAATTCTGGCAGGCTGACCAGGTTCGTTGAGAGCAATAAACTTGCCGAGCATGAAGCCAGCTCCGACGCGCTCGTAGACCCTGTCCCCGCCTCTCCCAGTTGATTTGGTCGGAGATACTAGTAAGATGTAGTGCTTCTTCTCTTGGTCTGTGTTGCCTACCTTTGACCTCGCAATCACTACGCATTGCGGCTGCGAGTCATCCGATTTGTCCCGCGCCCTATCGTAAACCACCCCAACCTCACCATCTTGGTGACCGGCGATATTGAACCGGCGTGCCGTAGCAATCAGCTCCATTCCACTATCACTGGGAGACGTCTCTGCTCTTTGGGTTCTGATAGAATTGCTCTTGATCCGCGGTGGTTGAATATCATTTGCTCGCCACTCTGTCTGGTTGAAGGGTAGATCAAGATAATCGATACCGCCTCGGTAGGCCATCCATGACCAGGTAGGCACAGTGGCCTTGCGTTCTGGAGGAAACAATATTCGTGATAGACCCGGTTCCGGCTCGTCTTTACCCCGCTGCCATAGCAGACTGCGGTGGAAAAGGCCCTTATCAGGTCCATCGTTGAAAATTCCGTAGGCCCCATCTATTCCGTAAGCTTCACGGAGACGACTTTCCACTATAAAACACACCGTTAGCTCCCTTCTAGTATATAGTTCTGAGAATTAACAAGGTTCAACCATTTGTTCTTGCAAACGTCTACATTACATGTAAAGTTAGGCAATAGGGACTACGTACAACCCTTAATGGCAAACGGCCGGTCTTCAATATGCGTAAACTTAAGCCGGGAGTATTTCTTATAGAGATCCTGAAAGTAGCGGATCTTGAGGCAACGCCGAGCGCCTGTGGCCTTCTTTGGAAAGTTGGGGTCTCCAATGAAGTCCGCCATATTGCTGATAAAACATGTTAGTAGCTTGGTCTCTCTAACTCTTTCGGATTCTCACCGTAAGATGGCAACTCACTTGTGCATTTTCGTAAGAGACTGGCACCGTACTCCCTCTCCGCACTCAAAATATGTCTGATTTTTCGTGAAGAAGACGGTCCGCCTCGCGAGGGCACGCTCCTGCAGAACCCAACCCCGTGTGTTCAGCGAGCCCTCGAGAACATCCCCGCCGAAGTTGTCGATAGCTTCGCAGACGTAGAAGGGTTGTTCCGTGCCGCGCTGGAAAGTGATGTATTTCCTTGACCCCAGGGGTTTAAGGAACCCGTCATGCTGACCCGCCGCTCGGCTTGCTGCCAAGACGCAATACGCGTAGCTGAAGACGTTCTCCATACGCTTTGCCTCGTCATTGAAATCACCGTCTTCCCCTTGGATGATGCACAGGGAATCTATCCAAAGGTAACGAACTTTAAGAGCCCTAGTTGTAAGCACAGCATCCTTGAAAGTGGCCGGCAGCTGGTCTTCGGGAATCGCTTTCTTGAAAGCCCCGAGCTCCTGGCCTAGCCCACTCGGGTCTCTTCGCAAGGTCCTGAATGGAGGGTGATTATCTCGGTCTCCCCACTGATGTGATAAGGCAATGTATCGTTGCTCTTGCAGCATATCATCTTCAGTTTCCACGAGGCGAAGCCGAGGCGTCCCGGTAGTGCCGACATCAATCAGCCGTGTGGGAAGAGTGGGCGACTCCCGAGCTTTGCATCCATTATGATCGTCGCAATCTCGGAGCCACAATATAATTAGTTTGAAGAAGAGGTCTGTTCCTGGCTGTAGGAGCTGCGGAAAGCCAATCTGGATATCCAGTGGCGTTCTCAGTTCTAGCAAGTTGGTGAACTTAGCATTCCCCGGTAAGTCGACAATATTTCAGACAACTTTCTTCGAGAAGCTCATTACATACCAGGACTCCGGATTATGGAAAAGACTGGCAACTTATGGTTAATACCAGACAATCGTAACGTTGACTTGTCAATTTCAAACCGAACCCTGAGGCTCTTAGAAAGGCCGAAGGCCTTGTACGCATTCCACATCATCGCGCAGAAATGGCATTGTGCGGATTTTTCATGAAGATTGGATGACTTGTCCTCGATGAAGAACCCACCTGTCCAGAAGTTAAGATGTGCACATCGCTGACACAGCGTTACAGCTTCCCGTGGCTGGGGGCGCAGCGAATCATCACCTAATTTGTCTGTTACTTTACCCGCGAAGGCATTGTCGATAAAGTAGTTCCAGTCTTTAAGAGGTGGAAGTGTGTAATCAGTATTAGTCTTGGTAAAGCTTTTATATGTACTTTGAGGTCCTCGTACCTCTAGCCTCCGCGTTGTCCTTCTCACTGGATCCGATGACGGGAGAAGAGTGGCTGAGCCATGACTGCCGGGTTTCACACTTGGTGGTTTGACGTCGTCTCGTGGTTGTCCGGAGAAAACATATTTCTCATCGACGCATCGTAGCAGTAACTTATCTAAGGACCCTAAGAAGTCCTTAGATGTACTGCGGTAGTTTCTTTTATCTTCCCCATGCTCTGGTAGCTGGAGCGGAGCTTCTGGTATTGGCTGTCCTTTTCCCGCAATTCGTCGATTTGGCGGCAAATCAACTACAAGGAGCTTTGTCTGTACTAGCTTTAACAGGTCGCCAATAGCATGGCCTTCTTGGCATTCCGGATCATGTTTTTGTAAGTACCCTATCCATTCTTGTACAACACGATGGACTCGGGCTGTTTTTCTCGTTCCCTCTTCAAGTTCGAAGTATGGACAGTCTTGCTTTGTTGTGCTTTGAAGACTCTCATATAAATCGACGATGAGTTTATTACCGTGAAGAATCCATAAGATAAACTCAAGAATGATGCAGCCCATGGACCAAACGTCGTATAGGCGTGATCTCCCTTCGTCTTGTAGAGTGGTTGTCACTTCCGGTGGCTCATATCGAATAGTTCCGTGCTGTATAATGAGGTCAGTATCTGCTACGCAACAACATCCTAGATTAATATTAGATACAAATCTGTATCCTATGGTATAATATGATAAGTATCAATATTACCTATAGCTATGCATGGATCTTCAATGCGTAGTTACTTTGAACGAACTAGGACAGTAATCGGAGCGAAACCACACTTACCCTCGTACTTGTTACCCATTTTCTATCTTGTGTCGCGACAACATGTCGCTTTGCCAGTCCCATATCAGCTATTTTGAGAACTCCAACAATTTCGGGTTCAGGGTAGGAAGTCTGCTCGCCAAAGAATCTCAAAATGTTCTCGGGTTTCAAATCTCCGTGCCGAATGCTATGATTGCCCGACTCGTTCGTAACAACGACAGGCTGCCCGTCTACTTCTAATCTGATATTCGATAACTTTTCGTCCACAGGTTCTTCTACCTGCGAGGAGTTCTTTGGGTCGTATTCGTGAAGCTGACACAGAGCGTCAGCGAGTCCCCGAAGCTGCTGAAGCGTCTGCCGTATGAGCTCCTTGGTGGGATGCTGGGTGCTTTTTTCCTCCCAAAAGTCTCGTAGACTACCACCACTAGCCCATGGGAACATGAAATAACGCTTATCGCCTTGGCGTATAGCGGCAATACATTTCACTATATGAGCATGATTCAGACCGCTAATCATGCCAAGGGCTCGCGCCTCAATTCCCCAGACTGCTTCAGCATCAATACCTGGGGAATGATCGACTCGAATCTCTTTGAGGGCAGCCTTTTTAGCGAATTAGCAATAGGAGTAAAAATATTTTCTGGTCTATACTGTACCTGGTTGATCGAATATTCTTGGTGTGCTTCATGGATTGTGACCTTGTACACACTGCTAAACGCGCCTTCCTTCATCTCTCTTGTGTCAATATCGATAAATGGCAAGATGGTCTTCACATGAAGGTTATGCTCGTTTTGAATCTGTGTAAAAATTGGACTCAAAAATCTCCACTGGTACCCGTAGAACTCACGCACACGGCTTGCCTCCCAGTATTTCCGATGGAAGTGACTTGGCGGACGCCATTTTGGATCGCGCGGTGGTTCCTCAATAGGTAGTTGACCATCATTAAAATCATACTTTTTGAACCGACTCATACAACTGAACAGAGTTTTTCCTTCGTGTCGTGTTTGGACATGTAATAGAAACAGTTTCGGTGCTTTGTTGACTATCCATCCTATCAGCTCGGTGACCTCTGGTGAGATAACTTCTCGTCCTAGCTCTTTGCTAACAGTATCATAGGTAACTAAGACGCGAATGGCATTCTCAGGTAGGAACAGCTCATCACGGCAAAACTTGCTTTTTTCGTAGAGGTGGTCTAGGCGGTCTAATAGGGTGGTCTTGGGTTGAACCTGTGGGCGAACTGTCGAGTCCTCGCTGCTGTCATCGGAATCTATGTCAATGGGCATTTTGGGGCATTTGCAACTTGGAAGATAATTAATTTTTTGAGCTAAAGTGTTATATTGTTCATTTAAATGGCCACGGAGGTGAGATCACCAACTGAAGCTAGTCAACTTGAAGTCTCATCTTACAGCCCCCTTCTACAGCCACCAACAATTATCGTGCCTAGCGTCTGGTCTGTCATGGAAATGTGCTACCTAGGCGCCCTGGAGTATAAGGTCCTACATCGGGTATTGTGATGGGTATTCATTCGACGGTGTGCCATTGAAGGTGGCATTGATCGGCTAAAATCAGTCGTAACACTCAATGATACCGATTACAATAGTGATATTACTCGAATGATTATTCGTCTAGCACGAGAGAAACTGCAGACATCTACTACACGAGCGCAGTCTGAGCAGCATAGCCACATCTAGCCTGACGAGGCGGTGACTAGTACATGAACAAGAACAGCCAGAGCCTAGTTACTAGGGTTAAGAGAAAGTAATGCTTGGCTAAAATTTGAAACATTAGAAGCAAACTGCCTAAATCCTACCTCCGGTTGGACGAGTTCATGAATGACGTGTAGATGTCACGTTTGCGCCATCAACCCACGCTGGTATTCTTTCTCACCGAGTCATACAATGCAACATAGCGTAATACCAACATGGCATAACTACTATTTCGGTCCCGGTGCCTAACCTGCTTACCGCTTCCCCGAGCCTTAAATTTCTATCTAGCCTTCAAGTTGGCTACTATTTTGAGTATCTGAATGAAATATCGTATTTGATACAGAAGGTTTTATGCCATCTCAAGGAGAAAATGCACCCCTGTGTGCTTTACGGCAGGCTTAAGATTATGTCCAGACTCACACTTGTCTTTTAAATCGCCAACAACTCTTGCTGTGGCCTGGACTATAATAAGTAGTAATTTCTTCTTGAAGAAGCAGCAAGCTTACTAGCTTGCCATGCTTCCGTCTCTAATCTTGCGATTGGAGCCTAGAAGTCGTCCTGTGACAGCGACAGAGCACTCCGTGAGGGTGGTACCCGTTAGGAACACAAAAAATTCTGTAGTAGTCCCACGGCTACTACGCTACATATTGTGGCAGAGACTACCGCGTAGTACACTCATGTTGTACAGCAAGCGGCAAAAGTGATGACAACTCAACAGCCTATCCTACGTTTCACTTCACCTATTACACCCTGAAGTCTCTAGATTTAGATAAGGTGACACAGTAGTGAGCTGCCCCGTGCACCCGTATGCGCAAGTTGCTAACAGTGGCGGTGATTCTGGACCAAGCAGTGTGAGAGCCCGGAGCATTCACTTTAAGTCCGAGGAAACAAACCGTTTTGACCCAGCGGTCGTGATTCTTCGCCCATCATTCCATGAATGGCTAGATGCACTGTTTTCTTGGGGAACCGATTCGTAGTTCGAAGATTCTAGTACAATGATTATCATAACAGTAACGCATCTCCCGGGAGATATTGATGAGACGCTTACCCTTTATCATAAATTAGAGATGCTCGTAGCTCCCATCTGGCTATTTAGTATCCATCAGCTGGATACGGCGTTCAAACGAGATCGTATAAGACTCTTAGTAATTTGAGATCTGAGTTGACACCTGTTCTCATCTAAAATGAGCTAAGGAAGGGGTTCATAGATAGTTTTACGATGGGCGGTACATTGAGGTCACCACGATGCCTTAAGCCGAAAGTGAATCACAAGCCAAGTTTTATCAGATAGATTGTTAAAACCAAGGCGACGAGATTCGTATCAGAATTACAAATCTAATAGTTACAGGACGTGAGTCTTCCACTGTACAGCATTTACTTTACCCGCCTGCGTTTCAGTGTCACCGACATCAACATGATGTACCCATAATCAATCGAGAAAACCAACAGAAATACCCGGTTCGTGGTCAGGACTAAAAATGTCAGAATCGTTGGTGCTAGTAATAAAGTAAGGCAGTTATGGAGTAGGAAAAGTAAGATCAGGCATTTAATCTTGATGTATGATAACCCGGTGAAATTCGAAAGTAAAAGTTTAAATTGGCGCGCGATTGAGGTCGAAAAGGTCCTGCAATACTGCGAAGTCATCAAAATCCCCGGCCATCTGCTCGGCATTGGCCGCCTCTGGGTTCGTTAGTGCGAGGTTGAGATCGACCATGAACGTGGCCCGAATGTTATCTTCGAGATCTTCTTTGACGCGGTCAAGCCCACGCTCTTTTAGCTCTTTCATGATCTTATGGGCCTCGCTTCCCGTCATGTCGGTATCCCGCATGGCCATTGACAGTAGGCCCTGCGTGACGACCTCGGAAATACGGTAGGGGCGATTGAGCCGTTCGTACCCGTATATACAGAGAAGAAGATACAAACGCCATTCGGGATCGGTACCCCTTAGCATTGCATTGGCGAGGTATATGAGTCCGGTGTGCCAGAGAATCGAATATGTCGATGCCGCATACTTACTACGGTATTGAACTATCAGATATTTCAACTGATTTGTCGATGTCGTATATACGGAATCTGGCGTACGATCTCGTGCAGAGAACGTGTTCAGCTGTGGTACTTCATCTGGTGCCTTGTAGATGAAAGGTTGGAACATGTCGAGGATTGCTGTGTGAAGCCATATACTATACCCAATTAGCAACAGGCCCTATAGCTTACATGGACGTTAAAAAGCAGTCGCAAGAGTAGAGTAGAGTAGATATCTTGAAAATATATACTGAAATACTGTTACGTAGTGGGGGCTCTGTTCTCTTCGAAGCAAGAAAAGGGGAAGGTTTTCGGCCCAGGCGATTAGTTCGCGATATGCATACTCGACGAGGCTTGTCCTCAAATAAACAGGTGGGCTTTCTTGGACTGCGTAGTAAATCCACCGAGCTTTGTGTACAATGCTCCAAAATTGACACAATATAGGGAAAGTTTTCCCCAGAAGTTCTTCAGATGGTAAAGACTCCTCTTCCGAAACTTGCTTGTGACGCTTCTTGGTGCTCATGTCCCCTGGGATGGGAACACTGGGTGCTGAAATCGGCGTTTCTGAGCCTGGCTGGCGATAAAATAGTGAGATTATTCTAAGAGGCTTGTAAGCTTGTGCTCCCTTATATGTAGTGCACTATCTTACACGTTCCAATTGAATACGCCCCAAGCCGCATAGCATTTCGCACTCATGTCGTCATCGGGTATGTCTACGCTCGGTTGCTGGGCCCGGGCTGAGTGGTGCTCAGTGCTGAAGAGCCCAAGTCGCTCACCCATATCCATGGCCTCCGTGGCGTAGCGGAGGACAGCGTGGTCTTTGCCATTTCCCATCAATGATATACTTAGTAAGATTGCACTAGCCATTGATAAATAGGAGTCATGTTCAGTCATCCATAATGCTTCAGCTTCATCACAGAAGCCGCTGGCGTATTGAATTGCGGCTTCATCAAAAGCACTGTACATTTGCTAAATCATCAATTAGTGATATTTGACAATTCATTTTTTCATCTGAACCGTTACTCACACAACCTATATACATTAAAGCATGAAAAAGAAGCCTAGAACAAAAGGCTGTTCGTTGGTCGACCAGGTCCGTGACTAGAAGGTGAGTATCGAACAAGCCTAAGAGTGGATGGTCGGTTTGCTGCAGCGATTGAGTATCAGTGTTCGCTGCTCTTGATCGCATTATTCACTGTGGCAGACATTCGACGATAAAGAAGACATAAAAAATGATAAGCATTCGAAACAAATTTGACAACCACTCAAGCAATTACTGAGTAAGAGAAACTTAGAGTAGAATCTATAGAACTGACTTACAATGTACAACGAAATAACCCTTGCAGCAAAGTCGTTTGAGACCTTTATATCTGTCCAGAAGGCAACTTGAAGGGAGCGAAGTCTTTCGTCGCAATATTTGACTAGCTGCTCCGTAGGTTGACGAGAATTTGACGGGCGATCGCTAAGATCCATGACGTTGGCATCAGATTGGCTTTCTCGTATAGGTTTTAAGAGTTGGGCATAGATTGGTGTGTAGGGCAATGAGAGAAGTATTTGAATGTAGACATAGAATTGACGAGACGTACGATTGATTACTTAGCTTGGGAGCTGGCATGGGCCGAAGAAGATTGCTCCTCGCTAATACTAATGGATTGATCCGAGGAAGAGCTGGATAAGTTTTTGAATTGTTGGCCATCAGTTCGCCTTCCAAAGAGCTCAGACGCAGTTTGGACCCCCGAGAATGTGGTCCCGGGGGTGAACTGCTTTCATCTCCCACATTCCTAAAGTCGGCTACAACGGTGGCAGTGTCTCCCTTTTCTCTCAAGCTTCTCAGGAGAGCCATTGCGCGATCCTCTGGTAGATATTTGAAAAGATCCACCAGCTCAGTTGTGTTATGACCACTGACGAGCCGTTCAGGGTAAGTGCATAAAACCACCCCGCGCTTCGCACAACTGGAGCAGGCAGGCCGCGCGCCGTCACACTACACCGTATCGGTCATGATGAAAGACTTCAAGAGGCTAAGATGGCCCAGGGGAGATGTACTTGCTTTAATTTTCCGATTGCGACACTCAACACAAGCACCCGGCCGTTGCTGCGACGATAGACGCTTTTTCGCCGACACTTCTATCCTCGCATGATCAGGACTGTTTAACGCCGAGGGCTCGCCTACTTGTGCCGCAGGCACGGCTGGAAGAATCCGGTGATATTTCCCCGGCTGCATTGTCATTGCAGTAGTAGAACACTGAAGCAATTGATGAATCGGCCCTCGGTTGGCGTCGCTGACGTTGCTTAGCGTCGCAGGTGACGGGCCTGATATAGCAGGGTGAGAAGCAGTGATTGGCTAAATCCACGGAGTCGCGTTCGGGGTGGACTCCGGGCTGGTACATCGATCTGATTGGCCAGCAGCGCCGCTCCTCGGAATCTAGTCTAGATTAGACTACGACTTAGGATAAAGTAGTATCATCCAAACCTATTTCCTCCCAATTGTGCACTTATTTCAGGGATGAGGGTAAGAAGCACAGGAGGAAGGAATGACAAATAGTATACTGCAGCCTTTTTTTTCTGTTTCGTAACAGGAATTCTACTACTCGCTACCCTATTGATATAGGCGAGGCGGTGTGAGAAAAAGTAGAGACCCCCTACCACAACCCACACTGCCAGACCACCTTACCACCTACACCTACCCAAATAACTGGCTTTTGAAGCTATTCAACGTATTTTCAACGCAATGGCTTGCCCTATTACACCTTCAAAACAACGGCACTCAACAAAGCCTATTAATACACCTAAAAGAGCTGAACTTCTAGCTATAAAGAAGCTTCGGGACGCTAAAAAGCTTCCACTCACGGACCGAGAACTATTCGAACACGTTGGGGTTAGCCGTGCTACAGGCTACCGCGTATTTAGCGATCAAGCAAGACAATTCCATAAAAATCCCTATTGTAACGAAACTCGAGGCCGTTTACGAACGTTATCAAAAGCACAAATCGACCAAATAATCGTGTTTTTACGGTCCGAAGGCTACGAAGCGCGTGTATTGCCTTGGGTTAACCTTTGCGATGCCGCTGGCCTTGATTTTCCAGGCCAACCACCTTCGGTTTGGACGATAAAAAAACGCCTTAACGAACGCGGTTGGAAAAAATGCTCTGCTTGCAGAAAATATTGGGTTGATTACGATACAGCTGCCCTTCGCGAAGCCTTTGCTCGCGAAGCCCTTGCAACCTATGGGCTAAACTTTTCGCATTAGCGCCGTATACGCTATTCAGACGAGGTCCATTTCAAATACGGGCCGGAAGGCAAAGTTATGATAATACGAAGGTCTGGCGAACGCTATAATCCTGACTGTATTCACTATACCCAACGGCCTACTGAAGCCGAAGACCGCCAAATCTGCCTTTCGGCTTGGGCTGCAATTGGCTGGAATTTTAAAAGCAAGCTTGTTTAGTATTCTGTTGAAAATAACACCGGCGCTATTACGCTACGGGCTTATAGGGACCAAATACTAGAGCCTATAGTTAGGAAATAGATTACCGACGGTGATGACTTTATACTAGAAGAAGACGGCGCTTCAGGGCATGGTGGGAATTCGGATCACAATATTGTAAAGCAATGGAAACAGAACCATGGGCTAAACTATTTCTTTAACTGCCCTGGAGCCCCTGATTTAGCCCCTATTGAAAACGCCTGGCGCGCACCTAAGGGTCAAGTTAAACGGCATGCAATATGGGATAAAGACGCCCTTCGTACGGCTGCTGAAGAGGGCTGGGAAAGCTTATCGCAAGAAACGATAAATCAATGGGTTGAACAAGTGCCTGCAAGGCTATTAGATGTAATTAGCGCTAAAGGTCAATACACTGGCCATTAAACAGTCTGAATAGCTTCAAAAAAAAGTAGTTGGTCTGGCAGTGTGGGTTGTGGTAGGGGGTCTCTACTTTTTCTCACACCGCCTCGATAGGATCACATAGAGAAACAGTGGCAAGCTTGAGAAAAACTAGTAGCCAATATGATATCCTTGAGGCTCTCACATCTTACATGAGTACGAGTAGGAAGCGTATTGCTATTATGATGGTATAGGGGACTGACACTCTGGCTAATGTCAGAATTCCTTTATATAATTAGACACTGTTCTTTGTATCTGCCTTACAGTCTATATAGCCAGTAGTTAATAGCCATAGAAGAATAAAAGGCTGCGAGGGATTCTTAGGATATCTATACGACTTCTACGATAGTCCGTAGTATTGTGACGCAAGAGCGAACGGATATATATAGGATTTAAAGATCCTCATCTGACAGTCCGAACCCCCCGTTTACGTACACGCATTTAGTTCTCTTTGAAGCCAAGTATCCAGCCTATAGGAGATAATAGTATCTGCTCGGTTTTGTAATTGGGGGTGTGCCCCCAACGACACACTCCTTCAAAAAATCAAAAAAAATCAAAAAAAAAAAAAAAGAAAAATAATAATGATAAAGATCATCGAAACTGGACTGTATTAGATATTATTCAATGATTCATACGTAGGTACATCAATCAACGAAAATTTAGACACATATATAAGTTCATCCATTACAAAATTCGATCGAATAGCTATGAAAATAGCGGCTAGCCACCCCTTTCCCTTTATTATCGCTCACATATGTGCTGCTCTAGCTTTAATCAGGGCATGTTGAAAAAATATAAATTGTTCCCATTCCTGAAACGGAGTGAAGGCTGTACTATTATCGACCGTACCGGGTCCCTGCAGCAATGAGTCCACTCTCCATACAAGACGGAGCCACTAGTTATTTTACACTTATCAAAGGGGGCAACTAACAACTTTGTGCTCTGATCTCGTACCGAGTCGAACAGATGCCTGTCATAATACATTCCAACGCCTTATTCTTAGGTCCGTGACCTAATTGATGTCCATAAGTCCGTTCGCCATGAGACCAATTTTCAAATCATGCAAATTAGCCTTTTTTAAAAAATAAAAAAAAAGGAATTATATGCTAGCGCAGCTCTGTAAAAGGCAAAGGGTAAGTCGTCAACATATAGTTGACAAAAAAGAGAGGATATGCCAACAACGGTGAGAAATCATTACCTTTACTCCGTTGCGCCCAAAAGACTAGCCAAAATGAAGCCATCCGCCCTAATACTACCGTCAACTAGAGATCGAAGTAGCCGACAGGCTACGAGCCTTGTGACCGTCATATGCTCCTCCTATCTGTTCGGCGGTATGGCTGATATACTTTTGGATTACCTCATTGTCACACTTGCTGTGCCGAAGTATCTCCGTCTTCAGCTCGATTACTTCATTACGCAGAGCGCAGGCCTGGGCATTCAACAGCTTGTTCTCTCTGAGAAGATCTCTTTCTCGTTGTTGGAGCTCATCCAGCCCTCGCTTGGCTTTCTTCCGACATTTGACAGCAGCTAGCCTATTCCTAATACGCTTCTTCTGGGTCGCTGGCCCCTCGTCCGGGCTCACTGGTGACACGGGAGATGAGGGCCTTTTGCATTTCTCTATCTCACCGTTGGGAGGCAAGGTCTCTAAACTGTCTTGTGGTGTTAAGGGGTATAGACTTGGTACGGATGCGATATCGAAGTTCTCGTATTTGTCCCACGCTGTGTCAAGCGCGAGATGAGAATGCCAGTCTTCGGATGAGAGATCAATGCTCACGGCCGGGTGGTGATTTACGTTGTTTGCTTTATTCATCAACTGATGCTGTCGAGAGATTAGAATGCATTGTAGTCAAGAAAGCTGCAGAAGCTAGAGGTCACGGGACCTACTTCCGCCGAAAAGTCAAAATTTTCGATTGCCGGGTGTTCGATTGCAAAGCTATTGAGGTGCCAAATGTTCTCCTGGGCGCTCCAGGAGGCGTTGTCTGCGGCGTCCGAGCTGTGGAAAGGTAGATCTGATATGCTTTGAGGCACAAAAGAGTGGATTCCATGCCGCCTGTCGACATGATCTTGGTGGCTGAGGGTTTGCATGTCCGAGCCGATGACTAGCTTTTGCAAATAAAATAATACAAAATTAGAGCGTGGTAGGACTGTATCTGGTTCAATTTGTTCTGTTGGCCTATTGCTAGGTTATATGAATTCGACCATAATTCCAATGCTGCGAGAATGGCAACAAGAGAAGATAGGGTAAACGAGGGGTTCGTGTAGCCCTTTGGAGAGAAATTGAGGGGCAATGATAGCGTCAAAACTCAAACTGCCGACGGCAGTATACAGCATGAGTGATGTCCTAGAAGACACCACGATCACAACTATATTCTGGCAGTTCGACAATTGCTATTCTAGGTTGAACCCCGAAGCAGCTCTAGAATGGAGTGACAACTTGGAACTATGTATTATAGTTACGGTCCGGATAATATAACTAAGGTCCGGATATTATACCGAACCTCCTCACTTTAAGTTTCTTCACGCAGCAAGTCGGGGACTAGCTGCCGGCCTCCGTCGCTTTCTGAATAGCATATCATTGGCGGTTGGGCTAGCTCAAATCATTGCTTAGGTAGCATATCGAGGGGTCGTCGTAGATGCCAGAAAGGACCCTGCATGTCCCTTAGACCTATGATTGGTAGTATACATAGGGAGTTACTAATCGCTATCAGTGAGACGCGTCGATTTTACGTCTGCTCTGAAAACACATCTACGGATATTGATGTAATGATATTGTAATTGAGCTTATCAACTATTGTCCCCCACAGTCTTACTTGAGCCAAAACTTGTTTTTCGTAACTTAAATCACACCGGGTCCCACTGATGTTTCACAATAAAAGAATATCCCACTCGTCAAGTCGCACGTATCCCATTGGCTTAGAAAATATTCGAGGAAATATTCGGAATACCCGATGAGGTTGATAAGTAGCCCGTGAGAACAAGAACTGGGCTGGTTAGTTAATGGCAGGTGAAACTTCTATGGCGGAGACATACCGTAAAAAGTGACAAAGATAACGAAGAGAAGATAGGCGATAAACCTCACATCAACACGGTCTTGCCTCGTGTTAGCAGAATTAGGGCAGTGCAAATCCTACTAGCTGTACATATCCTACGAACCGGGCTATGCATATTTAAATAGCTATCCGTAAGCTAGATTAACTGATAAGATATATAGAGTTAGTAGGATAGATGTAGCTATGTAGCTAGTAGGATATGTGTGGCTAATGGAATAATGTATATGTGGCTAGTGAGATATGTGTAGCTAGGGTAGGGAGATATGCGTGGCTTAACCACTTGGATATCGGGAATGATCTGGCCATTTAAATATGTGTCGCCAGTGGGATAAGGTATGCTTGTCTACTAAGATGTGTATAGCCAGTAGGATATATGTAGCCAGTAAGATAGGTAACTAATAAGATTAGTAATGCTAAGGAAATACTGTAGCTTTAACTAAACGCATTGTGTTTACGCTGTACGGGTACGATCCACTGCACCAGGCCCACAAGGTCAAGGCCTAAACCAGAGCCAAAGCCAAGATCTAAGATGCGTACGGGCGAAAATGTAAGCGGTTAAAGCGATGCCATCCTATAACAAACTTTGGTGTCTGTCAGGAGACTCAGGTTTTGCTTCTACACTTAACTAGGGTTATCGTACTATATTTTTCTGCTACAATTCGCTAACTGGCCTGGATCAGCACGAGAATGCTTAGATACGGTGCTTAGGGGATTTCACTTCACCATACTGTATGGAAGGTGTTGGTGTTGCCTTCAATCTTGTATGCGTAGTTCCCCCTCTAGTATTACTATGGTATTAGGCGAGGCGAGCAACGTACGGGAAAGGAGGCTTCGACGAGTCCGAGAAAGAATCTCAATACTACTATGCCGTGGTAATTTTGGACTGCCCAGTTGCGGCGCTGACTGTAGCCCATGCAATTGTGATCGGCAAGAATAGACTCGGGCGAACCTTACTCGGCATAATATTGGTGGAAACCTGAGTAGAATATACCCGACGAAGAATACGCCGATGATAGTGTGGTGGTCTGTTCTCATGAGACCGAGATCTTTCTATTGTCCAAGCTCAGGATTAATTAGCCTATAATATTTCTATACTAGGTGAGTTATATTTCAAGGATTAGAATTTGAACGGCAAATACTCATCTCGAAATAACTCACTCTGGCTGTGGCAATGTTACTGCGATACTACTAATCAACAATTTCCAAGTTAAGTCAGTAATATGTCCTATTTGCAAGAACTGAAGGAACTTTGATAAAGCCGCATACAGATCAGCATCATCAGCGGCATCGTGTGATAGTCGATTTTCCGCAGCAAAGCCGTCTCCTTCTCGGCCCGGTTCTCGACGATGGGCACTTCATCAACGAATTCGATAACAATGTCAACGGTGGCCAAGTGTAATTGCGTCCGTTTAGCGTTGGACTAGATAGACGTAGTTTCGGCATCTACTAGTAGGATGAATGTTTCCACTGCAACAGTTCTCTCGCGTGCGATAGCTGTAGGTGTAGAGTTAAGGCAAGCCATGCCAAGGGTACTAGGACTATGTAGCATGGTGGTCTTCAGATATCACTAGATCTATATATGTATTTCTTTATTGACCTGGCCTCTTGATCATCCCCCGTGCATAAGATCCATCTAGAACTCCAATTATTCTCCATGATCTCTCCACTGGGTTTGTTTCCTAAGAATCCGAGAGGAAGGGCCACACTGGTTCTCGCTTTCTCTCAGGAAATTATGATATAGCGACTTGATAGTTCACACACGATAATTGAAAATGGTCCACTATCATGCCGAGACAAGGTTGCGCTGAGCCCACCGTATTTATTGTATCTAGCATGGCCATGCCGGCATTGCCCTCCGAGAGATTCATTCCTCTGAACTATGAGAATCGGTATATCTAGCAGCTCAAAAGTAGCACGCGCGACTTACGTGTGCGACACCCGACCCTCGCTGAGGATCCTACGTAAACATGTCAATACGGCAACCCTAGTACAAATTTGAAGCGCATCCCGTCGCAAGCAAAATTTCACTAAATAAATTATATCATCTTTTTATGAGTCTAGAGTCAAGCAAAGCAAGCTCTAAGGCGGCGGCTCGTGCTGGTGAATAACAGGAAAGTCCATACAAGGACACACACTGGGTCTTATGGCACGCACAGTACGATATGTTGGCGAGCTGATAACTTTCCGCTCCGGATCGGCGACCGCTTCAGGCAATAGTTGTAAACAAAGCAGTGCCATCAACTGGGCTGATATCGAAAGGATGGCCGATCACGGTGGGCGTGGACTATCCAACTGATAGTGCTTTCTTAAAAGATAATTCGCTAATCTGTATTGAACCGTGAATAGCCGCCCTATACGAAGACGGCTTCATGGCTTCATCCGAGGCGGTAGCCGATATGGCCATTTATCACATTCTTTCTGTGTTCCGGAACGTCAACTGGCCAGCACTGGCCGCACGCTTAGGCGACTCGGTACAATTCTCGAATGCACATAAAAACGCGCCAACGGGAGCACACAACCCGCGTGGGCATGTAATAGGTGTAATCGGGCTAGGAAATATTAAGTATAAAATTTCAAAGAAAGCTTATGTAGCGTTTAGTATAAAGGTCTATTATCAGGACATTGTGTGCAAGTCGACGTAACTTGAAAACACCATCGAGACCACATACCACGAGAAATTGGAAGGCCTCCTAGCCGTCTCAGACTGCGCCGTATCTGCAACTCCATTTGGCGACAAGGAATTGGTCGATGGCGAAAAGATTAACGAAGTCCAAAAAGGGCTCCCGATTTGTAAACATTGCCCGCGGTACGCTGGTCGACGAAAACGCGCTCGTGGAGGCGCTGAAGAATGGTCATACTAATGCTGCTGGCTTAGATGTGTTCCAGGACGAGCCCAATATCCACCCATAATCAACCAAGATACGCAGCGTCTCGCTAACAAGCCATAATGCTGGCAGTGTTGAGGAGACCAACCACGAATTTGCGAGGTTGGCGACGGAGAACATCGAGTTTGCAGCGCTGTTAGGAAAGCTGCTAACTCAAGTGAATGCTCATTTAATGAAGAACAATTTAATATGATAATTAAATTTACAGTACTTGTACTACCACTATAATCGCTTTGAATACTACTTCCTCAGACTGGTGACTTCTAAATTCTAGAATAGCCAAAAATGGAATCTCATCCCTTTAGATTACGTAGATAAGCTTCATAACGAACAAGGAAAACTTTGTCTGTCCGACTCAGCCATCAAATCCACGATCTTCGTCAGCTAATATCACGATAGGATATCCGTCTCACCTCAAATAATCTTCCAGAGCAAACTCATGGATAATAACCCATTTAGTCCCAGACTTTGTTGCTGTATGACTTTCCTACGCTACTATGGGCATTCGGTGGCTTCTATGCCACCATACTTAGCTCCTTAATAACTTCTACCGCCTCTTCCCGGACCTTCTTTGTGATCTCCGCGGCGGGCAATTCATCGTTAACAAGACCTACGCCCGTGCCACTAACATTAGAAGTCAGCAGAGTTGCCCCAAGACCCAGTCGTAATTAGACGTCGGATAAAAGCTGGAACTTACGACCAGGTAACCATCCTAGAGGTGTCACCACCCGCCTTCGCGGCCTTGAAGCGAGCTTCGTTCTCGCCGATGCCGACACCTGCTTGGTGGTCGTGGTAAGACGGGTGCACAACCGCTCGGCCATCATAGAGAGAGGGCCATTCTCTGTTTCCTTGTACGTGGTCGTGGAGCTGTGATCTACGATGTGGTGGAAATTTGAGTGGTTAGTTAAAGCATAAAGCACAACCGGAAAGAAGAGTAGAAGGGTGGGACAAAAGGTAGGGTAACGTAGTAGAGGTATAGAATACTAGGGGCAAGAGTGCAGAAGTTGACCCAGCCCTAGTTAGACTAAGGATTCATATTGTGAGAATTTACTTAACGGTACTGACACCACCATCAGACGTTGTTAGAATGACTTTCCTCTTGAAGTCTTGGGCGTCCGACTCCGTGGCTACCATATACTGCGATCAATGTCAGCGGATGCCTCATCCGCTTGTAGTGCAACAGTAGAAGGGCGAGGTGAGCGAGTAATTGCGGGGACACCCCCGATCGTGAAGTCAAAGCAGAGACCGCCCGCTCGCCCGCCCTCCTACCTGAAGCCCAGCGTTTTCTCCCACATGCCTCTTTCACTGGACCACACCTGCGACTTGGCCGCTTTTTCATCGGGGAAAAAAAAGCACTCCAGAATTACGAAATGGGACGACGTACCCTCGTCCCCAGCACAGCCGCCTCCGCCCCCAGCGCCAACGCAGCCGCGACGCCGCGCCCATCGGCAATCCCGCCCGCGGCCCAGACGGCCACCTCTTTGCCGGGGAACTCGTTCCGCAGCATATCCCTAACCTCCGGCACGAGGCTCACGATGCCGGCGCCGCGCGCAAACTGATGGCCGCCGGCATCGACTCCCTGCGCGACGACGACATCGGCGCCGAGCGCAGCGGCCTCGCGCGCGGCGGCCACCGTGCCGACCTGGACGACGATCCTCGGGCTCCAGCCCGCGGACAGCGAGGCGGCGGCGGCGCGCAGAGCTTCGATGACGCGCCGCAGTGTGTCCGGCATCTCCGGGTCCGGCGCGAAGAGCCAGACGGCGGCCGGGCGGTAGCGCGCCAGGATCGGGACCGTGGTCGCGCCGAAGTGCGATGCGGCACAGGCCGAGTAGAGGACAAAGCCGACGCCGATGGGGAGCGTGTCGGTTTGGCTGTCTGCTGGTTGCGCTCCCGCTGACTTCTGCGCCTGGTTCTGCTGCTGCTGCAGCAGGCTCTTCGCGAGCGCGAGCTGCTCGTCGAGACTGCGCAGGACGGGCGAATCGGGCTTGAAGGTCCGACCGCCTTGTATGAAGCCTTCAACTCGCACGCGAACTGGTTAGTAAGATGCCGTTTTTGGATCTGAGTAGAGCGTGTGATCGATTCCCCAGTCAGTTTACACCAGTGCTCTCCCCATTTAATCGTGCGATGGGGGGATACGGAAGTGTTGGTAATAAGATTTGTGCCACATGGGAAACTGAGTGTATATGGCTGTTATAAGAACAGGAAAGGACACGCACCAAAGCCCTCCGCCTTCACGACTTCGCTCACAAGCTTAGCGTTGGTCACGAAGTCCATGGGCGCGCTCACGATGAGCGGATGCGCGGTGCCGGGGAACCAGCGCTGCATGCGTGAGCGCCCTCCTACAGCCGACATGGTGATTGTTCTTATTGCTCCGACCCCACGGGCTGCGTTTATAGCGAGTGTTCTCATCAGCTGTTGCTATATTAGGCGCTCCTAGGAACGGAAATAAAGGAGGGACTAGATAATTTACGAGATTGATTAGGTAGCTCGCCGAGTTGACTTTAAAGGAGCCTATTCGGTCTGACCAGATTATTGTGAATCAGTTATTAATATATGAGAAAAGAAGCAGCAACAAGCATCTATAATCATTCGGCCAAACATTTACACGGCCATGGTACGAATTCCTACGAGCCAATAAAGAATCGATGAAATCCATGTGATAGTTATACCGAATTGAGTTTCGTGTTCTAATGTCAGCAGCCTCGGCAAGACGCTGTGTGTGGCAGTTAAACACCATGCGAAATAGACACTTCCTCGGAGCTTAGGTAACAGACGAAGATGACGATGCCGCCCCCACCTGTCTCCGACTTGACTTGACAGACGGCCGCCGGATATAGCCTGTCCGGCAACACTCAAGCCTTCCAGTGTGAAACATGGCTCGCATATGTCTTATATCCATTTCACCTAGTGCAATCGGAATCGGAGCACTTCCGAAGCCTCTTCTTCGATATATGTCCTTTCCGTTTTATGCAGATATAGGCATCGGACTGCACCCGAACTATCCACTATCCCATGGAAAGAATTTCAGGGCAAGTGAAGGTCGAGTGGAGGCCGTGTTAGAGAGTAAATATGAGACTATGCACCTTTTCTGAGAAGCAACACGCGCCTATTGCTTAACTGCTATCAGTACTTCTATTAGAACTACCAGTATACCGACTCGTTGAAAGTGAACGGCCCGGGTCACTATAACAAACTGCACCCGCATACATCTCTGCTCATTCGCTTGCTGACGTAATATGGGCTCAGACCACCTGCATGCGACGGATGAGAGGGCGGAGCTGCTTCATCGATGCTCCTAATTCCCCATATTCGGGCACCAATCGGATCAGTCCCTAAAGATAGACCTCGTGTTGCCAAGCCTTGAAAGCAGCGAAACTCAAAATTAGGGTCCAGTAATTACATCATCTCATTAGCACGTACGGACTGCAGTCAGCAAAACTTCATTTAACAACACGAAGGTCGATGGAGGGACAACGCGCGTATATGCAATGCGAACCCAATTTCCTTGTTTTGTGGGCTACTTTATCGAAACTATCGAGTTTGTCTTTACGGGTAGGACAGCAGCTCAGAGCTATCCCCTATGATCAAGACGAAAATGCATCTCCTTTTGCGCGACTTCATTGCTACTTTCCCAACGGCAGTATTGCCCCACACAACAGCCCATAAGGTGGCAGCAAACTGATCCAGCCGCAGTTGCCTTCTATACTCCTGGAGAGTACTGTTCACTTCCCGCATACTCGAGTAACCCCCTACTCTATGCATTACGAAAAACGCCCTGTATGATGCAAACCATGTTTTGGCTCAGATGAAAAAAGACCAAGTAAATCCGTGGGGTGTCGAACTGATGTCGACTGTATGCCACCTTAAAACGCCGGTGGCCATGCAAATGATGGTAAATATAAAGAGTACAAGCAAGAAATAGTAGATAACACTCTGGTATCAGTTCTCACCGAGATGCTAGATACCAAGATTAGGACGGATCCGAACTGGGACTATTGATACTGATGACCCAGTGATCGTGGGTTGCCGTATCCCGACAGAAACTCAGGCACGATGCCAGAGCGAAGGTCGTGGCGCCTGCCCAATGGTTGATAATGCATCTGACTTGAGCCGAGGTGATACTCTGAAAGCGGCATTGACGGAGGGGGGTTGAGGAGTGTATTCACTCGGCGGACTGGCTTGTAGGGACTAGCTCGCTGCTGCAGGTATACCGAGGGTGAGTTGGAGATGGGTGTGTGGCTAGCGTACACCTCTGCCAAGGGGGACGACCCAAATGTTGGCATCGCCGT
Source organism: Xylariaceae sp. FL1651 (assembly GCA_025201745.1). Taxonomy (NCBI): domain Eukaryota; kingdom Fungi; phylum Ascomycota; class Sordariomycetes; order Xylariales; family Xylariaceae; species Xylariaceae sp. FL1651. Next base: position 101,388 of record MU624264.1, on the reverse strand, counting down.
AGGGCTGTGTCGCTTCGTAGGTGTACCGTAGTTAGACGGAACAGCATAGGATGGCGTCTGCGGTCCACAAGTGGCTATGACCGGCCCTTGCGGTGCCCATGTGGTGGTAGGTGTCGAATACACAGTTGACATAGCCCGAACGCCAGGATTAAGAGGTGGTAATGATACCACAGATTGGGATGGGTAGTTGGATGACCCATATGCATTCGGCATTACAGCTTGATTCGTATCAAGGGTCAGCTGCGGGACAGGTAATCGAACTGACTCTGCACCGCTTAGAGTCGGGCGCATCGAGGGTACCGTGGCCATGGCAGTTGGACGAGGTACTCTCTTCGGTGCCGGCTCAACAGCGTCGCCGCCCTCTAGACTTCTCTTGCGCACCAAGGGGTGTCCGAGGCTCGGCTTTGTTGCCAATGGAGATACTGTCGGCGTTGGATGGTACGAATTGGCCCATCCATTCTGTGGTGTTGAAACAGGAGAATATGCTGCCGCAAGCGATGACGATGTGCCATGCATATTAGTGGGGAGAATAATCGTGGGCGATGGTAGCGGAGATGTAAACCGTCCCTGGTTCGGCGGTAGATGCATTGATGCGGCCTGAACTTGTCGAGCTGCCTCCTCTATCTTTGCCCGCTCACAATATTTGTGATAGCAAGCCAGCTTCTTCAACCATTCTTGCCATTGCTCCTTGGACGTCAACAAGCCGTATCTCATATTACTGAGAAATTCGACTTCCATAACGTGGATTTCTTTAACCGAGATACCCGATACTTCTGCCCAGGTCTTGTTCGTGTATGTGTTATCATCCAGGAACTTGTTACCTAGCATTAGGGCTACCGTTAGTAACCGATACTCGCTACCAGGATTGCCGTGCACCCTCGGGTTCGTTTTTTTGAGTCGGTACACGAACAGTAGCGCAAGAAGCACTACATTTTGGGTAACCTGGGTCGTCGATAGGATACCGTTAACCCATTTCTTGTAGGCGGGACAGGGTTCGGTATGTCTTGACAGAGGAGGGAGCGATTCGGATAGTCGGCGGGTGTCTATTTGTTCTGCGGCTTGTATCGTATCCATGGTTTCAAACCAGAAAAAGCAAGTCATCTATGGTACTGTCAGCTGATTATCTTTTACTGATTAGAAAAATCGGAACACTAACCTGTGCAGCAAAATCATCCAGATTTCCGCCATCGGGACTAATGCATTGAGGCAGTTGCAAACTGTGCATTACCATAGTCGAATCCCTCCTAGAGACAGTGCCCTCTCCAGAATGGCTACTCCGACTGCTAGTCGGTGTTGGCGTAGAAGGTCGAGTTGAGTGTCGTGATGCCCCAGACCCGGGTTGGGAAGCCACCGTGTGAACATTATGAAGCTGTGAGGGTGGTTGAGAATGTGAGTGCGGTCTCGAGTATGGATTGAGGGCCGCATCGTAAAGGGCGTTGCCATTAACGCGGGAAGGCAGTATGGCGTTCGGATGTCTGGCGAGGGCAACATGGTTGTCGTAAGTGTTGGCGGCTACTACAGGATTGTGATAGGCGGCACTCATGTCGTTTTCTGCTGGCGGCGTTCGGAGGCCACCCGAGTACAGGGCAGTCTCTTCGGCCACGGACCTGCCTTGGAGCTTCCTAAGATTTAGCGGGGGAGGAATACTCCGCTGTGGATAGGTCGACAAGTTTGATGGAGAGGGAGGGAACGGGCGAAATTGCTGTGGGAAGACGGCGAAAGAAGACATGTGGGGAGTGGGAGAAGAGTAGAAGCGAGGGAGGAGGGGAGGTTGACGCGTCTGAGGGGGGTGATTCAGAGACTAAATCAGACTGCGTTGGTAGCCAGACAACGGATAACAAAGTCGACAGGCGCTACCAAGGTTGGAAGAGGTGAGCGTGCCTAGAGGCGTCACCCCAGAGGGAATTGGTGTTGTTGCTCGTTGGTTGCGTCTTTGTGTGAAAGACCTGTCCGGAGGTACTGCGTGCCCGTGTACAGCAGTTTCTGAGTATGTAGATTCCAGTTACTCACACTCGCATGCCAGCTAATTTTCTGCTATCGGACGACGGATTTGGACACTGTTGAATAAATAGATCGAATGTTGCTACAGACGAACAAAGGTAAAGGTGCAGTTGGATGTGGTGGTGGTGGGAGGACGAGTTGGTCATCTCCGATGAGCCATGTTGAGTGAACAATAGCAGAAGGAGGATCAAGGCAGCCCGTGAGGAAGGACCCTGATCCGTCGGTCTGCTCGTCAGTCAATGACGCTTGGTGTTGTTGCTCGTTTTGTTTCGCCTCGTCTTGCCGGTGAAGTATAGTGGTAGGAAGACTGGTTTGTGGTTCGTGGAATTATTGGCGGCCTTCTTCAGATAGCTGATAAGTTCTGATTACTAGGATACAAATAAGTCCCAACAGCTCGGTTTAGTGTTCGTCGTCGCTCCAGAGCACCAGACTTGTAGGAGGAAAGAGACTGAAGCAGGAGTAAGGTTTCAATGAAGGCAGGTTGACTTATAACCGGAGATGTCTCTGTGTCTCTCGTTTCGGTTGACTTCAGGGGAGGGATTCTTGAAGTCTGGGAATCCGGGAATTTGGGAATTTGGGATCCTGTCTTAGTACAATTCACAGGTCTCGCTCGCCTTCGGAAAAGGGAATAAATTGGAACTTAAGGTGGCGCCTAGAAGAATATTATACATGGATAGATACAGACAACAATGGCAAATGCTACTAGTACGGCGAAGGTCCTCGGTATGAAGGCTTGGACTGTCAGGTATGTGGTAATGTATGTAATGTAAAGTAATTGGTAGACATGAGCTAGGAAGGTTTCCAATGGCCGGATTGAGACTGGCTCCTGGTTGGCTGAACTGTGGATGGCAGGATACGCTGGGGACGGCACTGTACTTGCGCCTCTACCGACCGCGACTAGCAAACGCATTGCGTGGCGTGTGTGTAACAGGTATCTCTACGTACCTGGGAGTATGTAAGTGCGTCTGCGTTCAGCGCACCACACCGCATTCGTATCGAAACGCCCCCCCTGCCGCTAGTGGTGGGGTCTGGTTCGGCTTGCTTTGGGTTTTTGGCTCACTAAAGTCACTACGGACTCAGCAGTCCGCTGATTGGGCGATGTGTCAGGGGATCCACAGCTAGGCTGTCGCACCGCTCGTGAGTGGTGGAGGTGGCTGACGATGGCCCTGTAATATGGGACACGAGGGAGGACTCAAGGATAGAATTCAGGCCGTGTGGCCATTAGTGGGTGTGTACACATCAGCTGCAACTGTACCAACGCATGTACGTACAGCTACCGGCGATGAATGTTAACAATCTTTCATATCTACGCTACTGCTTTTCTACGGTACGGTCATGGACTTTACAAACTTTGGGATTCCGACGTTTTCGTCAACAAAGCGCTAATCATCACAAATGAGCAATCAAGTCAGGTTTCTATGCTTGATTCATAGAAATCCAGGTGCCCACAGATACGTGTAAAAGGAAACATCTGTAACAATCCGCAGTAACGGAGCATATCCCGCATTAAGGAGAGGGAGCCAATAAGGTTGGGGCCTCAGCGGCCAGGGGTAGATGACCAATGGCTACACTACGCAGTTAGGTGGTGAAGGTAGTATATACCTATTGTACTTTGTAGATAAGCTGTGTAGGTAGGAAGTGAAGATTGCCCACCTACCTACCTACCTATCTATCTACTTTAATCTCCAAGCAAGTGCTCAAAGGGGCTAAGAGGACGATGCACGCGCGTATGGCTTTTTTACATTGCGTTGTTACGCTGTGTTGGATGTATGGTCCAGGTGGTCAAGCAAAAGGGGGCGTCTATCAAGTCAATCCCATTAAAAGAGCTGCTTAATAGCCCCCAGGCCCGCAAAGATACAAAGATCTCCTAGTGTAAATAGATAAATACATACTATACCTTGCAGTTTGGCGCGTGCTAAGGTTTGATGGACAAGTACTCAACGTGTAAAAGATGGGGACCAAGATCCTATCGTTGTTACAACTGCATCTACGCCGTAGTCTCCAGTAGGTATCGTTAAGTTGCAAGGTTGCTCCTGTTTGTGCACACTATTGCGTTAATTCTGAAACAATGTACTCACTTGCTACTTGTGGTTTGTTGCTCGTGATGATCATCTTAGCTGACAATGTGTGGGCCTCTCTTTTTCCTTATTGCAAGATGCTCCTCCCTGTCGGCTTGATTCTTACAGGGCACAAGATCCAGAGGAGACATGAATATGGACGGCTTGGTATCCTTTCCCTGCAGATTATTAACGCCTGCCCTAGAGTATTTTCTACAGAACTTCAAGGTGGCTTGTTCTCACTTCGTGAGAAGTAGAGCGAAAAGCCCCATTCATGTACGCAGCCACAGACCAACGGCAACTTATTATTGACAGGTTTGCAAACTTTGGGGATGTCTGATATATGCCTTGTTGCATGCGTCGACTTGTATGGACCCATATACCAATATGTGCAAGCTAGAAAGCCGATTTCGTAAGTTGATGGCGTGCCGAGATTGGTGAGACTACCTATCTCTTACGGCACGGCTGGGCGGACGGAAGCGTTTCGAAGGGATGATGGATCAAAGATGGACATGTCTATTTTTGAGCGTCTATTTATTTTCCTTTGTTCTATATTCCTAAGGTTTCTTCAAGTTTCACATACGTATCAATTGGTTGAACCGGGCAGGCTTTCTTCCAGATTCATGTACTGTAACTTAATTTGTTACCCTTTTGGCTTGGAAATTTTGTATCTAGTATACGGTAGACATTGCTTAGGCTTAAATGCGCTACGTTGCCCGTTAGTTTGCTGGTGATTCTTCCCTCTTCTTCAGTATTCACTAATCATCTTGGGCAATTCCGTAGTACCCCAGAAGTCTAACCTTAACTAGGTAGGTATGTAGATAGTTAGGTCGGCAGGCAGTCGGACTATGGGGTGTGGGAATAGCGAGAGACCTTGAAGTGTTTTTTTTTTTTTTTTTTTTTTTTTTTTTCCCTCAGTGGAGGAACACCGGGGAATGAGATTGCGCCTTTCTGCTTGCGACAGCAGCAAAAACTGGCTTCCTCTCTATATCGTATCCAATCAGACATGTTTTTGGATGCCACAACTCTGTCGCTTACCTTGCCAGAGCTGCCCTCGTTTGCTCAGGTAAGCTGTGTCTTCTTAGCGCAATCCGTCGTTCTTCCGGCGTCCGTACTGCACTCGGCGGCGACGACAGTACGTATTGCGTACAAGCACCGAAAGACGAGTAAATACCTATCTGTACTGGGTACTGTACACAATGCACTATACACTGTACACACCAACTCGAAACCCAAGAAGACTGCTAATCACCGCCCCATGCCTCGCCTCAGACTAACTAGCACGCTTGTTAGGTAGAGAGAGGGAGGGTAATCTCGTTAGACTAGCTCGCGCTGGGAGGATTGTTGGGATCCCCAAGACGTGTTTTGCTGTCAACCAGCTTCGACCCGGCTGAGGCTTCTAGCCCATACCAGCGTCGTCACCACAGCGCTAAGCCTCCCTATCTGTATGTAGTCGATGCTGACTCCTTATTTGGAACGGAACGACAATCAAAATACCGTATGGGCAATCACTGTGCCTGCTTCATTACTGCTTATTATGGGTTCAAGTGGCGCGCGGTGTCGAAAGGATCGTCAGGCGGTGGTGCATAGTGGCTCGCAAGGAAAAAGGCTATTGCAAGGTCTTATCATTCGTTCTCCAATTCTATGTTTCGAGACCGCAACAGACACGAATGCCTATCAATTCTAGAGCCAACCGAATAAAATGCTCGAGCTATTTGTGGCATGCCTGCCAGACTTAGTATTGTTAGTGCTACGTCGTGCAGCCCTCAACTAGCCAAGCTCCGGTTCGAAGAGAATTTGTGGCTTTAGAATTGTCTGTACGTTTTCGTTTACTGAAGCTGGTCGTGTCGTTTGCCTTCCTCACCACCCCATACTTACTCATCCCTGCGGCCATATACCTCTGAGTCAGTTTGCATACTGGCACGGCCAGATAGGAAGGATGTATGTAGTCTTTAATGGCTTTTATTACCTGGTATGCAAACAAGCATTCTAACACGAAATACATCGATACCGGAATCGAGCAGCCCGGGAAGTCTCGGTTGTCGGTTCGTCGCCATCGCGATCTTAAATCTCCAATGGCCGATTCTGGGTTATTCAAGCCCAACATGAAGGACCACTGGGTTGATTGAAGCCTCACAGTTTTCGCAGCCTCACGGGGCACCCACATGAAGGTGAGGGGTTGTCATCGTGCAAAGACAGGGTAACAAGGACATGGGAGTGGGACATTTGCAGGCCTTGAGCTGCATGTCTAAAATCTACGGTTGCACTTGATCGTTCTGGAGGCAATGCGTTCTAAACTAAACAGGTAGTTGAGTGATAGTGTGACAGCCCAACAGGCTCACTGATTTAGACACAACCTGCACCAGTAGACGTGGATACGAAAAGACATGCACCCTTCACTGCGGGTGAACGTGATGATGATGAGGGGCAACTTTCGGGCTAAACGTAGGCGCCCATCATACGAAGTTATGGGCTCTTTTCGAAAGGTACTAACCTTACGATTCGATCCCGGAGTGTTGGATATGCCAAGCCGAAACATCGATAGTAATACTACATGACATTATGGCGGATAGAAATGCGTATCAGGGGACCTCTAAATTGCTCGCGTCGAACCTTGGAAACGATGCATGTCTCTGCATGATGAATCCCTTGACGAGCAATCTTGCAATTCACGATTCACTCCACCTGATGAAGGGGACAAGGAAAAACAGCTCATCTACTGAATTCGGTGACGAGTGCAGGGGCAAGGGAAGGGGACCGAAATGGGGGCGAGAAAGAAACCGATCCGGGCAACGCCTGGGAAATTCGTGACATCTCGGCCACTTGATACGATGGATCATCGGGATGTAGGCCTGCCACCAATTGGTAGAGAAAGTATGACTTAGTAGTAAAAGCGAATATCGCTCAACCAAACAGGGCTTTTAACGAGGCGAAGAGAGAGAGGTCAGGTACGGGGTATGCGACCTGCATTTAGCCCTGAAACCGACAGTACTGACGCCATTCCCTAGCACTGGCCGGATTCCTCTACTATGTACAACGAGTGGTGTAAAACGTAAACGAAGCCAATGTCTCTCCGCCTACAAATAGTACAGCAGTAGGATCGGTATTGCATACCCGGTACTTAATGTTTACTATAAAGCAGGTGGAAAGCGGCCAGCCTAATCGGGGAGTGCAATAACAAAGGGAATTTTCCATGTGAGCTTGGTAGATTAGGTACTTCTTCCAATACGGAGCTTTGCACGTAAGGCTTCCAACCCAAGAGCTGGCAATGACGGGGCTGCACGCCGTGTTCGTTTGCTGTGGTATATTGCTGAGCTCCACCGTGTACGTCGTGGAGGTTACAACCCTAAGCAGGTTGGAAGCATCCTCAAAAGCCAAGCGCATGCAGGTGTCAGCGCCCAAGGGGCTGGCGGGCTCAATGGATTTTACCCCTAGACAAGATGGAGTCTTGAACTTGATGCACAGTACAGGCATTCGTTGATGATGCCGCTTGCCGTTGAGGAGCTGAAATGTCGGTCGGTTCAACATACCCCCGTCATGACCTGTGAAGGCCGGTAGCTGGCTGCCATTCTTGTGATTGATCAGTCACGATGAAGAGCGAAACCAGCCCGTTCCGGTCCCCATAGTAGGTGGCTACGATTGGTTATGGAATGGTCTAGATAAAAGGGCCCAGCAGACTAATTAATAGATACCGCGTCTGTCCAGCGGGTTTGCTGTAATACCTTGCTTGCAGTTTGATTGAAATTGGCAACCTGCGTCTCGGAATGGACATTTCTCCCGGGCCTTCACTTATGGCATTTCCCACGCGTGATATAAACGGGCGACGGGGTTATGACCCATCACGCATGAGATAATCCCCTACTTGTCAGCATAGTGTCGAAACGTACGCGGGATAGGCGACGTGGAGGTCCTAGTCCACGGGAGCTCTGTGGCGTCGATTACACACAAAACTCGTCAGATGTTCATAGAGAGGCCTCTATATACTCCTTTAATCCACTTTGGGTGAAGTTGACCTTTTTTTTTTTTCCGAGAATACAAGTCGATGACTGGATGCGTGATCGGGCTAGGTAGGTGGACAGAGGCAGTTAAGCAGCCGACCGATGTCATACCGAGGGGGGCACTTAAGCTGTTCCAGCCGTACCACTTTAACACCAAAGTTTGCAGGCTGCATCACGAGCTCTCACCATTCGTCAAAGATCCCTCGACAACAACATAAGGTATGTTCGCACCAGATGAGAAGTGCGGCTGGGCTGGCGGTGCAAAGCACGAGTGTAATCATAGCTTGGTGACGACGATGGATGATCAAGCTGGAACGGAGGGTGGAGGGATTGGTATGCTAGTACTTGTACCAAGTAATTATCGTTGGTGTTATTGGATTGGTTGACTGATTGACTGCAGCGCCTTTCCCTGGCGAAATCCTTCGACCGAGACACTGCATGCAGGAGACAAATACTGACGAGTCATTGCCTAGTGTTGCTAGAGTGTTGCCGGATGGCCGGACCAGCCACGATGGTCCGAGGTCGTCATTGCGGTGACGGATGACTCGGCCGTGCGATGATCTATTGGATCCAATGATGTGCTTAATGGGCTTAATGGGACGTGAAATAGGATGGGATGAGCAATCCGAGAAACAAGCTAACGCAGTGGGGAAAACAGGGCGAACTCTGATTCTCAATCTACGCTAGGGGTTCCATACGGAGTACATAAATATAGGAAAGTCGACGAGACTTGTACGACAGCTAAAGATATGCTGAAGATGGCTACAACTATACTAAATAACAGGTAGATAATGTGATAGACACAGGGTCTCTATAGCGCCAACAGACCGCTCCCTGTCGCAGTCAGATACCTATTTTATCACGCTAGGCGCCTTCGAGGTTTTCGAGCCAATCATACACATGAGCCATGTAGGTAGAGTACAGTATACAAGACAGATTACCTGTTGTAAGAAATCAAGATGCTGCTAGTGGGTGAGTGATTTAGCGCTTATAGTATACTATTACATGAAGCTAGTTAGCCGTTCGCCAGTCCTAGTTTCGCTGCTAAACCCCCTTTCATGCCACAGTAATAAACTGCATTCATTACCTCGTATATTGCCATCGGTCAATGTATAAGGCTGGAAACATAACGACAGAGGTTCCGAGTACTTATATCCTCCCAGTTGATGCCTTTTCCGCCATAGCCTCTGGAGGGGTTGCTAATGGGTTTTATTATCACATTAGCTGTCACCCATAATTCGACCCTGCGTTCTTAGTCTTTCAAATACCTCTCTCCCCATGATCGTTAACGAATAATGCACCCTTGCTTGGCTTCCGTGTTATTAGACTCCGAAGAAAAATAATGATTCAATGCTCTCACCGTAATAAGACACGTTGGGGGGGTAGGGGGGGTGTGTCTATACATGTGCAACGCCCGCCAAGGTACACCATGTAAATTCATTCTAACCATATGCCTCATACACCCGTGATTAGCAAACATACGGGACAGTGTCATGCGAGCCGTCAAAGTCCTTCGTACACCACTGCCGTCAGATATCTAAGGCGATGAGGAATCAACACCAAAGTACCGTAATAAAACCAGTGACGTTCATTTAATTCAGTTCAGCCAACTACGTGTAAGGCAGGCAGACAGCCCAAATATACAAGTCGGAAATAGGCCCAAGACATATTAGAATCAATTCTAAATATGATCGCTCAGTGTGCAGGTGCTAACCTTTCTGTGCCGGTCCGTCAGCTTGAATTCCTACAGACCTCCAGCTTCTAAGTTAGTCTAGTCCGACCCAAACTCCTCATAGTGTTGCATACCCACTTCGTATACAGGTAGGTAGATCTGGTACGTGATATCCACCACCATGATACAACAGTATCGTGCAGGTGTATATGGCTGCCTGTGGCAAAGCAGAACATTAGCATTTGACCTCTTGTTTGCTTCTCCCTTGAGTCGATGTAAAGTGCGGCCGCTTGACAAGAAGCTTTTGCCTGACTACGACTCCAAAAGTACACATTATGCACCTGTTTCCGAAGATTTATCATCAATGGGGTGCGAGTCAATAACACTGGGGTGTTAATGTGGCAGCCCGCCTGGTCGGTCGACGATGAGCGCATGATCTTAAACGCCCGACATGGATAACTGGTCAAGGTAGTATGTATTCTGGTGTGATCCACGGGATATTGATGCTTCAGCAGCTTCCACAAGTGTGGCACGATTGCCTAGGTTGAGTCGCAACCTAAACAGCCGGCAGCAGCCTTGCTTCAGACGAAAAGGGGCGTGTGCCAGGCTGGCATTCCAGAACGCTTGGTGTCGCTAAGGGCAGCCCTCCCGCCTTCACCGTCCAGCCAGCCAGCCAGCCGCCAGCATACCGATATATCCCTTGACCAACACTCCCACCCAAGCATTATGTCCCGCTGCTTCATAGTTGATTCGTAAGCCCAATGTAGCTACATAGGTAGATTGGTAGGTATCCCAGCGCGTGGCAGACACAATGGTGGCCCGCCAGCTGTCGGCCAGATGCGGCAACGAAGGCGATCAATTGCCGCGTAGAGCTGGGCAGCCAATCATACGGACAACGAGGTTGTTTCGGGGCCTTTCAAGGCATTTGCCAGACCCAGCCGTGGCTGATGATCTCAGGTTCAAATGTGCATGGTTTGGAAAAGAGGATCGAGGCTCGAGCACCCCCCCAATCCCATAGTCTATCATATTATTGCAGATTATTCTACTCTGGTACCCGGGATGTCTACTACTTACCTAGTTAGTCTACCACCACCGATTACTTTTCACCATAAACACCATCTGCAATTCTTTAGTTTCGTCATCGTTCTTCCTAGATGAAATGCAACTACCAGGCACTAGCGAGAGATCTCGGCGATTCCATATCAAACGGCATTTTCCACTCCGCTGCGACCAGCTAGGTTCAACCACTCTGACCACAGCTCGTTGATCATGCCGCCATGCAGCCGGCAACACCACTGCAACATAGAGCGGCCATCCACTGAGGAGACACCTTGGCTACAAGCGATGCCGGGTTTCCCAAGTAAATATTAAGCCTGCATAATAGACTCGCATCAGGCTTTTTCAAATTCATGGCTACGCCAAAAGTACCTTGTAAGAAGGTGGTATCTGCCAACGTTCCAATACCATCTAAAATAGAGGCAGCTAACTTCATGTGATCGACCTCGTCCATCTACGCCCGGCTTCCAACTAGGTACTTTGCCGTGGCTCTCCGCTCAGGGGAGAGCTATCGTATGGTGGAATACGTATTCTCGCGGCGTGATTTACTCGCTTGTTACCAGTGTATACGCCAAGCATACTGCATTCTGCTGTCCTCTGCGCAGACTCTTGTATAGTGCGCAGTTTATCTTGGCCCTCGGTTTGAAACATCCGATAGCGCGAGATTCCAAAAACAGCATCAATTGTAGTGACTACGAACCCTGACCATTAATACAAACTATACCTGCACAGCTTGCAGACATGAAGCTCTTAATCCACATCATCCTCCCGAGAGACTAGGGGTTCAACAGTGCGTGTGTCACACTTCCTCCGTGATTTTTCCGATTCAATCTAGGGAGACTCATATCCTGAATCGTTTGGATCCTCAGTTCAGAGACAAAATGCCAAATCAAAGGCGTCACCCTCCATGCCGTTCGTGCCAACGTTGGAACGTAGTGGAGCGGAGAGTGCATCGCTGAACGAATAAGCAGCAACCCTTCCCTTGCTGAACCCCAATGCCTCACATTTTCCAAATTCGTCAAATTTCCTTTCTCTCGCGGTATGATGACCTCCGCCACCTCCCGTATTTGATATTGATTTCGCTGGCGATTACCATGCTTGTCGCTACCTAAGCACGGCTATACTGAGTTCCTTTCCTTGTGACGTCTACGATGCCCACCGTAGGCAGCTTTTTGATTGTCCTCCCGCCGATATTGCTGTGATGTACGCTCACATTGTAAACACCCCGTCATATTGCTCAGAATCGACACAATAAGTGATCATAGGCTACATCAGGAACACATGACACTCTATCCTGATGCGTCAGCAATAGTTGGGCCCCATGAATTCACCCACGCTTCAAGCCCGTTGTCGATGGACAACAAGGGAACCGTGCCTCGAGGATTTCAAGACCATTATTTCTCCTCAAGGCATCGCGGTGCAAGGTTAATCAACCACATCAGCATAGCAACACGGTCTTAGCAGGCAGATAACCTCTCGCGAGACTTTCGGTAATCTTTCAGAGTCAGTCACTCGACTCGGTATCATACCCGTTGCGCATCTGTTTGAGCGTGGCGTACGCCTCCAAAATCAGCTCACGGCCAGCAACACAGCACCGGCGCAGCTATTACCAACCAGTCAAGCAGACAGCGGGAGACCTGAACTCATCACGCCCTAAAACGGAATATACCGCATCTATCAAATGCTAGACGGCCAACAACGCATCTATATATGCTTCCGCCTCCCTCGCCGCCACTATTAACTAAAGAAGGTTTGCTCCCGTAGCTAAGAACGCGGCCATTGTCTATCTACTGTAGGGTCACCGCCATCACGGAAGAGATCTGCCGTGACACACCAGAGAAAGCCCCCACGCCGCGGTCCCCTACTTTAATTCAGTCTATGGACGCGAAGTGATTCGTTTCCGGAGTGCTAGTGATGCAAAAGTGAACGAGACGATCGACCCGGTCATCGTTGTTGCCGCCAGAGAGCATAACCCAAAAAAATAGTAAGGAGGTCTATGTAGGCTCAGTGAAATTCTGTTTATCTCACCTCAGTAGTTTTCTAATAAGAGTGCTACTATTGGATACCATGCCCACATTGCGCTAATACAGATCTTTTCATATTCCATATAGGTATTCTGTTTCTAGCGCCGCTGGCTATGCAGCAAGTCATATCACCATGCATTCGCCATGGTCAATCCCGCTATCCTTGCCCGCCAACGTCGATACGGAGGTAGTCATTGTGATCAAGTAACATCCCTCAGCGGCTTCCACGTGAAGGCCCCTATCGCAACCGCCGTGCCGACGGCCGCAAGTGCGTACTGCCCGAGGCCTGTGCCGCCCTGGACATCGCCCTCCAGTGCGCTCCACAGCACCACCAGAAGCGTCACGGAACTAAGGACGACAGCCAGGAGCAGCGATACGAGCAGCGTGTCCAGCCCTTCTACGATGTAGATGCCCCAGCCATAGGGCACATCAGACGGATCTCGGGGCTGTGTTACGCACTTGAGTCTTCGCCCGACCTTCTTCGGCAGCTGAAGCACCGTCAGCTGGCCAAGGTGGTCCCCTGGGTTGAGGAATGAATGCATAAAGACGTGAGGCTGGATCGGAACTGTCCCGACGCGCGGCGGGCAGGGCGAAAAGGTGTACTCCCTCTTAGTAACCTCGTCTCGGCTCGGGATTGAGTCTTTCTCGTAGTTTCCAACACATTCGCCAGTCCTACTCCGGAGGACAAGCTCGAACTGAAATATGAGGTTTTAACTCGGTAATACTGGGTAGACTCAGGGGCGTCGGTGATCCACTAACCTTGACATACTCAATGGTCCTTGGAACGATGAACCTGTTTCTTCTCAAAGTCCCTCGCAACTGGCGGTATTTCTCTCTAATTAGGCTATACAGTAACGCATCATCGATAATGCGAGTGAGATCGATCTGCGCGAGCCGTATCTGATATGGTCCGGTATTAACGCAGAGAAGGAGGTACTTCTTCGTGCCAGGGGCAAGTTCCGGAGGCGTGAAAGCAAACCCCGGCTGTCCCTCCACGGGTGTCGGTGGCTCGCTCGGGCTAGTAAGAGACGTATTGGATCTTGGTGGCGGGTTGAACTGAGAGCTAGATCCGGAATGTTCACGATGGGCATGGTTGCTTTCCGTTACGCGAATGGAGCTGCTGGATCCGGCGGCTTCTTGAGCAAATTCCACTGCTGCTTGCCTGCTTGAGGTTGGCGCGTCTATGTACAACGATTTTCCACACCGCTATGAACTCGTTATTAGCTTCAAGCATTCTTTGGGAACAAAGAGGTACCTACGCAAGTCCATGCCACTCGTACCATACCATGTGCAAGGCGAGGCCACAGAAAACGGCGGAGATGATCAAAGAATCTTAAGAAATAATTAGAAATCCGCGATCGAGGGGTTGTAGCGGCCACCGGTTCGCTGAAAGACACCCCTTTTGTCTGTTTGCCGCCATGCTTTTTCAACATGCTTGCCATGGCGCTTGTCGTCAGGGCAGATGGAGGCGTCCTGATGGCCCTGACGAAGGGCTGTCTAGGCACCACGGTTTCGGGCTCTTTCGAGTCCTCTTCAGCCGCTTTTGGTTCACTTACGGTAACTTCAATCACAAATGGGCGATCTCTGTATTTGCGACTGTGTCCTAACCTCGATGTTACCACTTTCGAACCATCTCGTGTGCTTCTTGAGCGGCCACGCTCTGTACTATGTCGTGAAGCTAAGCGCCGGTCTTTTCGGCCTTGCTCGCTGGGTTTGATTGGTAATTCCGTTTTGCGTTCACGTGCCTTCTGTATCTCTTCCGGTTCATATTCGAGACCATAGATGCCCCCCACTGGGATTTCTTGGTAATGTCGACAATAGTTATATTTCTCTTGGCTGATCAGATTATGTCTCCAGGTGTGATCCAGAAAGAAGAAATCCGGACGTATAGAGTCTTCTGTTAAGTTATCTTTAACAAAGTGCTCCCATATGTGAGACATTCTTTGCTCAAAAACTTGTTTGCGACTCGATTCTGAATCTTTTATAGCCTGGAACTGAAAGTTATCACAGAACCAGCAGGAAGATCTTTCTGGGAGATTGTCTTTTAGATGCGATTTCGAGTGTTCGATCCATTGCTCTCTCTCGTCTAGCCTAAAATATGGAGTTGTACAATCTGATAGCCACCTGAATTCGCAGGGGAGTCGCCCGGCCTGGTATGTCTGGTCGCTCATGTCGCTTCTTGCTGTTGAAGGACTCCGGGCCTTATGTTGATGAGACTTAAGGTTATCTCTTACGTCATCGAAGATGTTGCTTTGGTCTGTGCTATCGGAGTCTGCATTATTCTGCTCTTTATCCTCTAGATGGCTTTTGGACGAATCTCCAACACTTTTTACCTTACTGTCAGCTGAAATATCATGACTGCGATGCTCATGAGCTAAACTAAAGTCTCCTGATTTATGAGTGCCTTGTCGCAATGCTTCATCTCTATATAATTAAACTAACCGATGACAGAGTGAGAGGTCCGCTTCCGCTCTCCAGGCTTTCTTTTTCGAAGCGGGCTGTAAGTAGGACTAGGATCTTCGACACTGTATCCTCGGCTATGACGATTATGTACTACTATAGATCGTCGTGTAGCTTTGGATTCTCGAGATACTGAATGGCTAATGTAGCCCTCTAAATAGCTAGGGTTTAATTGACTTGCTCGTAGGGCATGGGTATAAATGTACACGTACTAGCCTGCGGGGACCGAAATGTTCCATAGTGAGGTAGATTATTAGCGGTATATAGGGCAGAGTGCCCGTGATCCAGGGATAGAGAAACGCGGGGCTGGGAGGAAGATTCGGAACTATTGACATTGCTAGAAGATGAATGAATGAAGGAGGATACGACGGGGTGAGGTCTATGTAGTTGATCGGATGACGCAGCAGGGCTGGCTTCTTCCTTTGAACGGTCCATAGGCGAACTCCTTAAATGGCTGGGTGACCGGTATAATCACAGTATGTTACGTATCATATACTACTCTCGATTCCTGAGCTTGTCGGTAGGAAAGCAAGGTATGGTAACTTGAGATCCTGGGGATTGTACATGACAGAAACACTTGCCCTGATTTCCGGTAAGGTAGAAGGAATATGTCGTTCACGCTTATGATGCGGGGGGGCGTATCTGCAAGGCTAAGCCTTTGGGAAAACCGTCCGTTATTGGGCAATGCAACAGTACAGCCTGCAGCCTTACCGTACCATTGGGCAACGAATCGGAATAAACAGAAAGACGGCGACTTTCTCTCTGAAACAAACAACACGTATAAAATTCATTGGATCGCTGTTAGGAGCTTAGCGGACCATCGACCATCGTACAGAAGATTTGTAAGCGAGTTCAAGGGGCTATTATAGACTGAACCTGGCTGTTCATTTTAGGTATTGATGATAGTTAGCTCTACTATGTATAAGGCGATAGCGACTATGTGATTCTACACGCTGACCTGCGCCTAGAGATATACGCGTCGACGACCCACGGCTGAATTTGGGCTAGATGATGTTCTCGCCGAGGATATGATATATACTGAGCGGAATAGTGACGAGATCGAATACACACAGTCAGCTGCGAGCACATCATAAGGGGCTCTTGGTCCTTGAGCAGTACTGGGTTTCGGCTGTTGGCAATAATCGAGCCACGCGCCTATACCTACCAATGTCGGTTGAATATCAGTGATTTCACTTGGCCAAGTAACCACAACAGCGGTAATTTCGATTTGTTGATACTTATACAGGCGGCCAGAGCAAGAATATTATATGCGACTTTGCATGTGATTTATTTAACAGACCTGTGTACTTCAACTCTTTACTAGTATACAATTAATGATACCAATAGCGACCTCCTTGCTGTATTGATCAAGCTAGATAGAGTGGATGCAGGAAGCCTGTATGGCTCAGTGGGCGTACATCGTCACATAACACAAAGGCCATAATTAACTGATGGTCGAGTAGATAGGACTTCGCCTTCTGCTCAAGATAGATAAATATTAGCAATCACACTGAAAACTGGACAGATAGCTCAAGAATCAGAACCGCTGCTCCTCCAGCACTTCAGCAGCTACTATGCTACCCCTAATACATCTGCTTCAGCGGACCACCAATTAACACTCACGTAGCTGGCCCCTCACGCCCCCAGGTTACCATCCAGCCCAGTAAGCGTTAGCATGACAACAAATCCATCTACTGCAGAACTGAAAATACTAATCTCTCATAGAAGGATCGCCTAGTAAGAGTCTTGTGCTGAAGTGGGAATAACTGTAAGGAGCCTGGACTGACATATTCAGAGTCTTGTGAGAACAAGTCAATTCATAGGAATCGCAAACAGACTCCTTTAACTCATTGATCAATGCTATTACATAGTTATTAAAGCGGATATATGCTGTTAGCTTCTTGGCCTGACGTGTTCAAAATAGACCTATGAACTCGACATCTACGCTGAAAAGATCCAGAAATAGTGGAAATATATAGATATTATGTACCTTGTAATATCAACCCAGTATATGTATGCCAACCCTCATGGTTCGTGGCTCCTTTGCTCTACTACATGCATGGCCCCTAAGTGCTTGTTGGCTGCTATAGAATGACAAGACCAAAGTCCCCAAACCCCATGACCCAAATCATAATCCTGGATTTCATACAGTTTACCCGCTTTCATGAGGGGCATGAAAAGAACGAGCTTCGTTTAAGATTGCTGTTCGACGCCTCCATCTGATCTGATCAACCTCCATCAAAGCGAATATTACCTGGAATTTCAGGTAAGAGCAGTGCCGGGAGGCCTGACGCTTGTGGTGGCTACCGTGTCATAACCGTTGTCGTTAATTGAACCAGACGTCCGTAATAGCGATTTGCAAAGGCATCAATCGTGCTAGTGTGCTGAAAATTGCTTCCAACATTCACGGCACTATGGGCTTGCCCAACCACCAGCGACATCAACCCACTCGGCTAAGCAAGAGCCCTCCTTACCTTCGACATCTACAATGTCAGTATCACAGCGGCAACGGCAGCCAACGCCGTTCTCTTTTTCTTCATCCCATTGGTCCCAGTACTCGTCTTCTTCAATACGGTACTTCTCATCGGTGGTTGTCACCTCAAGATAAGGATCCCGAGGCAATTGTCGTGCAGGGGCGTTGGCTGGACAGTGCTGAATAGTAGTATGTCGGTAGCCAAAATCGCGGAAGTAGTGGATATCTCGAGGAGCTAGCAAGACACCAGCAGCAAGAGAGTGGATAGGGGCGTCACCCCACTGTATTTGTGGTTAGTATAGCAGACCCCTCATCTTAAATTCGGCGAAGACCTACTCTTTCCATCCAGAAACCTCCGCTACGATCCATCATCTCAAAGAAATCCTCATATGGTTTGCTACGGAACCAGCTGAGTTTAGCGATCTCGAAGTTGGACCAGAAATGGCACATGTTGTAATTTTCGCCTTCCATGGCTTCGGGATCAATCTCAGGTAAACCACGGCCAGGCTCAGTTCGCAGGATTTCTTCAGGTAAAGGTGGCTTAAAGTTGGGATCGTCTTCAGGACGAGCTGGCTTTTCTTTAGGCTCGACAAACATTTCCCAGAGGCCTTGAGAGGTTATGTTGTTGAGGCGTTTGTAAGCAGATGCGTAACGGAAGATATTGGGGACCGTTTCTCGCAGTTCCTTGACAGCAATGGTAAAGCCGTAAGTCTTGTTATTCTCGATCATCTTCAAGAAGGGATCACTGTGAAAGAATTAGTGCCTAGAAGGAACATTCATATCGTCAAACATACTAAGTGATATCGCAGAAGTACTTGATCTCGGGCTCCAACCGCCAGTACCATTCATACTTGGCAAGGAGAGGGTGCTTATAGAAAAACCTAGCGTGACGTTAGCAGGTAACGATCGGTACTACCTGAACAATACGTACCCTGAGTAAAATCGACACATAGAGTGGTAGCTCTCCAGACCACCATACATGACGGCAGCGTC
This sequence comes from Xylariaceae sp. FL1651, assembly GCA_025201745.1. Lineage (NCBI taxonomy): Eukaryota > Fungi > Ascomycota > Sordariomycetes > Xylariales > Xylariaceae > Xylariaceae sp. FL1651. Next base: position 82,654 of record MU624264.1, on the reverse strand, counting down.
TCCCTGTTTAGCAATACCTTCTTTTGCAACCTTAGGGTCAATCCAGTCGGGATATCCCCACATTTCTGGTCCAACTTTACCAAACTCGATAGGAGCGGATGTGTAGTTTCGGACAGTGTCCTTGAAGGTCTGGTTGAATTCTCCATCATTTAGGAAGACATAAGGATAGTGGTACCATCGGTTGAAATGACGCTCAATGGATTTGATTGACTGAATAACGCCATCCAACTCTTTATTTCGCGCGAGCACAACAAAAGCCGCATTCGCTCGAGGTGTCGAAGTGTCGGGTTCAAGACAGCCGGTCACGAAGACCTTGTCATGATCTTCACTGATCTTCCTGTTGACCATGTACGGTTAGTGGGTCTAACAGCAAATGTGTGTGACTGCAAGCAAGGTCATACCTGATGGCCGGTGGCGAACCAGCGGGGATCAGAATTCTCCCCGGAGAGTTTGGATGTCGCACGAACAGTACCAGTATAAGTATTAGGACAATACACGGAAACAGTATAACAACACCCAAAGGTACGGAGATACTGGAGTTGCCTCTTAACCGGAGAGGTCTGCGCAAGAAAGCAAAGCGCGAGTTTAGTTGGTTTGGACGACCGGTCCTCTTCTCGTCGGCAGTAGGCAACTGAGAAGTGCCGGTTACCGATGGTGCGCGCCGATAAGCGCGCCGTATAAGATCCATAGCTGGCTCGGCACGATGTATTACTACTCGAGATCCTCTAGATAATGCAAGGCCGTGTACGCGTAGGGTGCAGAGACGTGCTGAATATGCAATGCTTGGTTACAATATTGCCGTAGGTTCCGAGGACCAATATATAGTTGGACGAGATTGGTGGATAGGCGGCGAGTGAGCAACGAAGATAACGAAGCTGATTATTAAGATTGACCTAGGTCGGCTTGAATGCAGATAGCAAGAAAAGGGAGAAAGCTCTATTCCAACCCGAACAGTCAATAAATGGCAAGAAACTCCGTTTTCCCTTGTAATCTATCCGTTATGTCTTCCTCGAAAGATATCCGGGGAACGTGCGAGTTCGTGGTTTGGCGCCACTACCGCAGGATAGAAGGAGTAACGAGCGACAAGGGAAGGTCCCTTGATACGTGGAGCGTCGACGCGACGGACGACGATAAGCAGGTGGACAGAAGCTTCGCGGAAGGCAGCGTGGGCCCTTGGAAACGTATCCGTTCACCGTAGCCGTCTCGGATGATCTAAGCAGCGACAATCTGGTAAACTGTGAGGAGCTTCATCTGGGGCTGGTCACAGAGACCAGCAAGCAGTAATTCGCACTGCCGACCAGCTTAGTGACGAAGGGATTAAAAGGGTTGAGTCAGAAGGACGAAGGGGAGGAGAGAAGGGGGATGAAGGCTGGGTAGGTAAATTGTGTTGAGGCCCCCCTTTGCAAAGATGATGGATGGAACAGATAGGGGATGCGATGGGATGGGGATTGGGAAAAGCGCGAAGCACGAAATTGTACGAGCAGATAAGATTTTTGGTGCTGGGCGTTGTCATTTGCTTGAGACTTTGACAGGCAGGCGGTGATAGCGCAGTCTAACCCCCAGACGGTGCACCAGCCGGCTGGTCAGCCACACGCTAGTAAGCCTTCAGCTAGTCTAAGTGGTGGAAGGGTAAGGTACCTTAATAGGGGTACATATAAGTGGGACGACCTTTCTGGAACCTCGCGGCTTTCCCCTTGTTCTCCTTTATTACTACCTACTGCGCAGACTGTAGCTGACTCGAGTCTGGCCAATCACGTGGAAAGCATTTAATGATAGTGGCTCAAACTTCTTACGCGTCGCGACAAGCCTCAGTCGTTTACCACAAGCTCGGCTGCTTGACATCTGCAAACTCAATTGAACAGATAGGACAAGTGGGATTATTAGGTAAGCTTTTCCCAAAAATAGCATCTCGTACCGGTCCCGGTGATCGTACCAGCGCACGAAACCAGCTACAAAGGTATGACAAAAACTACGACTCTGGTTCGTATACGTAACCTTAAATTTATCAGGAAACTCAAGCCTCACTTCAGTTCCAACTCTGTTCCAACTCAATCCTTTCTATCCTCACAGCAGGATTAATGAAGTAGGGGAATAAATAAAACGTCATACATTCCTCAGGATAAGTTTGCTAGCATCAAGAAGAGATTAAGTTAGATGTTCTCCCCCCTCCCCCCCCAAAAAAAACCCAAACCCAACTTAACTACTCAAATCATAGGTTCATTAGTAGGCAGTGAAGATGGTATTAATATTTGTTATCTACTTAGTCTTCTCTTGTATACTGTCAATTTCAAGTCTCACAAGCACATCCCTAAGTAGTATAAGTACACGATCACACTCTGCTCATAGCAAGCAGATCTGCAGCCTATGAGCAACATCATTTGACATCCCAACAGCCTTCGCGACGTTTGCTGTGCATGTCTAAGAACAGGCGAATAGTAACTGTTACACCCACACAAGGTCTCCCTAATGCTCGATCAACGCCATGGCTTCATCACCTTTGTCCCGGCAGACCAGAAGGCCGTTGACCATCACATAAACACGCCGCAGTATTAAAAAGCAGAGTCGCTTTCACTCCGTTCAATAGCATGAGAGGCGATGGTTAGCCTAGACCCTATAGGCGGTAGTCATCATACTTGTAACACACCTCCGATGATCTCTGGTCATTGCTTAAGACTGAAGCCTTTTGTGATCAGATATAGCGTCGCATATCACCACAAATCGAAGGCTTCGTCACTAGAGGATAGCTTGGTGCTCATGTGATGATGTCCTTTTATCTCACAGAACCGCTAGAAAGCTGTAAAGTGAATTGACTGTTCGTCGCCCTTCATTACTTTTGATCTTGAGCTTCAGTTGGTTCAAATCAAGAGTACTGGGGATGCTCGACTGGATAAGAGCTACTTCTGGGAGGCGGGTATTGTATCTGCACCCATAATGGGGCTATAACATCTGCCGGCGCGAAGCGTGTTTCGTTGCAGCAATCGCGTTTCCGCCTAATTAGATTAATCTACAAGTTTCCGTTCGCGGACAAGAAAACTGACACAGCGTGCCTCTTTTTGCATTAATACGTCGAGCTATTATCCCAAGATAGCCATTAACCAATCTCAACGTAGAGGGCTAAGTGAACAAGTAACCGGATTCGACTAGATGATGATATGGTTGCATTTCACGATCACTAACGGGCATCTAGATAAAACCTCTCTATTACTGCTATCGAGCCTTGGACCGTTCCGGGCGCCCGGTCAAGAGCTGCCTCCGTGGTTCGAATATTATATGAGGCTGCGTTACATCATCCGAGACTTGGCCTGCCATTTCCTGGGATATATTAATATAGTGTGCCCTGCTTTCCTCAGCTTCACGACGTCACCACATTGTGAATAGCGTCTGTCGCGCTCGTGAACTCATCTGTTCGAACACCCGTTTTACTAGAAGAGCGACTGTACCATTCCACACTGCAAGTAGGGAGATATATAAGCTTTAACATGCATTGGCCTCTGTCCGCAGTACTGGGAGCTACCCTCGCGGGTACTGGTATGTAAGCTGAGGTTTTCTTGTAGTCGACCAATGCTGATGCTGCTCTACATATAGCTCTCTCACAGACGTCTGCTCCCTTCCCAACAACATGCTCTGGCGTGGCTGCGGCTAAGTACGCTTATACCGTCGACTCGGCCTGGCAGATCACCAAGATCGCCAGCGGCCTGCGTCAGCCACGAACCATCCTATTCGACCCTCTGGGTAACATGTTGGTGCTGCAGGCCACATCCGGTGTCTCGGTTCACACGTTCGGCGCCGATGGCTGCATTAACAGCACAACCACGATAATTTCGAACTCGGGCCTTAATCACGGCTTGAGTCTCACTCCAGACGGTAAGACGCTGTACGCCAGCTCGCAGACCCAAGCGTGGTCGTGGACGTACGACCCCGCGGCCCGTAAGGTCTCCAACCAGAAGACCGTCATTACCGGCATCAGCCAAGGCATTCATACGACACGGACTATGGTCGTGTCGCCCAAGAATCCGAACCTCGTGTTAGTGTCCACCGGTGCCAATGCCAACTGGGACTATGCCGCGGGGAACCCCTCGACCGGCCGTGCCTGCGTTAAGACTTTTGATATGAGCAAGGTGCCAGCGAATGGATATAGCTACAACACACAAGGGATGATGCTCGCATACGGTGTGCGCAATGAGGTGGCGATTACCTTTGATCCGAACGGCCATGTGTGGGGCGCCGAAAACAGCGGTGATGACTTCAGGAGGACAGTCAACGGACAGTCAACCGATGTTCACATTGACAATCCGGCGGAAGAGCTGAACTACTGTGAGTCCTTGCTCTCAATCATATCAGTTCCTTATCCATCTAGCTGCACGTTTGGTAACTCAGGCAAATTACCTCTTTTGCCGAGGATCCAGCGATAAGATCTTCATGTACTGACAAGGCGTACCTAGTCGGCGACCCAGAGAGCCCACGCACACCCAACTGGTTCGGCTACCCGACCTGCTTCACGGTCTGGGAGCCGTCGGCCTTCAAAGACACCACGGCGCTCAAGACGGGGTCCCAGTTCGTGGTGTCGCCCAACGCAACATTCACCGACGCGTCGTGCACGGGGGTCTCGAACCCGCCACGGCTGAGCTTCCCCGCGCACACGGCGCCCATCACCAACGTCTTCGACAAAAACGCGACCAACATGTACATCACGTTCCACGGGTCCTGGGACCGGCAGCCGGCGGCGGGCTACTTCCTGGCCGAGGTGCCGTTCATGAAGACGGCCGACGGCATCTACGACCCCGTCGCTGCGGCCGACTCGAAGACCGGCTACAAGACCATCTTGTCGGCCCAGAGCCCGGGCTCCTGCAACTCGCCCTCGCTGACGCAGAGCACGTGCTGGAGACTTGCGGGTCTCCGCTGGGACAATGCGGGCGAGAAGCTTTTCGTCAGCAGCGATAACCAGGCTGATGGCGAGATCTTCGTTATGAAGAAGAAATAGATGGTTATATAGAATGTATAGCTTCGCGGTAGGTCGTTACGGCGAGCAATAGTTGGTAGATGTACGTTTTAGTTGTGGATATATACGTACTCGTTGATGAAGAAAGTTGGTGTAAGAAGTGCCTTTGCGTTTGCGACTCAGCCGTGAGACGGCGCAAGGGGGCCCGTAGCTTAGTGGATCCACCCGCTGCGTAGGTAGCTTCCGCTCCATTGATCTCCACAAAATTCCGTCCCATCGCAAACTAGCCTAGATAGCACAGCTCTCTCATATACAACCTCAAGTTAGTTTATACAAATTGCAATACGGTCTACTCTATAGCTTAAAAGTTGACCCTATCTCATGCTCCCCTTCGAACTCGCCCCAGTTATCCACTGACTGGACCAATTGCCCATGGAAGCTTTATACGACCGCTACCAAACGTGCTAGCACCCTCCGACCTCCCACTGCATTACCCTATTCCACCCCAGCCTAGCCCGACACCCGAACCGGTAACCAGTAAAACGATGTCGCAAAAGATTACCTCCAAAAATCTAACCTACGACTCCTCCCTACCGCCCTTCCTCGCGCGCCTACGCGGCCAGCAGTCAGCGCACAGCGGACCGGACCCCATCCTCGCAGCGCACCGCCGGCCCGGCCAGAAGCGCACGGCGTCCGAGGAGGCGGAGGACGCGCCGGTCGTCGTGGACGAGGCGGGGAACGTAGTGCAGCTGAGAGACGGGCTGCTCGCGGGAGAGGACAGCGAGCCGGGAAAGACCGAGGCAGGCGACGAGGAAAGAGGAGAAGAAGCTCCCAGGGGCGGCAAGGCGGATGCGGGGCCGGGCAGGGACAAGGAGAGGGAGAAGGTGGCGGGCATAGGCATCTCTCGTAAACGCAAAGCCGGGCGCGTGGTCGGTGAGCAGTCGGACGGTGATGATGACGACAGCCGCCGCCGCCAGAGCAGCTCCCGCAAGGACGACCGGAAGCGGGACAGTGAGAACGACGAGGCCCGCGTCGCGAAGGCGAGCGCGGACGTGCGCCGCCTGCTAGACGAGGGCGGCCGGGGCGCCAATACTGACGAAAAACCGAGGGCCAGGGAACCAGGGAGCACCAAAGAGAAGTTGGCGCAGAAGCCACACGGTGAACCGCAGCCGAAGATCAAAAGCGGCAAGAAGAAGACGGCCAAGAAGATCAAGCTCAGCTTTGGGGACGACGGGGAATGATCGCGTCATACATGGCATAACTATCACGTTGAAAGCTTCAGACTTTCTAGGCCTGGTTTCTTCGCTGTGTCAAGCTTAGCGCAAGGACCGAGGATGACCAGACTTGAAGACCCGAGCGACATGCTCCTGCTTCACTACGGATCACTCCAAGAAAAACGCGACGGGATAAGCGAATATCCCATCTTTCGAGGATGGGGTGTACCATGAAATACGCGCACGAATACTTTGCACGGTAAAACACAGCAAGCTGGTTGAGTTCAGTTTCCATCATGGCATTTTAGACGACACACCTACCGGGAAGCCGTCTCCAGCCCTAATTGTAACCGTGTCAAACTTGTTAGCAGCCGCTTGGCTCTTGGATACGTTAGAGGTTAGGTGCAAGCTGTTAAACCAAGCTGTGCCTAATACTAGTGATTGTGCATGACTTTGCTAGGTGTAAGGAACAAGCTAGTAGCGCGCGAGAACATCATTACATGGGCAAGGCGAAAAGTAGACGTATAAGGAGCTAATTCAATTGTCGTTAGCTGGTGGTCCATATGTTTATGGGAGCCTCCGACGTTGGTCATCGCCACCCGAATGCAGTGACCAAAACCATGCCTTAATTGAACATAGTTCAGAAGTGGTCACGGGCCAGACATCACGTTCACAGACTGGTCGTATATTGAGCTATATATATACAATACTATTATTACTCCGCCAACTAATAATTCTGATGCTGCACAGGCTAAGTTCAATATGGGACAAATAATCCCACACAAGACACGCCGCTGTACATGCTAGTAGTCTAGTATCACGTAATAACCTGGTATGAGTTTAGAGAATGATCCCTCTTCCACTTGGCCTATTCCAATAACGCCTTGCCGATGCTGTTCTAAACGATTCGTTTTCCTTTAATGGTTAAATCATATCTGATTGATCTTTGACTCCGAAAGATCCCTGACTCTTAGCCCCTAGTAGCGGGATGTCCGGTTGGGAGAGTATGAATGATCGTAAGAGCTGGAGTGCCCGTACGGATCGTCTGCGTAGACAGTGGTGCGTCGGTCTTCTTCCGGGAGGAGTTCTTTGACCTCCCAGTTGTTCATTCGCGTTCCAACAGAGAACTCGAGGTCCTCTTTGGTAATAGAATCCCAGTACTAGAGGCAGCGAGTTAGGTCATGACGATGATGAGAACCGTCTTAATAAACATACCTTATAAACCATCATTACGGCGAGGAGGTTGCCCACAGTCGCAAACACAAGGCCATCGACATAATGGCTCGTGTTGTTGCAAATGGTTGAGCTTACAGCGTAGAGTAGAACCTGGCCAACGACGAAAAAGAAGACACCAAAGGCGATGTCTCCGAGTGGCCAACGATCCTCCAAAGTCCGGACTACTAGTAGGATCTGCAGTGCTACGTATATTACGAGCTGAACGCCGTTCAGTAGGTATAGCACAGCAAACAACCCCACAGTATTGGTGGGTCCGAGTCCGGCCCAGGACTTGAAGGTGGCCAGGGCTACAAAGAACGAGATGATCCAGGCAGCGAACGAACAGAGTCGGAGCATCCAGAGAGACAAGGGCGTGCCATCCTCGTATAGCTGGAACCCGACGAAACCATTGATGAGGAGGCAAGTAACGAGGGCAGACGCGAGACCGGCTTGTACGGCAACGAAATAGGGGTACGGTTCGGAGCCCACAGGAACGACGCCGGCGTCGACGATGAGGGAGATGAAGGTCAAGATCAGGTAGAGATAGAAGAATGTGAGAATCTCTTTCCGGCCTACGATATGTTCATATTAGCAGCGGGTTTCCCTCAGCCCTGGAGGGCCCCGATGTCCGAGCGATAGACTTACCGACAGCGGTGAATTTCCCCCGAATATGTAAGATCATGACCACAGTCATCAATAGTGCGATAATATGTAGGAAGCTTGACGCGCCCTGAAATATGATTGTGTTTGCGAGCTCGATGTTTCGTGCGAAGCAGTCGGTCTCCACGCCGACACCGCTGGAGATTGACGTGATGGGGCCGACAGAAGCACACAACGGCAACGGTGCCGTGCGGCAGATGTCCGTAAAGTCCCCAAAGCCTCCCATCCTGTGACTTCTAGTTACAGGGAGAATGCGGATGGGAAAACTCAGAGGCGACACGGGAGTCGAAGCAAGACGGCTATAGCGATCGTGTACAAAGCGATCTTATTGAAGACTGTGCTCGATGGTATGATATCGGTAGATGGCAGTCGTCTGTGTCGTGACGTGGAGAAGAACGAACGGTGACAATGTGGGCGAGTTGGTCGAGTTAGTGGCGGGTGGTATTATTAGCGGTACTATTATTTAGTATGTCTCGGAACGAATGACTATGAGCGCTCTACAATGCGTGTACGGTGCTATGGCATCACCGGAGAGTTGGTGGGCAGCAGCAGCAGCAGCAGCGAGGGGTGGCCGGTGTCTCGTTGCTCGGCCAAACTGGCTGACTTGGGCTGAATGCTGGAAAAGACAAATGGAGAAGTTGGCGATGGTCGCACCAAGGGCAGTGGACCTGAGCCTGGTTGCTGTGGAAAAGGGTGAAAGAGTGGGTCACATCCGAAAGCTGTCAAGCGCCGGACTGTGACATTGTCACTCAGTAGCTCACTGAAGGAAAAAAATCAATACGGGCCTGTGCTAAAGCCCCAGCGCCAGCGCCAGCTCGTGTTCACACCAACGTCGCCCCTTCCCGCTTTCAGTCATATATGTGAATCTCGACATTTTAGCCTAAAATTAGTCTAACCAAGATTAGACAATGCGTATGGCACAGTTTTTATCACAGTAAAACAGGAATTCTGCACCGTAACACTCCCTCTTTGTTTTGGGCTACCCTGAAAGACCAAGATCCCCGACAGCATCACTACACTATCTTCATTTTGCAGCCGAACGAATGGCTAGGCTGATGCGAAATATATACTGACATGCATGCGCCTGGATGGATTTATCGTAATAACGTTGATTACTCATGGGCGGTTTTCCAACACTTTGAGAGCTGTATTCGTTGTCCGGCTCTGGGGTCCTCGCTTATATCAAAGTAATATTTCTCTTATAGACCATTTCTTCTTACCTCACCGACATCAATGAAAATTAATGAAATGTTTCCTTTGAGGGTAAAAGCTGTATAGAAGGGTTGACAACAGACAAGGAAGATATCATCGACGTTGAGAAATGGACATTGAGACCCATGATCCTGATACGCGGTACTGCTGGTTTCTCTAACTATCCTATTAAATCTCAAAAGATTTAGGAAACAGGAGTCGCCCTACGAAGCGACCCAAAATGGCGCCGAATTGCGACGAAGTTGGTGATTGCAGTAGGTGATGGTCATGCCTGCTTAATACCTGAGGCTCAAAGCACGCCATGTGTGCGACTCTAGCGGACAGTGCTGTAGTATTCCTTGATTGAATAATGGCAGGGTGTCATAAAATGGCATTCAAAATCGTAGCCCCACGACAGAGCAATTCATATTTAAAACCCTTGGAGTTCGTAGTCTCCTATGGCGTGGGAAAGTGCAGAAGATAGCAGACCAAGTCCAACAACATGTCGGCAACTTCTAGAATGTTCGGCTACATGTAATGGACCGAGTCAGGTAAAACTCTAGTATCAATTAGTAGAAGAATTAAGATTAAGATTGGAAGTAAAACCTACCATTGACTAAGTCATTTATTTCGCGCAGCATGTTGCCCTTAAAAGCTCCAGTCAGTGTCATTATGTGTGTGTGCCGTCTGTCTGACATTCTCAGTGATACTGCCACCTACAGACAGTCTACTTGCCATGTCCATTAGAACATGCGATTGGCGGCAAGGCAGCACCACCTCTCATATTTAAATTGTTCCTGTCATGTGTAGCTACTTTGGGGATCATCTTACCCCAAGAGTCGGCATCTCGATGGAGGGCCTGAACTGCATGAGTGGTCTGATATCACCGAGAGGGGTTCCCCATTTTCCCCAGATTATTTTCATGTGTCTGACTAAGGGGGACCATAGAGTATAGATATATATCAATGAACCCCCCATAGGCTGATGCTTTTACTTGTTTTGGTAATCCATTGATCCTGAAGCTCGACGGAATAATTGGACTTCAGAACTGATATTTATCGCTGAGCAACTACCTCTAAATCAACTGTAGAATATCACCTAAGGAACGTTCACGAACCTACCGATATCAGAATCATGTCTAAAGCATATCTCGCTGCCAAGGTGAAGTACCAGGCCGTCATTGACGACGCCGGGCGTGGCGATTACTACTGTAAGTTGGACGGATGGCAAAGCTATCGCTGCTCTTTTCTGCTGCACCACGATATCTCGTCACCAGATAATACTGTTCCATATCACATTTAGATCAACGTACTTACTTCCAACAGGCCGGACTAATCGCTACAGCGCGACGCGCCACCCATCTACGTGTGAATGCCACGCCACAAACAAGATTGATCATCCAGAGCGTCGCCGTAGCAGTGCTGCCTCTGCTGGATCGGTCGGGAATAGGAGCACGCTAAGAGAAAAGATCAAGGACATGATGAACCGACCGGCCTATTAGATGGTATTGAAAGGCTGAATTGATTTATGAGGATTATATGAGAACAGACTGTAACTACTGCGCCGGCTGAGGATGGATGAAGGACTTCTAAGTGCAGATTGACGTATACTCATTGAATTAGTCAAATATGAAGATTGTCTACGAACTAATATATGCTCGTGAGTCTATGCCTTCCAAGAAAGAGACAATGCTTGAAGATTTTGCGCTGAGAGGCTTAAATGACGATTAGTTCAGTTCTGCCTTAGCTTAAAGCGAAGAGCAAAATCATTATGATATTCAAAATAGCGTAATTACACAATTTCCTAGTTAGTTTATCTAGTCCTGTAGTCGCTTAATTTCTGTCGAAAATCAATGACTTTACCGAAATGCACATTGTGGTTCGTTGTGTAACGCATCATTATATAATATACTAGCTTGCTGAATCTTTGGATTTCGTGTTCGGTATCGATCCCTCTAACTCATAGTGCACATGATCGTGCAACGAGTTGCGCAGCGGCATCCCGCCTAGCGGCAGGCTTTCGAGCTCTACAACTGGGTTGAGAAGTCCGGAACTGGACAGTCCATCGTCGTGCACTGTCCGAGGCGAGACTCTACTGGTAGTTTCAGTGTCGTAGGATGCATGGGAAACTCGGCTTTTTGCTGCGCTCGAGCGGTTGAATCCAATGATGGAGCTGAATAGAGAGTCGGAAATGCTTCTGTGATACGCCGATGTTGCTGATAACGGAGAAACGGCTGTCGTTACTGTGGAATTGTCACAGAACAAGTCTAGGAAAGGGTTAAAATTAAGGTCCTTTGATGCAATGCCGTTGGTTATGGGACTAGCCTCACCTCGATGTTGGCTCCACGGAGGCCGTAGCGAGGCTATTTGGTCTTCGTTTTGCAGTGCCATGGGTATAGCCCCTCTGTTTCGCTTTCGATATCGAAAGAAGATGAAAGCAATTAGACCTAAAACGGCTAAGCTACCGAGCACGCCGCCAACAACGCCGCCAATGGATACGCCCGAATTTCCGTGAATGGCTGGGGCGGGAGGTGGACTGGGCGTTGAAGTTGGAGTTGCCGTTGGCGTTGGAGTTAAAGTGTTACCGTTTGTCGGATCAGTGGATGTCGTGTAAGTTGATGAATTGGAAGTTGAAGCCGACGTAGCTGTTAAGAACACCGAAGCCTTTTTCAGGTCGTCGTCCAGTCTAGCGCCCACCAGATCATCGTCCGGACAGATGCCCTTATTATTACACGGGTTTGACAAGCAACATCCCAAGAATGTCGGCCTTTGACAGGTATACCACGATGCAGGCTTCAACGATGAAGCACAACTCTCGGCCGGGATCTCATAGTATTTGTTGGCGTCAAAGCTGCCTGGGTGAATGGCCGACGAAGGGCACTCACCTTCGTCTTCGCCGCATGGGTTGACGTCGCAGCACCCAAGAAACCTAACTTTGCTATCCTGGCAGATATAAAAACTCCCGCCAGAGGGGCAGGAGAGACCCAGGTACTTGATAGGGTCGTAGCTCATAATATCTGAGGTTTGGCACTGCTCACGCTTAGAGACCACTGGCGGAAGAGTGACAGAATAAGAGCAAACAAGCCATTAATGGCCATAGAGAAGAAAGAAGTATAGTGAGACGGGATGGGCTAGGCTTTTCTTTTGATTTCTGTCTCAATAGGTCATAGAGATCAACAAATCTGCATTCTTTCGAGCGACCATCTTGCTTGCCCTTGTGTTAGTCTCGGAAGACCTGGAACTTTTAGGCAACTGAATTTACAGCCGCCTAGGCATTGCTATAATAGCTGTGTACTACAGGACAGAGTGAATTAGAAATGAAAAGACTCTTGCTTCGTCCACAGTAGGCTCACAGTCCCCTTGCGCTGGCAAATGGGGTGCAAACGCCATTGTCGGGATTGTTGGTACAGTTTGCTAATGCTGCATACTCATTTCTGCATGTTGTTAGAAGCGTGTCTGAATGCGCTGATGGCGAACGGTTTTAATCTAACTCCGTCGCACACCGTGCAACAAACGGATGTAACGAGGGAGGTTGCTCGAGAATGATGAACACCTGAGCTACTTAGCCACGGCAGATACGGGGCAAGCATGCGGCTGTCACAAACCACAAGCATGGAACGAGACCTAGCAAACTAGCAAACCGGGTACTCAAGGTAGCCAAGATAATGGGAACTGGCATGAGATTAGCATGGGGTTGAAATATAGAAATGTAAAACTGCTCTAGGAGATTGTAGTGGCCCTCGGACAACCGCAAGGGATATTTTGGTTTGTTGGCACATTAATCGCCCCCTACTTTGATCCCCTCATCGTCCCATGAAACTTTGATAGGCTCATGGTTGCCCGAATACCTTTGGCCCGAAAACCACAGCTCGAACCGGATATCAGCTGGGCCCACGATAGCATGCATTTCGAATGTGCAGACGTAAAACTTAGCGCCTTTGAATATCAGCCGCTTTGATTTGCGCCTTTTCTCCATGTCATCGTGCTGGACGCCGGTAAGGTCGCATTTGACGATACATAGCTGTTTCGCACCTGCTGTGAAATATTGTGAGCTCCCAAGGAAGAAACCGCTGTTTAACTAAATCTTACCTTGGTCTACGTTATGTGGTAGAGACTCACGGTCCTGATCCGAAATCATGATCACCGACTCCCATGCACGGTTGGAGTCCGTGGGATCAAGTTTCTTCGTAAATGATTGGACTATAGGGTTGTTGGTTCTCACATGATCACCCTGGTTTGTTAATACTCATTGTATTTTTGGGGAAGAAGAGGTAGAAGTACCTTTTTGATGAGCCAGTCAATCTGGCCCATGGCGTAGAGTTCACCACTACCAGAATTAGAAATTAGCTGCTGTCATCGCAAAAGCTTGGGCGTTTCAGAGATTTATAGGAACAAACGAAAGCATAAGTGTAGTAGTTTAGGCGGTTCTTATCCGAGAGACCGCCAAGGGGCGCCAACGGACTCTGAAGTCTTACTCATAAGGGTCCTTTCGAACAGTTTCGCTAAAGTGAATCGCAGGGTTGAATTTAGCCTTACAGACTACACCGTAACTTGCCCTGGCTACTCGACTCACAATAACGGGTGCCAGGTTGGAGTCGAGGCTCTGGAGTCGATCTAGTAGCAGACCCTTGGCCACAACGAGCTGGGGGTCTGGAGCCTGAATGATCTTGACCTGCTGGGCATAGGGGTGAGGATCCATGCTCAACTCGGCCTGTAAACGATCGCGGACATATTTTGAGCTGCCTAAACCGCCGGAAAGAATCATAAAGCTCTAGGCAAAGTCGGCTGTTAGCTTGTATCTGTTTTCGCGTACACGAGGAAAATTACTATTGGACGGCTGAGGCCGTGAGTTTGCATCCAGTTGAGTTGTTCATAAATCTTACGCAAAATGCCATTGACGTGTGGTTCAAATAGAGACTGCATCTCTTCCCTATTCGACGAATGTTAGGATCTTGCTGTTTTCGACAGCTTTAGGGGTGGATGTACCAAGATAAGACTATTCTCCCTAGTTCTATCCCAGCCGAAGGATGGTTGAGATTAAAGGGCACACCATCCAGAGTCAGCTTATAACAGTTCGATTGATAAACTTTCTCGCCAAACTTATGCTTCGTTGTTTTGAACCTATCACTCCTCGCAAGCTTCTCGGCACAGTCTGGAGGAAGTTGATCTATTAGATCTGGAAATTGTGCAAGACGTGTATTTACCAGTGAGACAAATGCTCTATCGATTAGCGTTGAGCCAATGCCGATGCCGTCAACCTGGTTAATCTGAGACAGCGATGGGAATGGCTCACGGGCTTCTACCACTTGCATGAGTGCAAGATCTGTAGTTCCGCCACCGGCATCGACGGAAAGAAAAATATCACCTGACTGGAAGGCGACGGTAGAGCTCTTAATAGTTCCGACCGCGGCAGCCTCGGACTCCGTGAGCTCGACCGTCGCAGAATGATGCTGGCCTCCCGTGCCAAACCCTGCCGCCTCAATACAACTTTTAAAGATGTTGATAATGTCCTGGCTTTTCCATGTTGTAGGCACGCTGAAGATGAATTCAACTGTGAGGCTTTGCCACCCCATGTAATCAATGCCAGTATGGAGCTCGACGGTCGACTTCACATGAATGTACATTTCCCTCAAGTAGTCAATAACCAACTTCTGCGCATCTGCCACAGAGGCAGGTGCTGGGATTTCCTGTCGGTGTGCATCTTCCAGTGTCTCCTTATCAAGGAAGATTTTGAAGAACTCGCTTCTATGCTTTCCCTGTATATCATCGTCCTCACAAAGGTAGCCCCACGATGATAAACTACCATCATCGTTATAGACGAGACAAGTATGCACCTTTTGTTCGTTCTTACTTGAGACACCGGGCCAGTTGTGCAGGACCTGGATTGGACTTTGGAGCGCCTGATTGCGCTGAGGCCTGGCCCATGCGACACCTGGCTTCCGATATGAGCACCTGTCACTCAACATTGAGAACATCTAAGCTTACCTGTATAAGTCGTGCCAAAATCGACTGCTACTATTATGTCTGGTCGATTGCCTGCCATGGTATGACAACTTGAGATGACAATAGGTAGATAAGCGATTGATTAATGTGTATGTATGAAAGTGTAGGTAGGAGCTAGAGGAGATCATCGATATCGGAAAATTCACACCCCTGAACACTTAACCGCTGGGCACTTCAAATTATACAGCTGGCTTTTCTTGGATAGGCTCGAGCTATTGTATATCCTGACTGATAGACAGTTGGGGCATAGGTCTCAGGACTCCACCGGGCCAGAAGATGAACTACTCACTGCATCCAACAACAAAGATTACTAACCACGGAGGGCATTAAGTCTAGAACTAAACCATTGCGAACAATCGTGTCATGATCATAGCACATATTTGCAGTTCCATGCCTCCCTAGTGCACAGCTATGTACTGTACTATTGGCGAGCATAGTTCCTGTAACTGCAACCCATTAGCGGGTAGTGGCTTTAGGTGAGGCAGGCTGTGAATGAACGAAGTTCTGGATCGAGTCAAGCTGCCGCCCCCACGATGTATGTTGAAGGCAGGCTGCGACTGTTCTGGTTTTACGCCGCTAGCATATGGCTTTGACTGGAACATTTGATTTGTGATTGTGAATGTACGATTATAAATCTGCCATTACACAGCATAAATTACACGCCTAACAGCCGCCACCTTGGAGATTTAATAGTGTGTTATTAAAATAGCTAGGTAGGATCATGGCTGTGGTATTAAGATCCTTGTTTCAAGCAGGTGCTGAATGCCACATGGTATGAAGATGATGCAAGGCTTTAGAGCGACAGAGCATATTTGCTTTCTTGCTCGTATCCTAATTTCTGCATGTGCCCAATCCTCGGGGCTCTAAAAAACTAAGATTAGGTGACTATGAATTAGTTTGAAGACAGATATTGAAAACCTTTTGGAACTTTAATTTCCAATAGATTGAACCATTATTCTACCATTAATCACTTGGTGGTCTCCCATAACTATCGTCGCTTCGCAAATACTTATCTCTTGTAGCAGCAATTGCTCTCAATATTCTTTTGGGATAATGGCGCAACTCTCGGGAACAACCTTTTCAACGGTTACTCAACCGACAACTACGTATTTACTTGTTAGTGACTTTACCAAGGATCCTGGACAGACGACGTGGCGTTTCCTCAGCACAGCAACGCAATCAGTATCAGGTGCACCCCCGAGCTCTATCACCACATCCACCACATCCGCACTCCCGAACTCCAACCCAACCGTTCTACCCACAAGCGCTACCGCCATCACCACGTCCTTGAGCTCTAGCTCAAACACTCAGTCAACGTCAATATCTTCGACGGCCACCGTCACCACTACAACTGCCAGCCTGGCAAGTGCTCATACCAGCTTATCATCACAAACACACGGGCCTAGCCCTAAATCCGATTCCCTGAGCGGTGGAGCCGTAGCTGGAATAGCAATCGCTTCTGCTATTGTTGCTGGACTGTTAGGTATCGTTGCAGGCTTCTTGATTGCTAAGCGCCGCAAAAAGTATGAGTCACCAACGGAGTATATATCATACCCCGACAGGGAGAAAGATCTGCCAAGTAGTTCTACGGCCGACAGACTGCAGCTTGACCAGTTTCTGCTGGATTCTAAGCCGGAAACCTCGATAGCTGGAGAGCTTCGGTCATTAGGCCATCTCATACAGCAGCATGTTGAAGCTCATTACCACTTGCACCCTGTTCAACTCAGAGGCAGCGAACTCCTCAGGGCCTTGAGCCCCCTAGGGATAGACGGAAGCAGTGTAAATTCAACTGAAACTCTTGCGTCTCTAGCATTAGAACCACGGACTCGACTAACCGCAATTCGGCATGTTATCGCCAAAGCTACATTTGAAAGCGTAACGATGGGCGGGAGTTCTTGTATTTCTCTACTTCCTCCTTCGATCGCTGAATTCAACCTTGCGATACCACCAATCGAAGACCACAGAGGAAATCTTCAGGGTGAGAATATCGTTCAATAATGCTCCTGCTGATTATCTGTTCTAACGATTTCTAGCCACTGAGCTTGCGCTCACTCGATGGCGTCAACTATCTGCATTCCTGCTTCATCCGAATCGCAGCGATCGGACAGCTTTACTACCCTCAGACGATGTAAGCACGAAGCAGGCGCATGAGCTCGCAACCGCTCTGATTCGCTTTCTCGGGCCTTTCGTTTCTAGGGACCGTGAAGAGAAGTATGAGCAGGAGAACCATCTTCGTGAGGTGATAGTGGAATGCGCAACATTTGGCTATGTCGTCTTTTCTCAACCCTCTGAGTATCGCTTCCGGTTCGATAGTAACAGAGGCTTGAACACGATAGTTGTTTGTCCGGGATTGGATAAGATTAGTGATGAAGAAGGTCGTCGATTTCAGCCTCCTATACGTCAAATTGTGGATCCGGTGGTTGAATACATCTAAGCATTGAAGTTTATGGGTCTTGTGAGGACCGTAGAAGTACCTATGTCTTTCGGATTATGTTTATATGGAATATTTGATGTAGTTCGGATTTATGTTACAGTCATAAAGAGTTTTCTCGATTGAACTTAATTAAGATAGGTATTTTCTTTAGGCACTGTCTACAATGAAAGACCAATAGCACTCATGTCTTGTTACTCATTGTGAGTGTGCCACAAGGAACATCTACCAATTAGCGTGAAATCACCTTAATAGTAGTCTGTATATAACGCATATAGTAGGGCGTTAACAGTGAGGTTATTACCCAACGAAGCAAATTCGCCAAACCTTCAACTGCTTCAGCATTGCTTTTCCTAGTTGGTGGTGGCTTGCCTTAGCTTTTCCTGCTCGCGAGCCCTAGTTTTCCAAAAAGGGTAGTGCGTTGGGCATTGCTACGCTCGTGATATGCTCGTAAAGGTTAAAACAGAAAAATCCATGTACTGCAATAAGTGTTATATCAACTACGATGGCTGTTTTTGTTCGATATTGCTGATACAACTTGTAGGGCTAATGCTATGAAAGAAAAAAAAATCAACTAGTTCAAGATTTTAGCCTAGAATATTTGCTTATGCGATCAACTAAGCAACTCTTGATAGATCACCTATTCCGTACAGCTTATGAAAACTTCATGCTGGTGAACAATTGGCTCGCTAGATACACTGTCAAGAACGTCAGTCCTGGCCAATCTACGAGGTGCTATCAGCTAAAATTAATTTTATACACGTTTAATGTAGCTAGCGAGGCTGGCGGAGAAATAAGTGATACACATTCACCACCACCACTACCTTAAGCGCTGTATCTGAAGCAATTCACACTCAGAAACGATGATTCTGGTGTTAATTTACGGCGTTTTTTCTGCAATACACGCATATTGTACATTGAAACACCATTTAAGATAAATATAATTTTATATGTGAACTGCTTCAGATACAGTGCTTAAGGTAGTGGTGGCGTTGGTGGTGAATGTGTATCACATATTTCTCTGCTGGCCACGGTCAGGACCAAAGAGGTACAAATATGCATAATAGCCCTTGAACCTAGTCCATGTCAGGCAGCTTGATGCACAATTCTGCTAGCCGCTACGACTGGTCATGGATGTGTTGTTGGCGTCACCCCGCACATATGCGATTAATGTTATGGTTGTACTTTTCCGCCGAGGCTACGCCGTACGGAGGCTTTTGAAGTAGGAGAAAAGACCTCCTTTAATTGAGCACTGCCTCGATTTGTGCTGCAGCTTCGCCCACAAATTCCAATCGGTCTCCACCATCAAAGATTCTATGGGCTCAAACTCTAACCTTTCGTAGCTAAATGTGTAATTACATAAGTTTGCAATTTTGCCTACAGTTCAAAAGTAGCTAACTTGGCGATCTGCTAACGAACGAGAGATCAGTAGCACTTGGAACATAAAGGAACGAACTACTGGTATCAGATGATACTGAGCCGAAGTTCCGAATTATTATAAGAAAACAAATGTGACTGTATCATGAGCAATGGCGAACCAGTCTGACAGACAATTCGAGAATCTGGGGCTGTTGAAATCATTGCTAGGAGAGAAGAAGAAGTCATCCTCAGGTGCGTCATTTCCTTCTTTGATCTAACTCAGGCTAAGATTTAGCCAAGTTCAATTTGCTGCACCATCGCAGAGAGTTTCACCATTATCAGATTCTGGGGAATCATGGTCTGGATATAGTACGCCCAGTAAATCAACCCAAACTGGAGCTTCGTCTCAAGACATCATAATAGATGGAACAATGAGAAACAGCACCGGATCATGTTCAATCCCACACGCGGAACAGAGATATGAAGTCCCGAACGTAGAAATGCCTACAAGGCAGCCGATCGACTTAGCACATGGAATCCCAACTTCACCGGGTATACAACTAGAACAACCAGGTTTCTCAAAAGTAGCACCACCAGAAGGACTGCAACGGACAAACACCGCTCCAGAAATATCGTCATATAATGGACTAAAGGCGCTTTTTCAAGCTCCAGTCCGCCTAGAGCCAGCGTCATCAGCGACGTCAGCCGACCTCTCTTTCCCTAAAGCGTTCGCTCGTCCCATACTCTGGGACGCTGATATCAGCCAAACAACATCATCCGACTTATCAAAGAAGCAGAGCGCGGCAAGCCTTGGTTCACAAAGCTCAGGCTCGAGTGCTTATGGGAACCTGACCCGGCCCATGATGGGTGCCTATCGATCTTGTGATTCGCAGCGTTTCCCGCCTCAGCCAGTATGGAACGAGTCGCCTGGGGGGCTAACGACAGGACTAACTATAAAACAACGAAGCGAAGATTGCGGGCAGCCCCAGTTCTTTGCATACCAGCCCTGCGAGGCGTCTTCAACGAAGACTACTGGGAATCCAAACTTGTCAAGTCTATACGATACTGTGATCTCTGAGCTGGAGGGTACACCGTTAACTTTTGCCAAACTCACCGAGATAGAGGTAATGCGATTGCGGGGCAGGTCAAAATCACCAGAGCAGCCAGATAAAGACCCAGAAAACCTTGATATGGACAATACGCAGGCATCCGCTCCGACTTTCGCGTTCCCTGTTACTGAGCCCGGGACGAGAAGGAGTGAAATTGATAGCGGCGCATGGCAGAGGAGAACTCAAATATTCCAGATGGAAGATCCCGACGGGCACTTGAGGTTGAGGAGATCCCAATGTTGATCGGAAACATCACGGGTACACAGGCCAAGTCAGTCCGAAACAGCGTGCTTTATAGGGGCATAGTAAAGCAACCATTCTGAAGAGATATATCGTGTATGAGCTGGGGAAGAACAGTTTGACGTTATGAAGCGTTGGCGCATTCTCTTTTCTGGTGGTGAGATGGCTGATAAGGACTGTGTACATTATGGCGCACACATATGCTGAGCTCTACTGAAACTAGTCTTGTTCCGACGTGTCATTGTTCGATAAGTGTGCCTTCTCAAACCACTGTCACTGTTTTTATTTTTATGATTTATGTTTTAACAAGCCGGCACTCGGGTCTTGAGTTAGCAATGAAGGCTTTCCTGTATACTCTGTTGACGCTTATTAGTAGCCCACTGTCTCATGATCCACAAGCGAGGAAACGAAGACGCGACAGGCCCTAGTCTTGCACTAATGGAGCTTCTTAGATGGGACCATGTGGGCTAGGCATGTTAGGTTAGTGCCCCGCTGGACCCCTGACCCTGACAACCCCTGATATGAGTGACCTCACACCTTTCTTTCATACATCAAGTCACAAGTTATAACACACAGCATGCATATTCTTGAGCCACTTGCATGATTTTCAAGTAGTTATTAACATAGATGCTGATCCTCGCATGCGCTTTTTTATTTTCTCATCGCTAAGATCGGAGGAAATTTGAGTGCTGATGTCGCCACTGAGCCTTATCTGTCGGGTCCGTGTTCACCGCCTTGGATCACCCAGGACCTCAGCACTCACAAATTCATAGGCTTTAAACCTGTCAGATGGCCAGCGGTGCACAGAATTTGCAACAGTCTGGGATGATCTCTTCTGTAGGTTTCACGGCAAATAGTGTCATGGTCTCTATGCTGGATATAAGAAAAGAAATAGGCAGTTGGATAGCTTGGTACAGCAGGCCCCCGAATATCTCAAATCGACAAAGATCCCACTTGCCAATGAGACGTTTGAAGATATTGAGGAGAAGAGTGTTCTCAACGAGATCCATACCCATCTTTTTCGCCGGTATGTGCTTCTAGGACAGGTCATCGATGCCAGAAAACTTCATCATAAGCATTTCTACTCGCTGAAGTTGGACTATGGTCACCAAGCGTACCTCAATACTCTTTCGAATCAAAGACATATCGTTCTACGAGCTCTCGAGAAGCTCGTGAAGCAAATTGCGAAGGTTTTATACGCGAAAGAGAAATGGTTCAAATGGATAGGAGAAGCCCAGCTCGAAGAAGAGATGAGTCGTGAGAAGGAGGCTAAAAAGGTTAAACTGGAGGCGGCAATGTTCAGGAGACACTGGAAGAAGATGCAGACACGTCTCCGAGCCCAGCGTGAGAAAGAAGAGAAGCAGAGACAGGAGGCATTCCTGGAAGCAGCCTACCAGGAGCGGATGAATATTGCTACAGAAACTGACGAAGATATGGAAATGTGGGACCCCATTGAGGATTATCTCGAAGATGAACGAGGTAAATATGTTGGCCTGATTAAGCATTTCTTATGGATGGAGATAATTAACGACCAAGAGGAGGAGATACCGCCGGTAGCTACCGCATCCACAAATGTGACCATTTGTGTCGACAACCTCAGTGTATCTGAGGCAAGCCAAGCAAAAAAACGAAAAATAAAGCGAAAGCAAAGGGTTCGACGGCCCTGAGTGCGTCTGTCAAGTCTAAATCGCAAAGCACTGCCGATCCTGCTGCAGCTAACCGGACTGGCCAGAAGAAGATCATGGCCATGATGGCTGGCCATGGGGCTAGTGATGTAGTCAGTGGCAAAAGCGCAGAGCCTGATAAAAGCAACATTGAAACGCAAGAAGAGATGCGAAAGCGCCTCAAAGAGGGGGTTGAGAAGAATTATGATGAGCTTCGAGGGCTAGTCCTTGTCGGTTCCTTAGAAAATCCTCACGGGACACACGAAAAGACGTCACCAATGGGAGATGATGAGATCGAAACCCTGATGCAGGAAATCAGGGAGATCAAACTTCTTCTCTTCTGCCGTCTGCTTCTGTCACAAGCGTCGTTACTGCCAGCAGCGTTACGAGCTGCTAGTGTAGATGAATTTCTCAACGATAGTGAGATTACCGAAGCCGACTTACGCGATCTATGCCTCAAGCTCGAGCAGCCGAGTCTCCAGGACATCAGAGATGCTTGTGCCGATTTTATGCGTGGGGATGAGCCCGACGTGGAAGAAGAGGAGGAAGATGTTTACGGAGACACCTCATTTGAAGACATCATTCTGCAGAATCAACGCTTTGGCCGTTTACAAGATCGAGAGTGGTTCGTACTCAGTATGCTTGCTCAGCAATCCAAAGCATTAGGCGAGCCAGCACCGAACCTGAAAGATTATTTCATGCCCGAAATAAAGAAGCCAAAGAAGATGAAGATCCGAATCTGCGGAAAGGACATCTGGAATTATTCCAATGAGTCGTCCATGTCCCGAGATGGATGGCTCCAATTTCCCGTCCTAGCAAAAGGTATGCGATTTCAAGAGTAGTTTATTTTTGCGTTCCGTATGTTTTCAGAGGTGAAGTAGCTTCTGAAAGGGCTATTCACTCCTGTTTACCTCTGTATGCTCCCTCAAATACCGCGCAAATTAAGCTTGATGCAGAAAGCATTGACTCATGATTGCGTAGACTGTGACCTCAAACACGCCGTCCAACTTTGCAGGAACTGGGACGAGTTTTCTCACTTGAATTTTCTTACATCCTGGCAATATTTTCCGGCTTCAAACTGGGTGTCCTGGGGTTCTGATCGGTTGACTAAGCAGTTGCACGATCTGGTGAGTTTTCTATAAGCCCTCTGCTTAGCAATATTGATACCACGCCTATGATTCAAGCTTAAATTTCCCGCACTCTCCCATACTTACCCCAGAACTAGGACTGACATACTGTTAGGAGTTCTTCCCAATTTTTTTCGACCTTAATGCAGAAAGCTTCAGTCATCATTATCAAGCTGGAGGCTCCCGAAGTCGGCAGAGGAAGAGCCATCACTTTGTGGAAGCTAGGAATGTTATGGTAAGCCATATGAAAAGAAATGATTCCATCACTCGTAGATTCCTTCAATACTGCAGCATGCGAACAGGCGAGATATTATTGGCAGTGCGGGATGGCAGGACCGGCAAAGTCATCACAGCACCAAGCGATGAAACTGTCTTATGGACTTTGCGGTCCAAGGTGGGCATGGGCCGTGCTACGAAGAACGAATGGGATTCTTACGAGGTATGGATCTGGGACTTAATTCCTGGAGAGAAAGGTCTTCTGCTCTACAATATCATCGTTCATGTATGTGATCGTTGGCATCGGCAATTCTTCAAGAAATGCCAATACAGAATAGGAACTTCGTAAAGCGTGGCGCATCACAAAGCCGATTGATGTGTATAACCATCAGGAGACTTTTCTACGGACGTTGACAAGAGACAAAAAAACCATGCGGGTGCGCTCGATCAAGCATGGTGATAGGTCCAAAGTCTGTGGGATGAAGTGCAAAATCTAGAAAATTTATTCATTGCGACAGACGGGACGAACAAGAAAACATGGACAGTTAAAGGAGATGCGCCGATGACAGTAGGACGGTACATATTCTATACTAAAGCAAACGCAGCTGAGGATGCTATGCTTTTCCCAGACGAGCTAATCTCCCCTAATCGCAACGTTCCTTTCAAGGAAGTTAGCAACGTAACCACGCGCCTTAAAGCAGGTGCTGGTACGATGACGAAGTACCTTGCAAAAGTTGCGAAGAAGTTAGCCTTGCATAGTCAAAAGCCTCGTCACTCGCTCGGCGAGTATAGCAATAGCGACAAATTCCTAAAGGCAGGTATTTCAGCTTATGACTTCGACGATGCTGTGTTACTTGACGTCGAAAAATAGATTCAGGATGAAGACGGTACCGTTATAAAACACTGGCGCTTACCACGACTATGGGAAGACACTATTGAAGAAATCAATCGGAGCCATATCGACGTTGAGAGGAAAAATATGCTCATGCGTGTCGGGCTTTCTGATGGGTCAAGTGGATTGATCCGGAAGAGCCAAAACGATGCAGAGTTCTCCAAGAACCTGGACAATATGAATAGATTGATGCTAATGGAAAAAGATCGTGGTGATGGTAAGCTGGCTCTCTAGTCCACTCTCGCAGCACCCTTCTAAAATTGTTTAGCCCTACTTGAAGCATTTCATGCCGAAGACCTAGAGCCAGGCGGCCCTGAAAGTACGAAGAGACGTGTGCGATTATCAATGGTATTTTGGACCAAACACGAGACTGTGGTAGTGATTTGTGGTTGTGGTTTGTGGTGGAAATACTTAACTGGCTCGAGGCTAAAGCGGACAACGACGAATACGCAACGGATATGAGGGCTCCTTGGCCACATCCGTTCATAATTCAGGATAAATTAAAAGCCTGGGGGTATATGGCGATTGTGTTTCCTGAGCTTGAGCAATGCGAGCCCGCCACCAAGTTCTTCAAGCCTGAAGAAGGGCAGAAATATCGAGGTTCCCTTCTTCGCAACCCGCATGAACGCTCTCTGACTCGCCCAGACACTCGCACAAAGACTAGCTTTAGGTATCGACCGAAGGAATTCTGGCAAGAATGGGAAGACATTTTAAGGAAGTCCAAGGAAAACCAAACTTACTACGCAGATGTTTTCCCTACGGAGTGGAGCGTGGCAATCCATCCAATCATCGCAAAGTGTGAGAGAACATCTCCAACCCCTTACGCATGCTTATTTGTCGGCTAACTTTCCTTGATAGTATACCTCGCCGGCATCGTTTCCCCTATCCCAGTCCAGAACAGTTCATATGCCGTCCCCGGGTTTGAAATTGCAAACACTGAGCCTCATCGCCCTGGGAAAGTCGACTTGTTCATCGACTATTCCGATCGCATGAAAGCATCTAACCTCCCGACAACCTGGCCCGGCCTCGTGGAGCCTGATCAGTATCCGGTCTTCCTACTTATCGCACGAGACTTCGCAGCTTCAAACAAGGGGGCCCGCTTTGCTCTTCTCCGTGTCTGGTCCGCGCCACACTTTTGGCCTGCGATGATGGGTGACCAAAACCGTCTGGCCACCTCGTTCTTGGATGGTGCTGCGCGCTCATGGCGGTGGAATTTCATCCCGAAAGATAGTCCCTTGTCTGAGTGGAGTATGTACAACACCCTCCGTTTACGACTTGGTACACTCAAGGAGCAACTTGGTGATCGTGTCGTTCACCGCAGCGATACGATCCTGGTTATGGGCGTGGATCAACTTGATCTTTTCCGCTATGCTACAGCAGTTACATTTGCCATCCAAACCAAGCCGTAGATTCGTGAGATCGATCTTTGGAAGAGTTTCGTCAACGTGGATATTAAGTTTTTGGAAGGACTGGACCCCTATTGGCTTGATTGATGAAATAGAACCCAGGCTATGTTCTCCTTTCGAGACGAAGAGGCTGCGTGTCACCTATGTCTGCGCCTTTGTATTCTTGGGAACTTTCCTGCCCTAGGAGAGCGGAAACTATTTTAGAGGGGGTCAATTGTATGCTCTGATGAGACATTTTAGTAGTATATATTGAGTTGCTGCCATGGGAGCTCTAATATCAGCCCGTCTTTAAAGACAGTTCATCGTGACATTTATGCTACTATCAGTTGCTCCACCGTGCTCGAGGAGCGCGAACGTGTATGTTCCCTTTTCGAGCTCCCATTCATACACCCGATTAAGAATTGCAAGATATCTATCTGCTTCCAGCTCCATCTCGATGCTTTTCTCTTGACCAGCCTCTATATCTTCTCTTTTGAACGCGACGAGTTGTCTCGCCGGCTGGACAATGGAGGATACACGGGCCAAGTTGTACACCTGCGCCACGTAGCTTCCAATCATTAGGCCCGTGTTTCGAACGCGCACAGAGAAACGGATAGTATCGCCTGCTTTGAAACTTGAGCTCTGGGTAGCGGATCCGTTGACTTGAGCTTGGAAATCTAGGACCTCAAACGTAGTATACGAAAGGCCATATCCAAACCAGTAAGCTGGTGTTGAGTCAATGTCGAGGTAGTTCACTCTCCGAGCGGTTGTCTTGTAATTATAGTATACGGGGAGTTGGCCGACATGCCTCGGAACCGTGACAGGCATCCGGCCGCTTGGGTTGACGGTGCCAAACAGCACATCGGCGACAGCCTGCCCTCCAGCCTGGCCGGGGAAGAAGGCGCTTACCACGGCGGCGCTTTGGCTGTAATAGTCGATAGCGAAGGGCCGCCCCCCTTGTAGGACTAGCACTACTGGCTTGCCGAGTTTGTAAATCTCTCGTGCTAAAGCGTCTTGGCTTGGCGACAAGCCCAGCGTGCCCCGATCGCCGCCCTCGCCGTCGCTGTTCCATGCGGCCCCCACTGCGAGGATCACGAGGTCCGACGACTGCGCTAGCTGTACAGCCTGGTCGACGGCGTCGCCGTTGCGACTAACGAGGTTCCAGAACAGGATAACCTGCGAGTTCAGCGAGTTCACGTTGGCTATCTTTTTGTATAGATTGAAGGCCTGGTACTCGATTCGAAGATGGTATATCTTTCCTTTATGAAATGTAAAAGAGGCCGATCCGTCAGGAGGTGATGTGCTATTGCTAGTGATGTACTCGTAGTTCATTATATTTCCCATGATGGTACTTGCTGTGGAAAGACCACCAGTGCCTTGAGCTAAGATCAACTCGTCGTCCACGAATAACTTGACAGTAGTGTTTGGTCCCACGGCTACCCCTATCCAACCGTCCACGTCAATGTCAACCGGAGACTGTAAGTCGCCTTCCCATATCGCACTGAAGTTATTCGACGGCAAGCCATCAGGTGGGTAGAGGCCCCAGTCAAGTGCCGGCGTTTCAATTCTGTATGCCGTGGGTACCGTGAAGTTTGTGTTGGCAAAATACGTAGCTGACAGACCCCCAGCCGTCCCGTTCGCTGAAAGGAGATACGGTGGGATTACGTACTGGGAATTGTATTCCCAGGTGTTGGCGCCCCATGCAGAGACTACCTCGAGGCCGCTTTTATTAGCATACGAGAGAAGTCCTTGACGGATCGTATTTGCCGCGGTAGCTGGGTATTGGCCCCATGTGCCCGAGTAATCGCCGTAGTTAAGAACATCTCCGAAAGGACCCACGAGTGCTATCCGCTTAAGGCCTTGTTCCTGTGGTTTCAAAGGAAGAGTGGAGTTGCTGTTTTCTAGAAGTACGATACTCCTTTGAGCGGCCTGGAGCGCAAGATCACGATGGCTTTCCACGATTTGACATGGGTTAATGTCTCTTGAAACGTAGGGGTCATCGAAGAGGCCAAGGTCCCATTTGACACCAAGGATTCTTTTTACATGAGAACTTAGCGTGGAGATGTCAATGGACTGGTTCGCTACCAAGCCTTTGGTTGCCTAGCGCAGTGTCAGCAAGATACATCATATGCTCACTCCCTGTAGTATAAAAATCGTACATTGAGATAAGTTTCTAGTGGGTAATCATAGAACTGCACCATCCCACCTGCATTGAACCATTGTCGGATTGCATCGGCCGGGGAGTCAGCTACTCGATGCACAGAGTATAACTCGGACATTCCCGTAATTCAGTCAGCTGCGGCACTGGTAATGGAGCAATACAGAAAAGCTATACCTGTATCATCACCAATTACGAAACCATCAAAGCCCCAATCGGTAAGCGCTTGATAAAACAGAGGATGCACATGCGCTGGAACATCGTCGAACTCATTGTATGCCCTGAGTGAGTGTTAGTGAATATGACTTAGTGATAAGCGTTTAAGTCAAATCTCACATCATAACTCCCCTTGCGCCACCAAGCTGTATTGCTGCTTTAAATGGCGTCAGGAGATCTTGAAGCACTTGACGATTACCGTGGCCCATGAACGGGGCAGCGTTATGTCCCGCCTGAGGGGAGCCATGAGCGGCAAAATGCTATACGCGTCTGTTTAGTCACTTGCATTAAGAGCGTAGAGAAGCTGGCGTATACTTTCAAGACAGGTACGACAGCGTCAGGATCGGCCCACGAGCCGTTCTTAGATAAGCCCGATGAGTACGCCACACCCATGTGAGAGGCGAGAACCTTGTCTTCACCCCATGCCTCTGTTTCACCTTAGCCTAGCCATGCGTATCCCAGTGCATGGTTCGTACCTTGCATGCGACCCCATCGAGGGTCCTGACCTAAATCAAGAACAGGAGATAGACAAGCATGAATTCCAATTGATCTTGCTTCTGTTCCTATTGCATGGCCAACTTGGTGTACAAGATCAGTGTCGAAGCTGGCAGACAGACCTAAGCTTTGCGGAAAGATTGATTGTTTAAAGGACCCGACTCCATGAAGACATTCTCCCAAATGCAAAAGCGGAACCTTAAGTCTGGACTTTTGGAGATTTAACTCTTGAACTGAGTTGTAATGAGATATGTTGAGGGGATACCTATCTACGATCAGTAAGTCGCTGGCGAACGGTAAACTTGGCGTATTACCAGTCATGCATGACTCCTATTGGCGAATCGGGATTGAAACGCATTGTATAGTCTAGTCATAAAATGTGAGCTAAATAAAAGACTCAATGTATTTAATCATACCGTAGAGTTCATTTTGCGAATTTGCGCCTACTATATCGTCGCCAAACATGAGATGGAGCTGTAGTACTAATAGGAATGCATCAGCAGAGTCCGTGTTTAAAGGACCTTCCAAAACTTAACTCACCAAAGTCCTCAATAGTCATGTTCGAAACTACATACTCAATGAATGCATCTTTGTCAAAAATATTGGCGCCATATTGATCTGCTACTTCCATCATTCGCAATCTCCGGTTGATACTGGAGCGGGCATTATCAACGGAGCCGCATAGGCGCGACAAGACGCTGAGAACCAACAACGTAGGCCAAAACATTTTCTTAATTGCTGCCAACGAACACCACACAATCGAATTTGTGAGATAATAAATTTCAATACTAACGCCCGTGGTCCCCTCTTATACTACCCACTTTCGTCATCAGTCCACTGCACATAATATGCGCGGGGTAAGGAGGAGATCACAAGATAGCGGCATGGCAATGCTACCTATGTGGGGTTATCTAGAACAAAGGGGAAGTTAGGAAGAGGTGAGAATTAGACCAGATCTTAATTCCATAAATGCTAATACCAGTGGATTCGAACAAAGAAAGTTGAAAAGAGGAGCAATCACTTTGATATTGTCTACTAACGGCTGAATTCACGAAAGGATATGGAGACTCAACTGGAAGCTATGCTTCAAGTCTATCTCTATTAGAGGCTTGTCCATGTGGCTTCCTGACCTTTCTTCCAAGTTATTAAAAGTCACATTGGCATTGCTTTCTGAGTAGTGACCTTGGCTTACTAAGTCATGACTGAGATAGTAATGTGAGCTGAAAAAGCCATCCAACATAGTTCGTTCCTAGTATCTTTAAGGATAAGAGTGAGGATAGTGTTTAAGTGTTTTCGTTGCTCATAAAATAAGAGGTACACCTCATTTATAACCAGTAACTTAGCCAACTATTAGAGTTATGTTTTCTTCTAAACCCAGCTGCTTATTTCCAGCCGCTGTTCGTTATTTAGGCTCACTCAAAACCTGTCAGCCTAGTCTTTTAAGAATATATCGATATTGTAATATGGGATGCTACACAAGATAGTACAGAGTATCTCATGTGTATAAGCAGATTTTGCTCCTCTCTCATATCAGATAATAAAAACACTGAATCTAATGCTCGTATGTCCAATTGCAACTACATGGGCAGTTGAATGCATCTCTTCGAACTCTCGAGTACGAACTTTGAATGATCTCCAAGTTTCGAGAATATCTCCCGTTTCAATATTAAGTCAACTAACCCCGATCGGAATTAGAAACGAGGTATTATTCATTCAGTGATACAATCAAGTTCGAATAAGATCTTCACGAAGTCAAGTAAATTAAAATGTGGAGGTTTTCACACGTATATTATTAGCGTATAGCATGCGACTCCCTAATAGCTGGCCTAGATTAGCAGCATAGTCTCCAGTCCACAAGACCGCGCCTGCAAAGCGTCAGGAAGCACTCGAGGATCCTGCTTGATCACATGACCCGTTATTTTGTCTCTAAACTCTTTAAAGAAGAACGGCTCGCCATGCATACGTTTCCGCTTTGTTGCCTCCCAGCGGTCAGACAGCGGCGGAAGTCTTGGGTCGTTCTCTGTTACTTCTCCCGTTTCGGTATTATAAAATCCGGGAACGTCCCAGGTGCTGCCTCGCCCGAACTTCAACTCCCATGGACTTTCCAATGGGCCGAGTATACCCTCACCATCCATGAAACCATGAACATAACAAGGCCCAACAACAAGAAAACGGCCTGCAGAGTTGGGTCTCAAGAGCATTAAACGGTCACATCCAAGTAATACGGTCACAATATCGCCTTTAGGGAGGTATTAGAACTCTGGTAAGGGACAGAGATTTCTGGATGGTATGGTACTTACCTTCTTTCGCTCCTTGAGGAGATAAGCCTAAGTGCCCATCATGCGTTCTTATTAGCGCCATATCATCTAACTGGATGGCTTCAAAGTTTGCTAAGCCAGAAAAGCTAGGAGGCGTTCTTGCAAAAGCTTTATGATATTCACATTTAAGCTCTTCCATTCTGGGCATCCCATATTGGAGTGGAAACCTGTCTCTTGTCCAGCCGAGAAAGATGATTTCTAGAAAAGCTTCGAGCAGTGGACCGCCAGCAACATAGGTTTCCGTATGCATACTTATCGGTTGCCAGTGGAGAATGAGATTGAGAATATCTTCACCTTTACGGGCCACTGGACCAACAAAACTGAGGTGTGCGCATTGCTTGCCGATTACTTTCAGCGTATCTGGGGAGACGTGTTCCGCTAGAGCTGTAGAATAGCAAGACGTTGGTCTTACATATGACACACGACGACCAAATAGAGAACTGTCAGAAGGAGCTGCCCAGTTTGGAAGCCAAGAGGGGCTGCCACTGAGTTGATGCTTGATCCGACAATCGAAGAGAAGATCCAGGCGCTTATTGATCTTCAGGTCTGCAAGAAAGAGCTCTTTATATGCTTGAATTACCGGCCTTGTATAGTTAGGGTTGATTTTTCGAGACAGTGATGGCGACATCAGATTAAGGATGCCATACACCTTGTCGCGAGGATCAGTGCACTGGCGGCCTTTCGACCAATTCAGAAGCGTAGACAAGTTCAGAGCTTGTGATTTTATCCAGAAGTTTGAGCCGTATAATCTCAGTAGCGCATTGAGCTCTGGTGGGACTCCGAGCTTGTCAGTGATACAGAAGACGGCTTTCCAGATATCATACCAGCGCACGGTCTTGTAGCCACATTGTACTATTGCAAGCCGATTTACGAGCTGAGATTCCTGGATAACCCAGACACGACTGAACCATGGTCTTCGAAAGAATGAAGTTATAGCAGCCCACGTCTTTTGATCAAGAGGCAGGGCGACTTGTGCGTTCCACCACGTAGGCTCCATGGCGCCTGGGGCATCACCAAAAAAGTGATCCACGAGTACCTCGATCTGCTCTCCGATATACTTTAACGTAGACATCGCATGGCTGCTGCCAAACCCCGCTTCACCAACCCAGATTACCACTCTATTGGCAAGCGAATAGATCATGCCCATGCGTCTGACCTGGATATTGCGCTCGTGGATGTCAGCTTGATTGATGCAAATTGCATCCACCCAGAGCCTACGAGGTCTGTCCCGATAACGGAGATACCTGAAGCAGGTAGCGAGACTATCACCAATATTCATGGTCCGGCGGCTCGGGCTCGGGTGGGTTGTGTCGACCACATACACCTCGACGGAGTTCCAGGTTGAACCCCAAGTATAAGAGAGAGCCTCATAGTTTGGCTCAAAATCAGACTTTGGTTTTTGTACCTCCATGTCGTAGGAGGCTCGTTCCACCGTATTGTCTGGATGATCCCATGAGTTGGGCACGCCGCTACTACCTAGCCTCATGAACAAATACCTGCCCTCCAAGGTTTCTTTCACAACCCAGCCCTCGGGAAGTGTCTCCTGCAATTGATCCGTGGGGACCATGTCGGTTTCAACGGTTGGGCTTGGTGGGTGTAACGACACATGGAATATGCTGAAACATATGTCATCGTGCTCGCGACCAGGCATCAAGTCTACTAGCCTGATCTCTTCCGACGCCTCGTCCAACCCCGCATACAAATATTGATCCATTTTGATACCGCTGGCGTCGCCTTTGACTTTAGGCTTATGTTTTGGTTTTGTACGTGTGAAGTTCCAGCAGTTACGGATCTGGATCTTATAGCTAGGAGATATAGATATTTGTTGAATATGATGAAGTTTTAGGTATATGAACGTTAGATTCACTGTATCTATCTGTCTGAGAGAGTTGGGAGGACTTGTTTATATATACAAGAGGTGTTAGATACTACTTCGTACAGTACTTCCTTATGTGGCATATCAGTGAATATTCAAGAGAATATTCAGCGGCAGATCGAGTAGATGGCGAGTAGGCATTATGATCGCCTAGAAGCTTTAATCTCCACTCTCGCTACCGTACTTTCACTGAAGTTGACACTTGATTTGTCAACACCTTACGCCCAACTTCAGTGAAAGTACAGATTACCGACTTTACACACCTTGTCATTACTCTTTTACGGGCGTAGTCGGTAAAGGGGGGGGTTTATGGTTCACTTATAAGAGAGATCGGACATTGGTTGCGTGCTTCAAAAACACCGTCTTTGCAGACTTTTGCCTCATTCAAATACCAACTAAGCGAGTGGATAAACTACATCACCAGACCTAAGCCCTAAAACCATGTCGCCCAGCATGGTAGGCGACGAGCTCAAAAAAAATTACGTCCTGCCCTTGCACTTCAGACTTGAACAACACTACTACGTCCGCTTTTGCGACTTGAACCCTTATTTGCTTATTATCTGTGTCGCCGGAAGCTAAATTTATTAGTATCATAATATAATTAGACGACCCACCGACACTGGCACTGTTAACGCGGTAGTCGATGCGCACAAAGGATCGAACCGTTTGTTAGACAGCGCTCTCTACTAGCTTCTCCAGCCTCACGTCGAGCTCTATCGCCTAGGCTCGGAAGTGGAGAGGTTGCTGCCAGAAACTTTATCTTGGCGATACTCTTTCGGCAGAGCTAAGCTGCAAGTCAGCAACTATCCCACGCCCCATGCGTGCCCGGTAAGACAATTACGCAAATACTACCAAACGCTCGACAACGCGCACGATCGCACCCCCCACAGCAAGCTCCATAACCATACGCCCGGCCCGCTCCGATATACCGCATAAGAAATGAAGGCACGACGTCCTAATAGGAGTGGCCGCGCGTCATACATATAACAAGTCAAAGGTTCGAATTGGTAGATACATGTATGCAGCCTAAACACGTCTCATAAACCCCCCTGGAAGGTTTTCAGGTCTACTTAGACAGCCCTCTTGATGTTGCACAATATCAATCATCAATCAACGCCTTCTTTAAAACATTTTGTCACCAATTGACATTTACAAAACTTGACAACTAGCGCATGTATGAACTTGCAAAATCGGCCTCTACTAGAGTTTTCTAGGTCTCTCACATGAATGTCGCATGTGGCGTCAATTTTTCATATACAATGATCTGTTATAGAGTAAACACGACGGTACGGGCTACACCAGTTCTATCACAATGCTTTATTGTAGAGTAGGGATTTTAATTATCCAATTCTGCCTATGCTTAACTTCTCTTTCGAAATCATCCCCCTTTAATTCCTTATATTCTCTTTAGCCAAACGTATTAGTCTCTGGGGTTTTTGCATCACAGTATATCGCATATTTGTCACGTTGACCTCAGCATTAAACTTATTCCGCCTCAACTACTACACCTGTAGCATTGTCTCCAAATTTTAGTATAATCACCCCGCACTACCGGTAGTCGTTAAGATTGGAGATGACTCCGCACCGCGGGGTTTGTGGAGAATTCTGCATAATGGGTAATAATGGGGCAACTCGGAAACTGCACCAAACACAGTGCAACAAGAAATAGGTATGGGTATGCTCGCTGCTAAGATTGATCGGGGGATGGCGCGTAATCATGAGGCATGGGGATATTTAGAAGATTGCTTTGATGGCGGCGTGTATTAATCATCCCACCAGTCTGGGATTCAAGTAAGCCAGCTCTTGGAGGTGCTCGCGCCACACTGCTAATGGGTTAAGGGTTGTCGAATCGACACTGGTAGCCTTAGGTTTATATAAATATGGCTTTTCATCAGCATAGCAAGCCGTCTCACTTTCATCAGGCAATTTTCCCTCAAGGATGTAGGTACTGGCTATTTTATCCGTGCACGTGGACTTGTCTCTTGACGAATGCCCATACCCATGGTGGGCGATAAGCCGGGCATTAGCGCCCATCTCCGCCAGAAGTCTCCTCCCGTTACGCAAAGGCGTAGCAGGGTCATATACTTCCGCAATTAACAGGACCGGGTTCTTTAATGTGTGATTTAAGTCTCCACGGTAGACTTCGGCGGGCTCAGGCCAATAGGTCGCGAAGTGCCGACAAGGAAACACGTCGAAAAAGCGAGAATTGCCGGCGATCCAAGACTGGGAGCTCATATTGGCCCACAGATCCTCCCACCAGACGAGTCCTTCGGACGGCTGTGGGGCATCATAGGAATCGGCACATATTACGAGGGCGCCGAGTTCTTCGGAGGCCGGCTTGGGGAAAGGCAAGGGCTTCAAGGTCGGATCGTATGTCCACTCCGCTTTCTCGAGCATTGCTATAGCGAGAGTGGAATTGCCGCCTTCGAGTTCATACAGCATCTGCGCAAGAGTAGGCCACGTCAGAGCATTATAAAGAGCACCGTAAATGGTTTCGACTAGAGCCGAGTAAGTGACGAGTGAAGGCCCACTCAACTCCGAATAGCCTGGGATGGGTCGTTGAACGATTGATTTCATCAAGATCTCCATTCGACTCTCCAGCGCCCCGACAGTCACGGCGCCGTTATCCCTTGGTTGAGCAAGCGCACAATGATCCGGGCCGGCATTGACGCATTCTCCGAGAAAGCCATCGTGCCAGGCATCCGTCACATTGTCCAGAGCTGTCCAGCCAAAGCCACCCAGCAAACGGTGATCACGGACATACTCGGTACCGTCTAGGATTATTCGGCCCACGCTGTCTGGGAACATGTTGGCATAAGTTTGCCCGATACCTGTGCCGTAGCTGACCAGATAACCGGTCAATTCATCCTCTCCAAGAGCTTTGCGGATCTCCTCCATATCTCGCGCGACGAACGCTGTGCTAACAAACCTTCCCATATCGCCATGTCGCTCCCAGCAGGCTTGGAAGACGGCCTCATTCATGGCGTCGGTAACCTCCAGCTGCGCCTCTGGCGACGCGGACACCTCACGGTACCGTCCCGTAAGCAGAGACCACCGGTCGCGGTCGACGTTGTAGGGATAGCATGCGATAGCCGGCAATGATGCGTTGACGCCCCGAGGGTCCCAGCCCAGAACATCAAACCGCCCACTACTAAGGCGTGTCGTTATATCCTCCGCTGCCCGCCACGCATAAGAGGTACCGCTTCCACCAGGACCACCTGGCTCAATTACGATTGTTCTCTTGCTCTTGCTTCCAGGTGGCGGGTTTGTACGGCTCTCGAGTAATACAGAGTCTTTGCGTGCAAGTCCAGACACTTGGAACTTAGTCACAGCCAGTCGGGCAATACGGGGTTCCGACTGGTTCGTGTAGTCGAGCGGGACATCGAGATAACCACACAGGTAAATACCGCGTCCTGAATATTTATCACCATTGTGCGCAGCGCTCTCGGCTACTTCGCGACCCCAGCTCCAATTATCGGGGTTCGGGTCGTAGAGGCGCGCCCATGATCGCTTAGGATTGGGGTCGTCGAGGGCTGGTGGCCAAGACGAGTTTGTGCAGGGCAGGAATTGGAACGGGTCGTCGGGCACAGGGAATCGGCCGTAGGGAGTCGGCGTCGTGCAGCTTCCCGTCAGAGTCTCATAGTAATGCGAGCGCAGATGATCGTATGAGAGATTCGGGATGTCGCGGTACAGACTGATCAAGACGAGCGCGAACGCGACACCAGCGAACTTCATTCCCCGTCTGCATCTCTTTGCCTGCGACGGCAACACAAGACTAGTGGCCGGTGCGGCTTTCCCCATCATAGCCAGGCCCTCTATATCAAGAGATGAAGATGTTCTCCCTACAGAGATTTATAGAGTATCTAATTCGAGATTAGAAACCTTATGGTACTGCGACGGACAGTTGACGGTAAATTGGAAGCTAAGAGTGGGGTAGACGAGCTATACCTATCTGGGTCTCGTGAACCTATAACCTATTATTAGAACAAACCTATTTCCCTTCCCCAGATAGTTTGTCTTGGTATTTTTCGTCATTATAGTACAATCTAGTGGGGTGCCGGATAGCTTGCTTTCTTCAAACTTCGGACGGATTTGGTTGATCTAAAGTGATAATCGTTGAGCTAGGCTAATACTAAGCCAATACTAAGCCATATCTATGAGGTGGAGGGAAGCCGGAGAGGCATTGCTGCACCTCGAGATCTAATATCAAAAGACATTAGTATTCTTTCGGCAAAAATCGAGGAATGTACATAAGCGGTGTGCATAACAAATTATGCCTATCAGTCCTACCCTAGGATCTTGAGAATCGCTGTGAAAGATATTATTGAATTAGGTTTGTGACTTTACGTTCGATAGTGTTATAGACATTGGCTAGTATTAGTTATTGATTGGGAATATGACACTAATGTCAGAATTTCTAGTAAGTATTACGATTTGATATGGTATAGCACCCTTAGAAACAGACAAATGCATTAATAGGATGACTCAGTCCTTTAATACGTCGACTAGCCAAGAGTATAAAAACTCTTTGTACTTATCTAAAATAGCTACATGTAGCGTCCTTGTTAAACCTCTAGGGTTAGGTTAGGGTTTACCTCAAATCCTATCATCTCTGTGTGCAGGCTCTAGCATCGTTTCTTACGACCTTAGTAGTAAGCAAAAGTCAGCATTATTTGATAGTTTAGCTGTCAATGTAGTTTACGCTGAGTGATTACGTGATCGTACAGTGCGTCACAACTAATGAGTGCCGGCTTTTGATCTCATTCACTTATAGTGTTTCAAGACGGTACCAATAATAACTTAATGAGTACTTATATAAACTCAGAACCTGCCGTAGGATAGCTGCATTCTATTTTCCACCTGATGGATCTTGCGGAGGCTTATCCTTTCGGTGATGTGCCTGGCATATCGGTCGGCACTGTAATCAAAACCTCTAATGTTTATCTGGTCGACGGCGAGACTCATGACATGGTACGATTCTACAAACAGCGAAATATAATGTTGACATTACCTGGCCCATACTACTAACATCAAGAATGATTGGTTCTACTAATCAGAGCGCCTCATCGATGATGGTGTGCATTGCGCTACTAACTCTGATGCTTCGGTTCACGCCTGCTTCCTGCGCCCAAGTAACCAGACAACAGAGAAAAGCTCCGGCTACCCATTTTCCCGCAACATCAACCTCAACGAGGTTAGCGAATACCAGTCCCTGATGTATTATATGACCTCTATTCATGTTTAAATGGAGAGTTATCAGCAAGGCTTTTACGACATCTATGTCTTCTCATTCAGCCGCGACGGCATCCCTAGTACTAGCAGATCTGACTCGTCGTTATTTAGTATTCTCGAATTGCTAGGCTATATGGGCGTTTCGGAATGTGGTACTGTCACGGGCACAGCATCAAGAGTTTTAAGTGATTTCCCCACGGTCCTGCACTGGTTTAACGATGACTGCCAAGGCTTGACGTACGCCTCGTCGAGCGGGTCGTTCGAATCTCTTGCTATGGTTGTAGGCACTTGATTATACCATAGTGTTCTACTAGGACGAGTTCGCAGCAGCTTCGGCGTCGGCGGAAATTACAGCAAGCTCGAAGACGACGATGACGACGGCGACCGCCGACATTGCGGCCAAAAATGGGATTCTCACGAGTGCTCGTACCACCATCTTCCAAATAGAAGACTATGATAGACAGTCAACCGGATTCCTGAACACTGAAAATCAACTGCGCATGCATCCGTTCGATGATCACATGTCTGACTGGAGTCTGGGCATAGTTTTGTCAGATGAGGCAGCCTTCCTGTCTATGGCCATATTCGCAGATGTCACCAACGGCCAGGAGATCTCATTTTCCCTTGATAGCAATGTCAACAGCGAAGGGACCTTTCACGTAGCCACAACTCTTGAATTGTCGGGAGCGCGGCCTCAGCCGGCTGTTAACGATTACATATGTGATGCACTAGCTGCACCGTCGAAAATCGATAACTGAGGCGTTACTAGAGGCGCCTACCGGGGTCTAGGCGAGGTTTATGACTGCACCATCCCGGCAGGTACTCTAGTTAACGATGCTAACACTGTGAAAATAGATGTTATCTGGGGTAGCAGTGGCGTTGATTTCTTGAGCCTAAACATCGAAAATCCTTACTCTATGTTTGAGATATCGTAACCGACTTCAAGGGTGTGATCTTCGTATTGACCATTTTGCAGATCCTTAATGCGATCAAATTATTCTACTAATCAAACTGTAATATTTTTTGTGCAATGATATTAAGTACGTGTTATGTACAACACCAGCAGCCGTAGTCGCTTAGTAAACATACTTATAGGAGACCCTGCCTGTCATCAGAAGTTGTCCCTCGCACGTTTTCTCCTCATTAGATGCCACGACTTTAGGCTCACTCCAATAAGCGACACCCAAAGTTGGGCAACTCGCAGCTCGGCCGGCTCACGCAACCGACAGGCGAATAAAAAGACCGCCCACTCTGCATGCGCCCTATCGCGAGGGTCCTCCAGCGTGCATTGCATTTTTGAGGCCGTCTGCTCGTTGGCTTCTCGAGGGCCGACAGGAGCAGCAAATGATGTTCTAGATCACACTGCTTGCGCTTCTATGATTGCTTACTTCTATTGCTGCATGCGAAACGTTGCAGTTTCATGCGCACGTAACTGTCGTCTCGAACGAGCTGTTTCGCTCCCACAATCTGTTCCCCACGGCATATTCATCGTGACGAGGGTGGAGATGACATGCCGCACAGCAGCAGCAGTACGCAATATGCACAGCTTAAAGCACAGAGGGTCGCTCCATCGACCTCTCGCCTCTGGATCTGGAGTATATGGCATTTTCCCTTTTCTACATCGTTTCTCATTCCTCATTGTGCAAATATGCGCAACACTATTCACAACATATCTTTTCATAATACCTTAACCAATCATCCTGTACCACTTGCTATAATACCCATATTCGAATCTCGCTCTGAATGTATATACCGCAGATCCACCGCTCTCACATCGCCTTCCCCGGCCCTCGGAGCGAGGTGACCGGGGCGGAGCAGCAAGCGTCCTTTGTCCCATTTATCACCACATATCCCAACAACTCGATTTTAGACAGGATACGACATCTCTTCACAAGGGGCCTGGAGGCACTTTCTTCCACACTCTCTCCGCCGCCTCCGTCTTCCTCGAATGCATTCATCTCGTCGACAAACAGCTCGCTGAGCAAGCGTGACGGGGCCGATAGCGTCAACACCACGATAGGGGTCGTGGTAGGCGTGTTACTCACCGTCTTCCTCATTGGAGCTGGCTATTTTCTCTATGCCTACCGGAAGTCGGTCCGGGTCCGATTCCGCAAGCGCAGGCATTCTCGGCGCCACCGTCACCGGAAAGTGGTGTCCGGCAGCTCCAAAAGCTCGCGGAGCTCAGCGGGTGGCGCTGGTGCGGGCGCCGAGGGGGGTGGCGAAGGAGGAGGAGAAGCAGCAGCTGGAGGTGGAGGTGGAGGATAAGATATAATACACTTTCGGCGATCGCGAGATGAAAAGTAGGCGTTTTTTTTTTTTTTTTGGCACTTGAAAAGGTTGATGAGGTGCGCTGGTCATCGCGGATATGAAACTACGAATACAGAACTGCATGAGACTACGAACAGGGTTACTGGATGAGATATTGGCTGGCGGATTTATTAATGATTTTACGGTTCTCACGAGGATCTCTGAGAACAGTATATTGTATTCTTTTCTAAGGCTTTATGGCTGTACGATATATCGGGCAGTCCACTTTAGGTTTCACTGCAAGGGCAATGGTGTTTGGATGAATGGATTATTGGTGTTGGGGGTATCGAATTGGAGGATTTAGGTCGTGTACGCGATCATGTCTTACAAGTTGGCGAGATATTAGCGCCTTTCTATCGGCTCGAAACCTCATCACGAATTTTGCCTATCTCACGGCCTCGAACCGTTTTTAGTTGACTTATCAGATTCAAGCCCGCTATCATGATGCATAAGAACTTAGACCCTCATATAGGGAGGTGGTATGGCCCTGTCATTTGTCGCGCCTCACTTTTCACTTCCCCACACTGCCTGAGCCTACCCTGTATTGGTGCCCAACGAACGATCTCTGCCCCATATGCGAGATCACTGGCCACCGTAGTTGGCGATACCGTGCCAGCACACAGTTGATTTCGCGCATGGCGGTTTATCCCAAAATAGCCATGTTCCCATCAGGAACAACATGCTCATCGCCTTTCACATGCCGTCTGGTATCCAGCATCCAGCGGTATATCTTCGGGTTGTTGTATGCAGCCGTCCAACTGTCATGCATCAAGTTCGGATACCGCGTGAATTGCACGCTAGCTGCACCGGCGTTGTGCAAAGCGTCAACCATTCGCTTTGACGCCTCAAGCGGGATGATGTCGTCCAAGTCTCCATGATGGACCCTGGCAGGGCGCATTAGTGGTGTCCAACTAGTGTGCACGTCCCCCCTGCAGATAACTCGATACTCACCAATGCGGAATATGCTTGATATGAGAGACGCGAAGGTGATCGCCGCCGCCGCAAATAGGCATCAAGGTCGCGAAGCGATGGCGCGTGTGCATCGCGAGATCCCAAGCGCCGTAGCCGCCCATGCTAAAGCCGGTGACGTGGATACGATCAACGTCGACACGATACCGATCCACAATCTCATCTAGCAGCGCTGACAAGATCGACGCATTCCAACCATACCCATACTCCATGTTTAGAGAAGGTGTAACCGTGATGAAGTTCTCAGCCAGTAACTCGCACACCTCCCGTAGTACCGGCTCGTCGGACTTGTCTACTCGCTCAATCCGCTTGCCCTTCCGCAGCCTCTCGGCCCGTGGGATAGAAATCGAGGGCGCATTATCATTTGCTGGCTCCGACTTCATTCTGTCATAGCACAGGATAATCTTTGGAATGCCGTGGCGAATCGACGAGTATGATTCGTTCTGGCCGCGCTGCGACTCTCCCGCGCCGTGCAGGAACAGAATCAGGGGCCATTT
Organism: Xylariaceae sp. FL1651; assembly: GCA_025201745.1. Classification (NCBI taxonomy): domain Eukaryota; kingdom Fungi; phylum Ascomycota; class Sordariomycetes; order Xylariales; family Xylariaceae; species Xylariaceae sp. FL1651. Next base: position 40,942 of record MU624264.1, on the reverse strand, counting down.
CTTTTCCGGAGGGTCCGTCTCATACGCCGGAGGTAAGGATACGTAGTGCTCATATCCGAAGGGCGCGTTAGATTTACGTTGATCAAAAAAAGAGAACGGTATGTGCTGCGATTGCGCAAACGGATGTCCGGGATCCTTAGTCTCGCTCGGCAACGGCTCATCAATTTTATTTTCTGTGGCCATGATGACCGGGCTTGTAATTTTCTTGAACTTTTGTTTTGCTAGGTAGCGCTCGTGTGAGGAATTTGGATTCCCCATTAATTATACTGTGTTGTTAGTGAGATACAACGTTGTACCTGTTCATTCAATTGCTGTCACGCGGCAGAAACATATGAGAATAGTTTGATCTCCAATTTTCTTCCATTCACAATTTTCAGAAGTATTAACCACATCGCCAACTTATTTGCCACCTTTCTTAGTGGTCTCTGATTGGCCAGAACCCACCACTCAATAAATGGCCCTCCCATGCGACACTCGATAAGAACGAAGCTAAACATCAATGTAATTAATTGGTTCTCCACGAACCCCTCCTCGTGTGACACGAGGTTAAGATACAGTTGCTTAAGAATGGGATCCTTCATGGCTCTGGGAGAGGACATAAGCTATTGTTGAAATGCCAACACACTCGAGTACGTGTCAGTCAAACGCCTTAGGTTGACCTTATATGATAGTGAAATCCCCCCCCACAGGCCTAGACCTAGACCAGTCGCTCTGCTTCACCATCCACCTAATTGACTCAGAGAGCAGCTAGCCACATCCGTAGTGTACATGTCAGGGGATATAGCAAACCTAGTTGTTACAAGCTCGCCACGGCGTCCTGTTCTTTGATAGGCACTTGGGTCTGGGCCACCTAATTTAGAGAAGTACAAAATGTATTGACCTCTCCTGCCAATCTAATCCTGGAGGCCTTGTTCGATGTGTAGCTGGCACTGGGATTACATTGGCAACTAGCAGTACGTAACATCGAGTAAGAAACCGTTGAGACTGGCGGCAATAGCAATTTTAACCACTCGAAGGTCCTCAGAACTTAATATGAACTCCTAGGGATATAGTAATATACTTTATCAACATTCGGGGCCCAACTATTGGGAAGTGTGAAGCGTTAGGCGCCCGTGTATAATCCAATCATGGAGCTGACGAATTAAAAGAAAGCGAAAAGAAGAAGAAAATACAAGGCATTATGAAGGTAGATAGAGCGAATTATTGCCGAAAACGCTTTTTGGAGGTGCTTCACTTAATGTAATCAAACGTTTGGCTACTCAAGTAGACGAATAATTATCGTTGGATAAAACTAGATCATTAGTAACACCTAGCATAAGGGATTCAATTAGTAGTCGTCTTTCACTACGTATGGGTTTAGCACAGCCCAACAGTTCAATCTATATATTTGATGCACAATACCAAACAGCAGAGATATTTTTTTGCGTTGATACATCGGATTGCTCGATGCGTCCGGCTGAGGGATATTCACCAAATATCAACTGATCAGTGCTTCAAATACATGCAACGCTTCAACGCATAGCTGAAGGAGGCTTGATTCATTAAGATAGTATCTATTCGCAGTAAAGGAGAAATGTTGTGGTATTGAGTAGTGTGTTCGATTAATTGCTTGCTCAATAAAGCGTTTTACCTGAACGCTTATTTATACTATCTTTCCCGTGCTAGCGTCAGAAGCCAATATACAACAAGGAATGACAGAAGTGCCTATGGGCTTAAAGCATGTTATAAAGTATGAGTTGAATAGGTAACGTCTATAGTAACTAAATAATGGTATTCTTTCTTAGTTACTGAGTGGATATGGTTGTCTTGATAGAAACAATTCTCCCACTTCCACCAATTACAGATGTCAACATAATCAACGATTTTAAATTAGGCATGCTTGGCGCAGTCTCATTAGAGAAGTAGATAGCAACCAAAAAAAAAGTTAGTCCGCAACATAGCCTCTATGAACTCAGTCACAGACTCTAGCATGATGGACCGCTCTCAGAGCACGATCGGAGGTCGTTGACGCGGTCCCAGTTCGGCCCGGTGCTAGCCTGAGTCCATTCGTCGTGGCCCAACGTCGCGCAACTATTCTCGGACTCGGGGTTACAAGGAGGCATCGCCTTGGCATCGTGAGACTCAGACCCGAGGCATGACGGGATGCGGGGCGGTTGTGAATTCGCTGATTCGTGAGGATCCTCATCCGCGTAAGCCAGAGCCAGCCCAGCCATCACCTGCTGCTCGTTGATAACACCTATTCGAGACAGGATCTGGTCAATGCTCGCGCCAAGGTCGTCAACTACCTCGCTTACAGTGCCTCTGACCATATCTACTGGTGTAGTATTGACCGTAGTGCGGATGTCGGAGAGACAGTCGCGAATAAAAGCCAATTCTTTTTCTAGAAGAAAGATAGAATCGGTAAGTTTTCGGAGCGCACCGGGGCTTAAGGCGTTGGGGTACGAGATCGATTCCGCGTGGGATGGGCTTCGGCAAGTATCACGGCTGCATGCAGTAGGTGCAGTAACGGCTGACACAGCCGGCATGGTCTCGTCGTTGTATGGTTCTTCGCAGCCCCAACCGCAGTTATAAGTGTAGTTATAATCAGGGCACACTGCATGCGGGAATGGCGGACACCCAGAATTTAGCTGATTCAGCGGGGAGGTCGAGGCTGGCGAGCCGGGTGGGCTGGAGCGAGCACTGCCTTCGGTTTCGCTGCGAGAGTCCTGGTGAGCTAGGCGAGCATCGGTGATTCCATCTACGGCGACTTGCAACAAATCGCAGATTTGGTCAAGGCGATGGACGACTTCGGTGTGCTGCTCCTGCTGCTTTTTGATTTGCCTCTTCTTGCCGTTACGACGGCCTCGACGACCACGCTGACGTTTGGCTGGTTCACAGTTAGAGGCTAGTAAAGCCGGCGACATGAAGTCCGATATGTCGCTATAGTTGCAGGGAATATAGGGTATGGCCATGTTGTGCTACAGTGCTGCTAATTTATGGGTGGCTAAGGACTTGAGAAGTTGAATTCGAAGTCTGTAAAAGGAAGAAGGGTTGTGCTTTTATAGACCGCTACTGGTGAATAATCAAGGTCAGAACCATTCACTGGCAGTCATAGGCACTCACGCTTATGGCAAAATAGCCCCTTCAAATGGATTATGAACCCAGAGTATTGGATTTTCGGTGTCACACAGTGGAAAATATGTCTATAGGATGAGTAATTTCATATTTCCGTCAAAATTTGCCTATTAGTGCGATTAGTCTACCCATGTGTTTATCTTATGTTCACAGTTCCGGTGTGTCACATCAAATTAGAGTTGTTTCACCACGTCATTATCAAGCCGAATAACAATCGAATAGTCTACATAAGTATCAATGTTGATAAGGTATCGAGATTAAGATCCTTTATGAAGGCCTGATTTGTTATATTTTCTTTTAATTTTTATTTCTTTTTTGTGTATTTCCAACGCCAGCCGTATGATACAATATCCTAACTTCAATGATCCCATATGCCCACTTGATATTACCGAATACCAATCAAAGACTTGCTCATATCTTCCCAAGGCCGAACTCAACTGCTCGATTTTGTATGTATCCAGACTACCTTTTTAAATTCTAATAACCATTTAATGGGGTCTAGGGTCTGATCGGTCATGGCGCTAACTGACTCTACTCAGCACTGCTTGAGTTGGTCACTTCAGTAGAAGGCCCCGCCGGCTGGCATTCCAATGCGGGTGTCACAGAGTAATGGCGCTCTTCTGCTTGTAGTGGACAATGGCTATTCATCTGGTTTTCGTATGAACTAAAGCGGATGGAGGTGGTGGTGGATCGGTCGTTGGGAGGGGGACGTCGCGACAAAGGACCCAACACCATGGTTGAACTTTCATTTGGCAGAGGGTATGTTGCAAAGGCGCGCTGGAATGCAGTGGACGAAGTAACTTCATCTCGGTCTTCAAATGCTCAGCAAAAATAGTGGTAGCGTGGTAAAGAGGGCACCAACCTTGGATGAAACGACGACGAGAACGCCTAGCGTCATATGAGGTGAAGCCCATCAAAATGAATTGTAGTGCAGTAAGCACACATTGAAATATAGCAAGTAGCGTCTCAGAGGAAAGTTGAGACATGATAATGAAACCGAGCAGGGTAGATTCAACGATGTAGCAGTATTATTGCGGAGTAATTATATGATAAGAGACAAACCTTAGGGAAGACATGATTAAAGCAGTATATATATATATATATAGAAAGGCAGAGAGCAGAAAATAAGAAAGAACCAGACAGATGGCCGGTTGTTCATAATATCTCTCTTCTTTGAGGATAAGATACCAACACTGACACCAAGCCACTGTCGCAATACTCGCAATGGGCTAGACTATCCCTACTGGGTTTTCATATTATGTGTCGGTGAGGCAGATGATACCTAGAACTACGAGTACTGCTCTATTGCACTAAAGAGGATAAGCACTTTCAGCTGCAAATTACATGTGGCGTCCACGACAATACAAGGCTGATGAGACTTCGACAGCATGGGACCCAATCCTTCCTTAAGCATCTAGGTTGTATTAGACTTTAGACCCCTATCACGTTTTCGGCACGCGCAATAATGATAAGGCATTTAGTTAAGGCGCGTGGACACCATAGTACACCAACATGCAAAGGTGGCTATACACTAGCAAGAGATCTAGGATCGTTGCCTGCTGGCTTGACTCTTTCGAAAGCGGGCGCAATGCATCGCAATGTCCAACAGGGTTTCGCCATTCACTGTTTGCCTTGGTGAGAGTTGCAGTCAACTTGGGAGTTGGCGATAAGATATCTATTTACTTGAGTCAGGCATGTCAGAGGGGCCGAGGCAAGAAGGTACAGTATGGTTCGGTTCAGATGCGATTGGATGAGGTACATACTCACAGGGGGGGGCGTGTGGTAGCGGTATCAGGGTACCTACGTTAGGGCGATCGATTTGGCTAGAATCGACGGCTGGGCCGTTGCCAACCTGGAATGTTTTAACAATGCCATGCAAAGCACTGCTATAAAACCGATCCACTATACCTAAGGTACGCAAAGCCCCAAGCTACACCTAATTTGTAAAGGAAGTGGAACACACTTATTCTTTTATGCAACACAAGGCCGTCAAAATTGATAGTTGGGTTTTTTTGGTAACTGTTGTAAGCACTTTCATTAAAGTCTTCCTTCGCCTTAGACCGACTTTGCAACCGCTATTTGTCGCTACGGAGAAGACCTATATCAGTGCAACCTAATCAATCGGTGCGCCTTTTGAAGGGTTACTCATTAATGCTGGTTGTAATGTTTTGGTTTTTTGTTTCGTAAAGTTATTCCAATTGCAAATGTTTGTTCCCAGTGTTAGCGTTAGTAGATGTCACGTAGTTGCGCCGGCAAGATCAGCCTCTCAAAGCAAGGTTGAAAAAAATCCGACTATCAAATTGACAGCCTTTGTTGCGGGGGACATGCGTGTTCCATTTTTGCTTTTAAACCAAGTGTAGCTCAGAGCTTTGCGTAGGTAGAGTAGGTCGAATCAAGATAGCATTTCTTGGGCCGTTGCCAGAAATGACATGACTCGTGTGATGTCTTCATTACTGACTGACTCGCAGCTCGCTTTCCAGATGCCATGTGGCATATTTAAGGCCACAGGGGTTAATGCTTGCCCGAGCCCTAGCCCAACTCATATAGCGCCGGGATATATTCGAGGAACTGGCCAATAACGCAATTCTTCGCAATAAGCACCTGCATAATTCGTTTGCTTGTGTCGTAGCAAGCCGGCGGAAGGCCTTCGTTGCTCATGTCATTATCAGTACACAAGTACTTACCCTATACCACCAGTTCAAGTCGTACGAAGTGTGAGCACACCCGAATCTTTAGTAGTCTTGGCAATTATCCTCCACATACCGAACTGATTTAGCGCGCCACTTTGAGCTGTCTTTGCGACTCGAGGAGAGCCCGATTGCTCGGCTTGGGACCCTCACTTGCATCTTTCTCGGCCTGGACAGGGGGGGACCGTGGCGTTTCGGCCACAAATATTCAACGTATGTGATTAGGTCCGGGCATCGGAGATAATTACGGTGAGGGCAACCCGTGTCTAGTGTAGGACATAGGCTGTGCTAACGTAGCCGGAAGGTCCCTAGGTCTTCGGCATGTCTGAGCGCAAGCTGCTGCCAACCCCTACTTAGTCAGTCTCTAGGAGAGTCGAAAGAATCATGACTTGTTACGGGCCTTGTCACACTGCGCCAGCTAAATCCCTCCGCAATCATCGCAATCATCGCTACATATATCCTGACCGTCAGCTAGTCTTCCCCTTTCGTGTATCACAACTTTAACGTTTATCCATTCTCTACTACAAACATACATACAACAAGTGCCACCATTTATTCTGTACAAACTGCTGTTACCAGCATGTCTGGGGCACATATCTCTACGAACCCAAACGATGCTGTTCCCACATATATGTATGGTCTACCAAGGCGTACAGAGGCTGTTAAAGATACTTCTTCAGTTCACTCACATATTCCTTATTCTCAACCATCCACTTTGGTTCGCACAGTATCAAGCGCCATTGGTTCTGATCAGGACGCCGAGGTTTCCAAGCGACCGCCAAAACGGTCTCGGTATTCATACCATAAGTGCTCCTACTGTAGAAAGGATAAGCAAAAGGTGCACTTTTGCTACGCTTCATATCCTTAAGCCCGCTAACAAAGAGTAGTGCGAGCCCGCAGGTCGTCAGTGGCCGGGGCAGAAATGCCGCCGTTGTGTACAGAAAGGCTTTGGGTGTTCCGAGGCACAGACGACTAAGAGCGAGAATACAAGTCAGCCAAAAGACACATTATCCCCAATCCAGCAAGCAACTACCAACAAACAGGCCTTGACAGCAATCGACCCGCTGCTAGGGAATTGGTGAGGATCGACTCCAGATACTAGATTACTAAGATCGCTGATGGTTGAAGCTTGCTCGCCCTTATCTGGTATCGGATGCTTGTTCCTATAGAATCTGCTGCTAAACGGATCGATTCAGCACTTCAGAAGAGGGCACGTATATGGAGTAATAGTACAGGGCAATCGAGGGTACCAAAAGGGTTTTCCAATGGCATCGCCATTGTTAAATTTCTTTTTTGTAAGCAAAAAAACGCCCTTTTTAAGCAGAAGAGTGCACACGAACGGGAAGAGATCTCTCGGATCTTGCAGACCGCCATGCAAGCTTTGTCCACTGGCGGGTCCAGCAGCTCTATTGAGGTATTTCGCACGATGCTAGCAAAACACGACCTGAACCAGCGTCATGTCCACCACGAAATCACTTCTTTTGGAAGTTATATCAACACTATATACGCCCCAGAATGTCCAACGGTTTCAACGATTTCCGGATACACGCATGATATGCCGTCACTTGCTGAAGGATATATTAAGTCAGTGATGTCATTCTGGGAGAGAATCTCAACAGTCTATGGAGGGGCTATTCCACAGGATAGTCCGCCTTCCTTACACGACTGGTGGAAACCTTTCTTACATGACTTCTGGTGTCTGCGCGCAAAGGGATCGCCTGCAGAATTTATCCAGTATCTATCAAAAGCCAAATCGAGTTCTCGTTTGGGCCGAGATAGTTTGGGCCGAACCACGCTTCATTTCATAGTCGAGAGATTACCGGCGTGGTTAGACCTTTTCCCCATATCCGAAATAGATGCAATGGACAATTTCGGACGGACAGCACTTCACATTGCTTGCGCTGCGGATAATGAGTCGGGCGTTCAGGGTCGACAGTATAACCAATGCATAATCATTCAAACTCTACTGAAGAAAAATGCAAATGTTGATATACAAGATTCCTATGGACTCCGAGCGATTGACTATGCAATCGTGGACAATAGAGCCGATATATTGCAGATCTTCAAGACGGAAAGACACCTTGAAATCGATAATATACTCTCATCGATGGCCGATGCCAGAGAGGCTATGGAAAATGTTCGGAATGCCGCGAAACAGGCTTGTCAACGCCTTACCGGAGAGAAGATTGCAGAGGAGCAAATATAGGCGAATGACTGTGTTAGTTAAATAGTATCATACAACAGTGTTTTATTAAAAGTACGAACATATCTTTGTAGCCTAGTCACCAATGATCAGCCGAACAGGGTATCACATTCATCTTCTCCTACACATTCACGCTCCCTGCGCTCACGACGATGGCGTTCATCCATAGCTGCCTGCACGCGCATCCACGTGAGACATTAGCAGTCCACCGGCGGCACCCGCCGCGCAGCCTCACAGCGCACAATCTCATTAGCGGCGCGGACCCATCCCATGTACAGTCCGGGTGACCGCTACTTTAACTTCGGAGTACACGGTCGGGGATATCCAGTGAAAGCGTATAGCCCTGGCCGCTGATAGATCTTTGCCCGCGATGTCGATGGCTTCGGCTCAAACGCTGTCTTCCCCCTTGGACTATGGTCTGGACTTGTGTTTGGATCAAAGCTTCCGGTGGCTGGGACGGCGCACCTGGAACAGGAGTATTCGCGTTCTGCGACCTGGATGATCTTCTGCTTTGGCGACGGACGGCGACGTTATCTGGATCCGGAACTCGTGTGGGTTCCGGGGTGAAGGTCGCAGCGCTACTTAGCTGAGCGATCGTGGCGGCTCGTGGTCGCCTGGGTAAGGTTTGGGGCTTGGTTGCACTGAGACTGGGGCCTCTTGAACTGCCGTGGAACGGGGAAGCGGGTCGAGCGCGGCTGGATGTGCTTGGCATAGACCAGGGCTAAGGGTAGTCGCAGCGGCATTAACATCCACAGTTGCATCTGGCAAATGGACTTGAGCGGAGCTATGTGCTTGGCTAGGAACTGGAGTTGGGCCTTGTGGTGCGGAAGGAACACCTGTTTGACGAACTGTTGGAATTAGTTTAGCAGTCTGTTGTGCTTGTTCTATTGCTGGAAATGATGGCGCTATAGTGCCCCATTGTGGTGTACGAGACATAGCTCCGATTCTAGTTCATAGGGCTAATCCTAGAGAATGCCAAGTTGTGTGTTTCGCACTCGTTCCTAGACCAGTTATTATTGCGCTAACGTTTCTAAGTTCCAAGTGAGAGAAAAGACGAGTCTGGCAGACGTAAAGGGCATTAATGCTTTTATGCTTTGTGAGAAACAAGTAACCCTATCGATTGTGTTTTCACTGCTCATTGACAATATCACAACGCCAAACCAGTGTTATAAAAGATTGCATCTTATTCTGTCATTGCGTAACCCCCGAAATACTGTACCATATAGCAAATAATTGTCCCCACTACGAGTACTGAAACTATGTAGTATTCGAGTTGTGGCACGAATGCTATAGCCTTCCCTTCAAAATGGTTTACATTTAAATCTTTGTGAGCTATAGACTTTTAGAGCAATGTAATAGTCGTACTACAAAGCCTAAAAGCTATCTAAACCTTAAGTAGGTGCTGGAACGGCTTGCAAGACATGATTGGTTCTAGGTGCTGTGGAGAGTACTATAGGGAATCCTAGCTAGCGTGTGGAGGCCTATCACCTCGGCTTGTCCGGGTCCGTATCTCATGGATTGTAGCTCATATTTACATAGTATGACGAACACCGAGACCGGCACATGATCCCGGCGTTTTCTCCGCCAAAAAGGACTCACCTTTTGCCGATCCGTACTTTTATTTTTCTTGGCCCGCCCGTGCCTGCAGTGATGGAAGACGTTCTTCAACTTCCTCTACAACGGCCTTAATAGTCGTCTGCCACGAGCTCCCTACGATGTCTACGGTTATACATGCCGGTCGCTGGTTCTATCGTGTATTTGGTCTTGCTTCAATTCATGGGGCGGGACATAATGCTTACCTCATCATCTTGGCGAGAACATGTCGCATGTTCGCCTACGGCACGAATTCTCTAATCCTCGGTAGGTTGACTACCAATAAGTCACGTAGTCATTATTCTGATTCAATCGTGCAGCCATCTTCTTCTCCGCGCTAGGCGTCTCTGATAATCGGATTGGTCTATTCATGACTTTAACGCTTGTGGGAGATGTCGTCCTCGGGACCCTCCTGTCCCTTGTCGCGGACCGCATTGGGAGACGGCGAGTGTTGATGGGTGGGTCAGTGCTAATGATGACGAGCGGTATTATCTTTGCCGTCTTCGAGAATTTCTGGGTCTTGCTGCTTGGTGCCATTATTGGTGTTATCAGCATCACAGGAGGGGACTTCGGTCCGTTCCGAAGCATAGAGGAGTATGTATCGCGGAAGCGGATGAAGACGATGGATGCTTACCGACGGCTAGGTCTATGCTATCTCAACTTACAACTCCGTCGACAAGATCTGATGTACTTGCATGGCATGTCACCACACCCCTAATTGGTTCGTCGATCGGAAGTGAAGTCTCGGGGAGAATTCTTCACTGGCTTCAGAGCGAGAAGGGATGGTCAGAAGTCGACTCATACCATGCCCTTTTCTGGATATATGCGGCAATGGGCATCGTAAACCTTGCGTTCGTTGCTTCACTGACGGAAGCATGTGAGCTACAGGAGACTGACAAGCAGTACGCCAAGATCCCACAGGAAGAGAGTGAAATCGAAGCTCATCGGGAGAACTTTAATATCTCTGCGCAGGATTCTCTCCCCCTAGAGCCCTCTAGCCGACTTAATAGAGTCTGGACTTGGGTTTCCAATAGTTTGGCCAAGATCTCAACACCAACGAGGTCTGTGATGTATAAGCTGTGGTTTCTGCTCGCAGTCGACTCACTTGCCGACGGCATGGTGCCTTACTCCCTGACGAACTACTATTTAGACATTAACTTTCACCCATTAAAGTCTACTCTCGGCGACGTCACCTCGGCCAGTTATTTCCTTGGGGCACTGGGTGCCACATTTGCCGGTCCTCTGGCACGGAAGATCGGCCTCATCAACACTATGGTTTTCACGCATATTCCATCGTCGACTGCGGTTCTTTTATTCCCGTTTCCGCCCTATTTCTGGATGGCCGCTGCTCTTTTGCTGATTCGGGCAGCTTTGAATAGTATGGATCAGGCGCCTCGGACTGCTTTCATCGCTGCAGTGGTTAAGCCTGAGGAACGAACAGCCGTCATGGGAATAACTAGTACACTGAGGACTTTAGCCGCAATGACCGGCCCCACACTTACGGGTCTATTAGCTTCTAATGAACATTTCTGGGTTGCATTCGTCGCAGCTGGTGTCTGCCGTCTGGCATACGATTTTGGCCTATACGGGCTCTTTGTCAACATGAAGCTTCATCAGCACGAGACAACGCCGATGGAACAAATAACAAATAATGCAAGTGAGGGGAGAGCACTTGACGAAGAGATGGAATTGGAGAGTATATTTGATTCAGACGCTTCTAGCATAGGTGATGAGACGGCGGCGGGGATGGATACAAAGATCGGTGCAACTGCTGGCCTCAAGCCACCTTCGGGATTCGAGCAGCAAAGAGCCCGAAGCAGAAGTCCGCATCGCGCGACTGAAGATTTAGGTGGCTAATCGCCTTTTGTGGTGTCATAGCTAGCTCTATCTTCACCACTATTTTGTCTCAAAGCCCTTGAACCCATCATTTCGGTACCTTATGTACAAAGAGCAAAGAGAGATATTTCGTACTTATATCATCTTTCCCAATGCGCTTTCCTTCCCATAGCCCCCTGCCCCCCCAGGAATCGCTTCCCTCTTCGCCGCTGTCGCCTCCTTTATTCTTAATCAATCTATGTGGGCGCCAAACTTCGTAAATATTTGTGCACGTAGTGTTGGTCTAGGCTTCTCAACCTCGACCATTGTGGATATTAACCCTGACTGCACCGTAATGCTTCAAAAGTCGCCCCCAGACTGCCTGACAGCCTTTCTCTCCAGATTTCTCAAGCTCACCAACAGCTATAGGTCAGAGGACTCTCCCGGCTCTGTCCTCCCAGCCAATGGGTGTTTCGCCACTAGACGCCCTCATGATCTCCGGTGCTGCGCTCATGTAGCCCGGATCGACTGTGTTCGTTGCAATCTTTTGCGTCTTCCAGGTTGTAGTTGCTTCCGTCTCGGTTATCATATTTAACGCCGCCTTTGGCTTGTTCGTGTGTACATAACGGCCATTCTTGGCTCCATGGTTGCTTATCGAGCTCTCAAAGAGACCTTCGCGAAATGGGACATTGAAAATATAACCCACTGCATGCCGTGTTGACTGGTTATCAGACTGTTCGCCCGACATAAGGGGCAGTAATTATCAGATCAGTACCAGTGGAACAAAGGCATTAACACTCTGAGCGGTAATCACATCTTCGTATGGGATCTCAGTTAACGGCTGAACCCACGAAGATCCTTGCTCAGACGCCCTAGGTTTGGCGTCATCCTCTGAAGACGAGGAGCTTGTAGTTTTTGCCTTCAGCTGCTGTGTAAGGGAACCCTCAATGCTCATCACGTTTCCATCCCTAACTTGCGGCGTGTAATCGCTCGCTGGTAGCGAAGAGATGTTTGCCATGGAGCTCTGCAAAATATTCTCTCTCTGCACAGGGGCCTTTCCCTTCTTGATACTATCCGTGAGGATCTATGCTACGTTGTTGATTAGGATATGCAAGCGACCTCTCCGCTCTACCCCGACTGAACGAATTCGTTGAAAGAGGTAGAAGGCATCTTTTACTACGCGAAAATCGGCCACAACAATTTGTAATCTGTCCACCCATTCGCTTGCGTCTTCCTCAGCTTGAGGAATGCTGGGAAGCGCTCATACAGATCAGTGAGCTTCGGTTTATGCAGCCGTGCATTCTTATGTGCACATGGCTGACGGTGCTGCAGCTAAGATAAACGGTTAAGGGAAATCTAGGTTTTCTCCTGCCTGTCCGTATTACACTGAAACAGACTACCCCAATATGGACTCTATAGGATGACTTTGCAAAGTCGCGGTCCGGCGGAGCAGGAATATGCCAACTCCAGCGCTCTGTGGGGCGAGAGGTCCTCGAGAATCGGCTCGATGAACTCGAGAGGCAAAGACTCTAAGTGGGTTGCGACGCGAACGCGTTTGATACTTTGGGGCGACAAATCTATGGCCATCTGGTACTTCTGTACTGTGGGATATAATTAAGATATAGGCGGCGCCAAGTAAAAGGTTGAGTGAGCGACTGGTTGGTGAGGAAGTGGACTTAATTAAGCCATCCTGAAGATTCAGTCTGTGAGTAGTTGTCGCATAGCATCAAGTTGCTTGAGCAAGTGAGTCGCATCGATCGAGCCGGTGCCTGAGGCTGCTTGCTATGTACTTCAAGCGCGGGCTTCCTTGTCGTTCATGAACTTAGCAATCAAGTAAGGTCAGTCCTCTCATAGGAGGTAGGGTTGATAACATTGTACCAAAGTAAAGCACTAAGGTCAGGCCTTCGTACGTCAGAACAACACATCGTCTAACACCCTATCTCTTCTCTATAGTTTCAACAACATCACAAAACTCTAATAAGCATTTCAGTTAGGGGACAGATCGTCGGCAAACCTTTTGTAACTTACTTAGACTAGCCACCATCCAGGGGCCTGCATAACTACTTCTATATATACATATTTACAGACACATTTACGTATATGTTTATGTATCTACCGAGTATCGCCCTTGGAATCTCAATGCACGATCTCATTCGAGTTGGAAGATCTAAAGGTAGGCTCATAATATCACCACTTTCAGCCCTATGGAAGTGTTACGATAGGTACCAGTAGAGGGACACCCCTGATTGGCACCAGAGCCTAGTATAGATAAACCCACAACAAATTATCTGTACAAGTATAGCCCCACCTATATTTTTGCAAGTCATAATTATACACAATTTGTACAAGTCGTCACTTGCAGGCTTTAAAGCCAATAACGTATTAGAGTAAGTCAAAGGGCTATCTGAAGCTTTGCAGGGATGCTTACGGTACCAAGTTCAGCCAATCAAAAGTGTGAAATTTGTAGGGCTGAGCTATAGGCGGATCTAATGTTTAGAACCACCAGTCCCGAGACCCGAATCCCGGCAGGATGGGCACGCGGCACTGAGTCCCGATAACAGTAGCCATCCGTTAACAAATCCCTGCGGTTGCCATATAAATAAACGCCCTTCTCCTGACCCTTTCCGCCCGTCTGGTTCTTTCCTTCTGCGCCAAGTCTCACATACGATTCTCTACGTGCCCTATACGAATCCTTCAGGACTCTTGCCAGCACTTTAAAGCATTCACTCCCCACTTCAAGCTAACCATGTCGACTACTGCACTCACTCTCCTCGATGCCATCAAGAAACGATGTTCGCTGCATGTGCTCTCGGATGACATTGACATCCCCGATTCGCGCATCCAAGACATTGTCCGTGAGGGCATCCTCCACGCGCCCACGCCCTTCAACTGTCAGTCTGGGCGGGCTGTAGTGCTGCTGAAGGATGAACACAAGAAATTCTGGGACCTGGCTCACGATGCCTCCAAGGCCACTGTGCCGCCTCACATATTCGAAAAAGTGTTCGAGCCGCGCGTCAAGATGTTCCGCGCGGCGTATGGAACAGTAACTCTCATCAAGCCTCCCGCTAGGTGACTCTGCTAATATGCTTATGTCTAGATATTGTTCTACGAGAGCCAAAATGCGATCAATAAATCAGTGGAGAAATCTCCTACGGTGAAGGACAAGATGCCCCAATGTAAGTCGTAATGCCAGTAACTTCCTTACACCATACAATACGGCCTTTGGTAGAGTAGGACGTGTGAGGCTCTAACTTCAGCATGACAGGGTCGGAACATGCTAGCGGAATGCTGCAGTATGCTGTCTGGACAATGCTGTGCGGAGAGGGTCTCGGGGTCAACCTACAGCATTATAGCCCAATGGTAGATGCTCCGGCAGCCAAGCAGTGGAACATCCCAGATGATTGGAGCTTAAAGGCTCAGATGGTGTTTGGAAACCCTGCAGGACCACGTATCATGAAGAAGGAGTTTGAGCCCGCCGAGGACAGAATTATGATATTTGGAGCTTAGAGGGATGAGTAATTAGTGAGGGAGGCAGAAAAGCAGCGAACGGGAACATATTTCCGTTTCAAAAGCGACGTGAAATTTAGGATCTAGTTGTGTTTTCATTTTTATTATCCTGTTGGGGATCGGATATTGTTGGAATAGGTTAGTTTCAAACTAAAACCGTTATGCTCACTTTCTATGTGCCTAAGGTTTTTTTTTTTTTTTTTTTTTTTTTTTTTTTTTTTTGAGTTAGCGAGACACCTGCATGGTACGCTATTTTGACTTGAAGACAATTTCTCTGTCTCGGTCGACTTACCGAAGAACTATGTGTCTTGTCAGTGCTATGATGTTGTCATATTTCTTGTCCAGTCTAAATCAATTTGTTGTAGCAGCGTACACAGTGTATCTGAGTTGGCAGTACTTGAAGGACATGGAACTTATGCGCGGGCGAGCCGATTACAACCTCCAGTGTGTTTTCGGTAAGACTCTGACCCATAATACTGATAAGGTTTAACTCATATGAGTGAGCGGTACCAACACATTTCCACCCTTTCATAAGATATATGTGTTAGACTACTAGTTCGTCGTTATAAGCTTGATCTCTCAATTAGTCTATGGGCCACTAACATAAGTTTAATCGTGTTTACGAGCATAGATAAAAGTGGAGTTCGCCGCACGTAAAGTGGTCTAATAATGCAGACCTTTATAGTAACGACTTACCGGTATGCTAAGCTTGCTTTCTTTACTAGTAGCAAACCCTTAGCCCATTAACGCGTAGGCTCTGGTAGACTATTAGACTATTCCAATACCGCGTAATTAGATGTTGAATGAGACCAGTAGAAATCACCGTCATGGAATATCCTTTAAAAGACTATGAACTTAAAAGGTTACTTTAATTATGTTACTTGTTTTACAATTGGTGTATTTCACGTAGGCAAAGACTTGAAGAAATAGATGGCTTTGGAATAATACTATAATTACAAAGTGAAATTGATAACTTATACATGGACTAGCAAGGTATGAATCGAAGGCGATATCATTTGAGTCACAAACGTGCTCTTATTTCCTTACTTGCAATCGCACTAGGCATGGGGGTTTGGCAGGGGAAGCTGGCGTGGTATTGTAGAACATTGTCAAAGCATGAGAGCTTATGTGAAGAATAACCCAGCAGGGGTAGCAGAATTCTTGCCTGATGATGATTATGGTCTAGGTGTGAAGGATAAGGTGGTTCGTGCTTACGTGGAAGCTAGGGGTTTATCTGTACTGGCAAGTTAAAATGTACTGTTCCTTGGCGGAATTTCCGTATCAGTCTCACGCGTATGGTACATCTGCTGTGCCGGAACTCGGTAGCCACTCATCATTTTACGGTTTTCTGTTAGGTGGCTAGGGTGCAGTCATACCACTCACCAACATAATTGAAAACCAATCAGATTAAATCCCAACTCTCCAGGACCTTCCTTTTTCGACGCAGCCCAACCTAATTCAAATACATAGTAGTGTTCTTTTTGCTTGCAGATCAACTTAGGCCAAAAACGGCACAACAGCCACTAATCATATTTATGCGTCTTCGAGATCACCTAATGTTCAGGCGCCGGCTCCTCGTCCCGTTCACTGAATCAGATTCCACTCTATGAATACCATGCCGCGGGCCGAGAATATCAGACACCGGGGACGCGAATTTCGGCAATCTGAGCTGCCAATAGTCAAGTTTCGCTCGTGAGTTATTGTCTTCAAAGATCGGCCCGGGCCTCGAGAGTTAATGCCTGCTATCCCACAGATCCTGTGATTTATGCACTAAAGCCAAGGTGCGGTGTGATAAACAGCACCCGCAATGTAACCGGTGTACCAACAAAGGGATCACATGTCGTTACAGCGTCTCTCTGAGGACTGGAAAGCCGGCCTTCGACTTTATGCGAGCCCTCAATGATGGCATGTTGCCGGTGCAGCCACATCGGCCTGCGCATGATCCCACTCGTTGTGCCGACGCAGTGGCTGATCTCCTTCTCCGCTTCGACGCTAACGAAGCTCTTCACAATGGCCTTCAGGCGGTCCAGAGACAATCACCAGGGAGCATTACCAAGCGCTCAACGCCGCCTGCCTCTGATTCCGACTCCTTATCGGCATCTGTAATGCTGTTTGAACAGCAAGATATGAGCGTAGATCTTGATCCCGGACGTTCAAATCCATTCTCCACGTTTTCGCCTATGCCAAACATACAGAATAATAATATAAGTGTGCAAACGGGACGGAGTACAACTTCCTCGTCTCATAGCCGGAGTAATGTCACGAACATCAACGACAACAATATGACAAACGCCGACAAAATCAGTCTATCAGGAGTCGAATCACACTCACCCGGTTTCTCCTTTTCTGCCCAGCCGCTAATGGATCTTGAATTTCTCAAAGAATTTGATCTATCAGAATCAGAACCGCTCCAAGCCAGCGAAATACCGAGTCCGGACAGCATTATCCCAGGTGCGAATGGTGGCACCGACCCGATAAATTTAGCTCTACAAGAGCCTCAAACTTCGCTTCATGGAGATTGCTGCCTAGGCAAAGCTAGGGCGCTGCAAAGATCCATCATGATAATGACAGCCAGGGACAAGGCGATTCAAGGCGAACACGGCGTGTTAGGCAGCACACCACCTCTAACGACTACCGACCAAGCATTGCTCATGTGTTCGAGTATCGGTCAGCGAATGATAGAACTCTTACAATGTCGTTGCGAAGCAGACGCGCACCTACCCTTCCTGATCACTGCCCTCATTTCTAAGATATTAGCAACATATGGCGCCATCGCCAACGTGGACGATTCGACGCTCTTTGACTTCGGTACCCGTAAAAAGTCCCAAACAGAGCAGGAGGAAGAGGAGCAGCAGCAGCAAGAAAAGGACGCTTTTGCGGCAGTCCCGCTCCGACTTGGTGCTTACGACGTAGACAGAGAATTAGAAGGGGTTTTAAGAGCGCACCTTGTCTTACACGAATTATCAAAGCTTGAATGCATCACCCAACTATTCGAAGATAGGTATTGCCAGAGCATAGGGAACGAGAAGCTGGGTGAGGATAGGGCCATCTACCTGGCTCTTAGTCAGTTTATAAAAAATCGCTATGCCACGACAAAAGCGGCTTGCGAGCTCAAAAAGACATTGCCAAAAGAAGGGACATAGGTTAAGGGTCTCACATTTCGTAATAACCCACTCGGAACAGTAGTTTGAAATAGCTTTCCTTAAGCCGCAGCACCATAGAATAAGACTTAATCCAGGACATTTTCATTCCTTGTCTTTCCGACAGAGCCACGATATCAGCTGGGTGGCAATGGTCAGAAGAGGTGCGAAGATATCGAATCAGCAATACTGTGGACCCCTGTAGATTTTGGTGGAAAGCTCGCTGACCACACTATGAAATGACTTTTGATTCAATGTTTTCAGTTGTTGGAGCGATCTTCCTAATCAGCTGGTACTTATCTTTAAACTTGTAATATTGTATTCTCCGAAAATATTATTCCAATTAAGATCATTAAACATTACTTATCTTTTGTCATCTAACGTCGGCGAATGACTCAGATCCTTCTTTAACTAAATTGATACAGCTTTCTTAGAACAGGCTCTGTACATCGCTCTTTCAGTGATCCCTAACCCTGAGGGATACATACTTTTCTCCGCCGGTCACTTCATTGTTCACAGCCTCTCTCTCTTTCTCATCCTCCTCGCCTTCCTCACGATCATCTTTTGCAACACCCAAAACAACAAACCGATACGCGTTTCTTAGGAGACAATAAAGCCAGAATAAGTTCAACGCTTGGAGCACAGCCAGTAGTGCGAACGTTATGACATTCGAGATCTCACACTTATACTGCTCGGCCTCCCAATCCAAGATGTAAGGGCCGATGGTACGAAACTCGGTCAGGATCGAGAATAAGATCCGTAAGTTGATATAGTGCCGCAAATATACCCATATAAGGATACATAGAGTAAAGTATGGTCCTTGCAGGGGACTGTCGAGATAGTTGAGCGTTTTGGAAGTCTGGCGGGAATAGGGAAATCGAGTCAGCTAAATTGATTCTGAATAATAACTTGTATATAACTTGAAATAGCCGAAGTAGAGATGCAATTAAAGACAGGAGTAAAAAAAGGGAAACTATAACTCACAGCCAAAAAGAAATCGCTGATATCGTGCGTCACGTAAACCAATACACCCATCATCGTGAAGTGGAAACGATAGCTAAGCGCAATCAACGCCACTGTCACCACATGGTGCACAACTAGTTCTTTGAAGTCTCTGCGCCTCTCTTCGAGCCCTAGAATCATGACGAGTGCCTGCTGTACCCAGAACGCGGCTTGCAGGAGATAGTAGAACTTTGTTAGACCCGAATGTGTCTTATGTGGATATCCCGCGTACATTCCAGCCGTGGAAAAATACCAGGTCGGCGTCTGATACATCACGTACAGACCTAGCGGACCGATGACGCTAGTAAACACCGCGACATACATTTGATCATTGAAGCGGACTTGTTTGCTACGCGATGTGATGCCAAGTGAAATTGCGAGAGGCCGGAGCAGCTCATGCATAATGAATTCGCGCGTGAAAAATAAAACGATCGTGTAGAATATCACGAAGGCGATATCCCGAGGACCTTTGCCGTATTCTAGTGGCGCGGAGGAATCGGTGGTGTTTTCGATCTTATAGGAGAGGAAGATGAAAGGGTGTACAATGTTCGACTCTGAGGTGTTAAGAGCGAAGAGTAACAAGAATGCGAGTATGAGTAGAAGAGGGATGATCCATGTGCGATTCATCAAGAAGGCCAACTCATTCCGCCTCGGTGACTTATGTTTCTTCGCCAACCGGCGTGGACGTCCGCCAGGAGTGACAGGAACCAGATTATCCGCAGTTTTGCCTCGTGATACTGGATGGCTGCGTAGATGCAGGCTACCACTGGCCATAGCCGGGTGCAGCAGGTCGACCGAAGATTCGAGGATCTTGCGACTTTTCATTGCGAATATTGTATTGTTCAAGCAGACTATGCTTCGCTATACGTCGTTGATATTGAAATCCTCGAAGGCCTATGATATTTGGTCAGCTTCTGCTTAGGCCTAATCGCGACCACGAATTACGGGCCGAGTAGCTTGTTAGATAAAAATTTCGATCATTAGAATATAACACAGACCAGAAGGGACAGAAAAATGATAAAAGCTATGACAAAACATACTTTACTATATGGGTATAGTCCATTACCGAGGGAGTTCAATATCCGGGAGAGATTAAGTGAGTAGCAGAAATTCAAAATAACATCTTTATGTTCCAATAACAAGGAGTGAAAAAAGAAGAGACGGGGAAATAGTGAAGGAGTTAAGAGGCAAAAAGAGACCCAGTTCCTGCATAAAGGCGTAAATCAAGAGCGGTTCTATTAGGTTGTGGTAGCGCGGGCTCCGCGGGTTGCGTTACCGACAGAATACCCAGCGACTGCTACTGCGCTACTATCGCACGAAACCCCTCTAATTAAGAATGCCCTGATATTAGGTGAACGCCCAATAACTTTATTAAATTTTATTGTAATTATTTTAATAAGTTCATCGAAATTATTTGTTTATAATAGTAATTACACAATCAAGATGGGAATAGGTGAACTGTCATGGCAGGCTGTTCATCTTAGACTGCTAATCTAGAAGGATCAATCAATAGGCTCAATATCATCTATAGAACCTCCAGTCATATAGGCTTTTAAACCAATACTGGTTTCTTGTAATTCGCTTTCTACTAATCGAGCTACTATTCTGAAGAATATGGGGCCTCCAACTGTGGGTGCATCCCGTCCACCCACTATCAAAACCCAGCCTGTACGCTAAAATTCGAGCAATGCCAAACACCAAACGCCTCTTTCATTCACATTCAGGCGAGCATGCAGCACACATATAATATAGGTACAGTGGCGAGACATATCTAACTCAATAAGTCCTTGATATCTTCTATCCTTTGGAGCCTCTTCTCCTCGTCTGTCATCATGCCTAATGATGTGGCACTAGTAACACAAATGTCAGTGAGAGACCACGCAGACTGCAGTCATAGGGGAGACTCACATAAACTTTTTGCGGTCTTGAACTTTCAGCATACGCTCTTCCACGCTATCTTTGCAGATAAACCGATACACCTTGACTTCCTCATCCTGGCCCATTCGGTGCACTCGATCAATAGCCTGCGCTTCGACGGCAAAGCTCCACCATGGATCCATCATGAAGACTCGCTTTGCTTGAGTGAGATTGAGACCGACACCGCCAGCTCGTAAACTTATTAACAAGACTGTAAAATTGTTGGATTCGGCAAAGTCTTTCAAAACAGCCGCGCGGGCCTTCTGGTTGATAGAACCGTCAAGACGAAGGTATCTCATATTCGCCTTATCAAGTGCAGGTTCGATTAGCGACAGAAATGATGTGAATTGACTGAAAATTACGGATTTGATCCGTGGATGCTCTCTTCGAAGGTCTCGCAGGTGCTTCATTAGTGATACCACCTTGGACGATGATTCATTAACGCCTAGGCGTTGAAGACTAATTTTGGCTGAGTTGTGTAAAGTATTCATATCATCATGTCGGACAACCTCAAATAAGTCACGAGAGTTGAGTGGCTTGCGGCAGTTGAAACATCTTGGTGTTTCATGCCGGTCCGTGTGGTGCTTCATGTAATCCAAAAGACACTGTTTGCAGGCTGAATGCCAACAGCCTGTGACAGTCTGATCGATCATAGGCTCTTCAGAGCATATTGGACACTCGTTGACAGCTTCATCGCGGATTTGCTCGAGCACATGAGCACCAAATGCATTAGCATCTTTCTCGGTGCCGGTGGTAGCTGTGAACTTTTCAATTAGAGACTGAAGGTCCATATCATCGCTCAAGCCTGCCGCAGCATCGGCTTCCGCGCCAGCGAGCTCCTCTTCAGCAACAAGGTCCTGATTACGGACAAGTATTGGGTGGCAACATGTTTGTCGCAAACGTAGAATCTGTGCGAATATGGTCGTGTAAGCTCTCATGACGGTCCCTTTTTCGATATTTGCGGAAAATGTGCGCTTTGCCTTGGTAAAAACGTAGTCGTATACCGCACGCTCTTCCTGTGAGAGTTCAACATCAACTATCTCGATCGACTTCGGGGGTAATAAAACGAGGCTATATAATGGTTAGTCCTACGGCTCTTGATAAGCCTTTTCAATGATCACTCACGGCTCTCCATCAGGCGTCTTCATGTCTTTCGTTCTTCTCATGACTAATGGCTCTAGCACTGTCTGCACCACGTCGAGCGCACGCATGAAATCTTTCGACTCGAAAGGCACAGTGATGAACGTCCGCCAGAACGAGAAATTATTCCAGGGTTCTACCCTCAAGAACCTAACCAAGCTAAACAGGTCCTCAAGACGATTTACGATAGGCGTGCCGGTTAGAACCCAGCGATGTTCGGCTGACAGCTCATAACAAGCTTTGGCAGTTTTGGACTGCCTATTTTTAATCGTGTGCGCTTCATCAAGTATAATGCGGAAGAAGTCGAGAGAGAACAAACCCTTGTGGGATTCTCTACCACCGATCCGCGAAGCAATTTGGGTGAACTCTGACAAGACAACCCCATAACTCGTGATGATAACATCTGGAGCTAAGGACAAGTTAGATTTACAGCATAACGATTGCAGGTTATCCATCTTGTCATTGCCGTAGTAGACGATCGATCTCAGTGTGCCCTCTTTTGATGCGTTTTCTGCTTCGCTTTGCCACTGTGCAAGAAGCGACATTGGGGCAATCACCAGAGTCGTCTTGGGGGCCGAAACAACACCATTGGAGCCGGAAGATCGCGATAGGAGTTGAGGCAGGCCATTGGCAAGTTTGAGTGGCTGCTCTGCTTGATTCGTGACGACTTCAGATTTATGAGAGTGAATAAGACTGAGCATCTGGATCGTCTTCCCTAGACCCATTTCATCAGCAAGAATACCGCCAAGGCAGTGCTGTTCTTGATGGGGGAATTCTAGTGACATCTCGCCGGAATAAGGGTTCACATAAAAGCTGTTTTGACCTTCGACCCCGGGTAAGTCTTTGTCATCGACATCTTTAAGCGGCCAAGAGTATTCTTCCCACAGTGGGTGCATTGAGGCTTCTCGGGCCTCGTTTTTCTGGTCCTTCTCTTTGGCTAGCATCCAGTGCAGCGACTGCTTTTGATACGGGCGCAAGCTCATTGCAAAGGTCTCGGCAGGTTCAGCCTCAGGTGTGTTGAAATCAAAGGACTGGGCTTTCCGATATAAAGCATCTAGCTGACCTTGTTCCAGCTCTTCACCGTCTTCGACATCGTCTGATGGAGGTGAAGACCCAGGGGCATCCCTTCAAGCAGAATTACTAAACAAGTGACTAATAACTCAAAAACAGGTACGTACCGGCTACTAGATCGGGAAAGTTTGTTATCTTTCTCGGCCAGCTCAGCTGCATCGAGAAGACCTTGTCTAGCATTTTGTGCAGAGGCCGTGTTGCTCCTTGACGGTGCAAGATTGATCTCTTGAAACAGTCGAACGATGCCCACTTGCCGTAAGCGCAGGTTCCGTTCCTCGGCGGACTCTTTCTCCTCGAAGAGGCCGGTTGATCGATTGTCTGAAGTATGGAAACCACCACCAGCTTGGAATACTGCCATCTTAAGGAAGCAGCGCAGCTGAAGGAAGATTGTGTCATTCGTTCGCAACCGATCGGGGGCATATACGCAAGTACCCTCAAATTCGCAAACATTCTGATCAATGAGGGATGAGATCCAATTGGCAGCGTCCTTAGCCAATCTTCCAATCTCTGTTCCTTTGGTATCTGTAAAGCGCACGATAACATCTGGTTTCCCGAACGCTGCAAGACGCATTCGCGAAGGGGTTTGCTGGACCTTTTGTCGTTCAATCTTGACGACATCACCGTGCTTCAGAAGATTTGTGCCACTTCGTGTGGCCCAACCCTCAGCACCGAAGGCGCCTATGTAGCGAGAGCCAGGAATTTCTTGTGGCACAGATAACTGTAGAGGTTTGGTCTCGGTGCGAGAGCTTTTCGAGGCGAATGGAGAGGTTGCTGCAGGGAGCATCGATAAGTTCATAAGGGGGTGAGGGCGCTTTCTGAAGTTTTTCCAGGTGCCGTCAAAATACATGTTGACGGCTCGCTCTAGACTATCACCACATTTTGCGATGATGATGGAAAGAGCCTCTGGATCGACGGTATCGCCCACCAAGCTTTGAAAAGCATGGTGGTCAAACGTGACGGAAGCGTTAGACTCGGCGGCAGGTGGCGGCTCGGAGCCAAGGCTAGATTCATTTGCAGGAGTAGATAAATCCGATGCATTTGGGCCTGTTGCCTCTATGCGAGGCGTTTCATTTTGGGGATCATGCGTATTTAGATCGGATATGTGGTCGTCAGCATCGGCAAAGAATCTTCGTTTTTTCGCTGGTGGCTCTCCGGAACCAGCGAAGCTCATATTGACTGCCACTTATAGCAATAGAACGCGGAGAAAGGCGTGCGCATCTTTCTCGAAAGGCAATTGCGCTGCGATTGCGTTGTTGTTAAAATGGAAGGCAAAAAGGCGAGGACATACATTCAAGCTTAGGAGCCCTTTCAAGTCAGCCTATCCTGTGTACCTTCAGGCAAGTTCAGGACGCGCTTCAAAGCAGCGTGGCTTGGGGCTTTGGAGGGGGGACGCGACTTTCCAGGCGGGTAGTCACCTGACCGCGTTAATGACATGCAGCTTACATAAGAGTAATTATCCATGCGATTATAGGCATATAGTATATATAGGCATATATCGCAATCAGCAGAGTAATGCCAATATCAGGTCTACAATTATTCATGGGCTATTCAGACTAAGATTTCTGATGTCATTTGAATCTCATTCGTCGAAAGTCCATCCAACTGTGATGTTTGTTATAGCCCTGTAGAACCACTCTCTTTTCTTCATGCCACCGTGTATCTCCCGATGGAGTGTATAATATAAAGTTTCCTTCCTATGCATCGTGTATTTCGAACTCGAGCATGTCGCGGCCTGCGGTCACCCAATTCGGCTTCGCAATTATCGCGACGCACTTTGGTTACAGATGCTGATGTTGACAAAGCGAGGCAATATTGTGTAGCCCAGTTAAGGTACTATATTTTGCAACTTTTCTCTCCAACATCTTCACAGAGACGCTGACTATACTAGGCAGTCTGATTACGATTCTTTTCTGATCCGAAATTTCATACCCAAGACGAGACAAGACGCGTACGATGCCTTCCGTGCTCTCAACCTCGAGTTGGTGCGCCTCCCTGAGCTCGTTTCGAACCCGACAATTGGCCAATTACGCATGCAATTCTGGCGTGATGCCATCAACAATACCTTTACTGGCAGGCCACCGAAAGAGCCCATCATGATCCTACTCCACAACGTTCTGTCGCGACTGGCAGCAAACTCACCTGAGAGCAACCACGGTTCCATCAAATTCTGGCTGCTACGCCTGATTAACACGCGGGAGAAATATATGGATAATCGCCCCTTTACGAGCATTTCTGCACTAGAGGAATACGCCGAAAACACGTACTCGACCATCATGTACTCGACATTAGCCGCATTGTCAGTCAATTCTATGCACATGGATCATCTAGCGAGTCATATTGGTAAGGCGTGCGGCATCGCTGCAGTGTGCAGAGGCATACCTGTCCTTGCCTCGCCCACACCATCGGTAAAGTCTCCCAGTGGCGCAAACGTCGCCGCTAGTAGAAACCCCGTGCTACTCTTACCTTTGGATGTTATGGCTGAGGCTGGTGTGAGGGAAGAGGATGTCTATCGCCAGGGCCCCGAGGCTGAAGGCTTCCAAGATGCTGTCTTCAAAGTGGCGACGCGCGCTAATGACCATCTCATTACTGCGAGGGAGATGTTGAAGAACCTCCGGGCAGGAGAGAATCCAGGCCACGATTATGAGCATCAAGGTGAGGAGCAGCATGAGTATCCTGATCCTGAATCAGGTCAGGAGGATCTTGAAGCAGAATTGCGTAGGGCATTTAGTGTCCTATTAGAGGGTGTACCAGCCAATAGTTACCTAACACGCCTAGAAGCTGAGAACTTCAACCCATTTAAGGTCAAAAGCAACTGGAAGCTCCCATGGATGTTATGGCGAGCGCACAAGACGCAGCAAATATAATTATTTTGTTCATTGCTCGAGAGATGGACACCGTCCGGCCCGATAAATAATCTCTACCGGCGGAATTTGAAGTTTACCACTTCTTTTGGCCTTGTTCATTCTATGTAAATTTTATATACATTTCTCTGCAGGCCACACGGTATATTGTATGTAATTTTATGTACGACTACATCCATTGAAGACGGGGACCAGAGACCACACCAAAATACCAACATCACCAGACTAAAAATCTCCTTGGGGAGTTTCTTGAGGTCAGACTTGAGGTGCATAAGTGAAAGATAATTCCCCTGTTCAATAGTACTCAACGGCATTGTCATTCAGTAACTCAAAAGAGCCCTTGCTCAGCTTACGTGTGTATGCTTTTAATGTTAGAGCCAGTCAAAGTACAGCTAGCAACTGGCAATGGCTGTATTAATCATGATCCGAATCGCGGGGCTAACTTCTGCAACACAGCGGACGCAGTATAACCTACAGAGTGGGATGGTACAACTCTACTGATCCTAGACCGTGCTAAGACATATCCAAAACGACGACTTCCTTCACCACAACAACTATCTGGGATTCAACAATAACTACCTACTACTTGGGATAATACTACCTACCCCTATCTCAGATAAAATAACCGCCGCTTGGGATACAACGACAACCACCTCTGTGCCGCCGGTCATTCTACAATCGAAACACTTAGGAGGCTGTATGCGCCGCGTCCAGCTAAATCTTGATCGCTTCCAAACACACAAGTGATAAGGACTGGAAAATTTCTCTATTGGCAATAGGCTCTCCGTCTACTAAATTGACCACCAGACCAGCTAGAAGCAATAATGACGGCGCTAGGTGGATCGTGGTCATCAAGATGAATATGTTTCCATAATGAGCCTATTTAGTTGTGCCTTGAGCGTGGTAATCAATTCCGATTGCGGTGCTTTAGACAGAAGTACCAAGACGCTCCTCACTCCCTAAGGGGAATGAGAGGTAGTTACCAAAGAATGTATTATCATACAGTGAGCTAGATATTCGAGATATGGCTATAAACTCGAGTGCAGTTCAAGTTTGAAGCTAAGCAAAAAGTACACTGCGAAAAGTAGGAAGAACAGCATGATTCCATAAGTGATCTCAAACGCAGATGTATTACATTCTGCACAAGCACGCTCGCCTGCTAAGTCACTATTAGCAACAAAGCAACGACAAGGCTATGTGTAAATATCCTAGCAAATAAGATTTCATTGCTGTATAGAACTAGCGAATAACAGCGCGACTAGCAGGGATGGAGCAATCGCTGTGAAGCCAGTAAGTATTTCATCTAATTATGTATTATTATAACAATCTGTTTAACAACAGAAGTATTCACTACGAATGTGGACCCGTCCTGCGTCGCCTCATGGTCGTTTTTTCCTTTTTCCGACCTGGTATATCTATCTACTAGCAGTCAAAAGAAACAGTCGCTAAAGGGGGTATCGTGCTTTTGAATTATCTGAAATCAGAATGCCGCCTGCCTGTCAAAAGGCCCCAGAGAGGCCCATCTGGTGGTCAAGGCCTCGAACTCTAGTAGAACGAATGATCATGCTCGTTAGGATGAAAAAAAGAAAAAAGTCGCTGTCCGAATTATAATGGTGCATTCATGTCTCCAGGCGAACTAGATTCCGCAGCAGCAGGAAACTCGCGATACGCCGGGCTCTCCTCGCCCTCCGTCGGCGTCGTCGCACCGCTCGCAGGCGACAGCGTATATTCCTCCACGCTGCCGTGCTGAACCACAGCACACGCATACGAGGGCGGGGAGGGGGGCACATCCTGATAGATAGGCGGCGCCTCGTTGTCCCAGCTGACGCCCAGCCCGGCCCGCTCCGTGATCACAATGCCGAAGTTCATGCGTAGGATGCGCGCGACGCCCGTGGGCGTGATGTGGCGGGTGTGCGCAAGAGGTGCGTACTCCTGCGCGACGACCATCTCTACAACGAGCCGGTGCGAGACCTCGGTTCCGTCGCGTCCGCGCACGTCGCAGCTCACGGGCCGCGAGGCAGATCCGCCGGTCTGGTAGTTGATCTCAGCATCTACATGCCCGTTCTCCGAGTAGTAGTCTGCCTTCCAGCCGGAGTGCATGTCCGCGTGCGCGAGGACGCGGGTGTCTGATCGCGCGGCGCCTTTCTTCGTCTCACTTCCGCTGTCGCTTGCGTTTTCTGGCAGGTTCTTTGGTGTGTGCTTGCTGCACGCTGGCGCCACCGTCGAAACATGCTCTTCGAGCTTCCAAGACAGCCTCTTTAGCTTCCAATACTCGACGCTGCCGGCAGAAGCATTGTGCTTCCCAATGCCATCGAGCTGCATCGTGAAGCGGTTGGTGCTGAGTGGGTGCACAACAGCGTCGTAGTGCACGCTTGCCGTGATGTTTGTCGGTGGAAAGATGCGCAGGCTATGATGCGGCGTCTCTGGCACGGGGAGCGAGCGCCGGACATCAATCTTGCGACTCAGCTTGAGGGGTAGCCCGCCGTCCCGCAATCGCGCTTCTGCGGTGAAGCAGTACTGGATTGAGAGAAGGTGGTTATCT
This sequence comes from Xylariaceae sp. FL1651, assembly GCA_025201745.1. NCBI lineage: Eukaryota > Fungi > Ascomycota > Sordariomycetes > Xylariales > Xylariaceae > Xylariaceae sp. FL1651. Next base: position 12,350 of record MU624264.1, on the reverse strand, counting down.
GTGGTGGCGGGCAGGTGACCCTCTAACAAGACGGAAAAGGGGAATTCGTGAGTGCCTATATATTATGTCAGTCTCAAAATATATCCGCGAGAAAAGGGGGAGTGCATACGTTTTGTTAATGCTGTGGGCTCGCTCAAGAAAGACCACTTCTTCAGCTCCGTCCTTTGGTTCGTGCAGTCGTGGCAGTGACTATTGAATGGTTTCTTCTGCGTGACATGGATCTCAAGCTTAGCCTCGAAGTTCTCGACCTCAAAGGGCTCCTCCTTCACGCATAATAGCATTTGTCCCGACACCAAAGCGCCCGTGCTGTCCTCCGGGCCGCCGTGCATGACGACCGGGGGAGACTCGATCTTCCAATCCAAAGATGCACTCGGATTTTGGGAGAGATCTTTTTGGGACCTGTGCCCACCCAAGTGCAATCCCGGAAAGCTCAGCCGGTGGTGCTCCTTGTGCTTCTCCTTTGCGTGTTCCGACATCTTGGCTGCTGGTGGCGGCGTGTGGTCTTCGACACTGCCGTCAGTGGACGATGCATACGACGAAGTACGGGTGGGGCGTTGTCGCTCTCTTAACTGTGTGCGGGCTTTCGGGGTTGTGCGGCGCTGGACTGTCTGTTTGATGGTGTGGATGCTGTCATTGGGCGAGAGGAAGAAGTCTACCACGCGGTGTGGCATCTTAGTGTATGTACTCGTTCGTTGCTTTGCGTCGGGTGACCTGGACAGATGCTAGGTAGCTATGACTTGTAGCGCTGTTCGCTCCTCAGCCCCTTCAGCCTAAGTGCCTTTTAACACCGCAGATGGGCAAGAATGAACCACTAGCAAACTATGCACAGGTTGTAATTCGTGAACGGCAACGGGCAACGGGTCAATGGAATAAATCTGAGGAATGACGCAAATCTATTGCAATTCTACCGTAGATGTCACACAGCAGTCACTTGCCGAATTCGTACTGCTGATCTAACTCCAATTTCTTTGTTGAATCGCCGTTGACCGTGACGATCTTATCTTGCCAAAAGGAACTTATTTTGCCTCCCAATCTCGATTTCGTCAACAAAACTGGGTAGTATAAACGTCCTTGTCGAGAAGCTTCTGACCGTTTTAGGTGGCGGAAGACCGAATCCTAGCACCTGATTGGCTGACAGGCGCGTGTAAGTCAGTTCGATGCTGCACTTTGCCTAAGGGGTCTCCCGAACAAGTCGTGTTAATTGAAGATACGACCGATCTTCGAATGGTAGAAAGTCGTCGGATAGAATAATGCGTGTTATTAGGGTAGATGAACAAGTTCAAGTGTCTCAAGTTGGGGGAGTTTTGACTATAGAGAACAACGACCTTAAGACCTGAGTATTCTCCACTAGGTCTGCAATACTGGGACTTAAAACAATGAAGGTGCTTCTCGAAGTGAAATGTTTCTGAGTCGTAAATATCACGTCAATCATATGAGCATCATGATCATAAAAGTCGGGCGAGGACTATTATATGCATTTGTCCCGACGAAGGTATACCAACGGAAATGAAAGGCTGTAGCACACGTTCTGGCTTCGTCTGCCTTTTTCATCGAGTAATTATGTGTCATAAAATCCAGCCAACTGGGCCGTTGACCAGCGCAGCATCTAGTGACGGTCAGTCACTGTAGTCACCATGGCGTTTGGGCTAGGCGTGCGCTGTACTCCCTTCGAAATTTCAGTGGATTGGCCCTCAAGCTCCCCGCCCCATAGGAGGTAACAAGGGAAGCTACAGGGAGCGTGTCACAGCCATGACAGCGTGTGTCGGATACTGACTTTTCATTCGTGCGTCCCTTGCAAGGACTTGCTTGGTAGTGGCCTTTCCCTGACCGTATGACATGATGCAACTCAAACGCTAGATGATATAATATTCTTTCACTTAATACGAGATGAGGCGATGGAAACATATATGCATTGACGTTGACTAATAAGTAACTTTTCATAAGTCTGCTATCATTATATCGACGCTAGGGCTTGTAAGTGGTGTCATGCATCAAGCTATTGCCCTTCTTATTACCTTCATGACACCAGTATGACAACCTTTGACAATTGACAAGCAGAGTTTCTATTCGCAAGCACATCAGACGATATTGTAAAGTCACATGATATCCTAATTGTCCAACGTGCAATATAGATAATGCTGGGTAACAGAGCCGGGGTCATAGGATACAGAACGTGAGACAAACTTTGCTCGCACATTTGTTCCAATGTATCCAAGGATTGGCTCGATGCTGGCGAACGTAGTACGACTCCACCGCGGTTGGACTTGTGCTTAACGGCAAAGTCAAAAAGAATTTTCCCATAGAGACCCACAAGAATGAGGCTATCGTGAAAAGGATCGAGAGGGTCCTGGGCCTACGCGGCTCTGGACTTTGAACCATCGTCGGTTACAGCCGCTGCAAGGCGGATCTTGTTACTCGATTGTTACCCTATAGAATCCACAGTTGGCAGGAGGTATAGCTACTTTCGACAAGAGCCGCAAAAAGGGGATCCAATCGAGAGCGAGGGTTCAAAAGGAGGAAGACCTCTAATGAAAAGAAAGCGGCACTGCAACGGTATCTTGCTGATGGCTTAACCTACTAAAGCGCTAACTTTATTCTTTGAGGAGGGAAGACATACACATGTAGAAAGGTTGCTGAGTCCAGTCTGAATCTGTCGGCTTCGTGAGCCACTATTGGTCAATCCCAGCATCTCGGCCGCCGCCAAGTCACCATGACTGGATAGACTACGGAAGATTTCTGCAATGAAAATCTCCAATCCTTGAAGGTGTTTCACTCTAAGGTGAAAATAATTGGAGCCCTATTGAGGTTTTCCAATTCTTGATTTTATTTGTCCCATTACTCGTGACTGGTTTTTTTTTCCTTGTTCCCAGATCGATGAATCGATCAATCGATCTTGCTTTACGCTCGGTCAACGACAGTAATGCCGTGCCTTACCGAGACTCCACTAAGGGAAAATTCTCGAAAGCTACGCGGCGACGGTTCTTTTCTTGCCGCCAAATAACTTTTTAACGAGTGGAGCCAATGAAAGCAACCAGTCATGCCAGTGTCGCCAACGAATCGCTAAAATCAGCAGATTCAATATCATCACGACTATTGTACTTTGTCGTAATTCAGTGGGAGAAGTGCCGAGTCAACTAAGGCTGAGCTATCTTTCGGTCCTTGCCGGCTACACCGGCTGCACCCGTCGTTTGTGTTCTCTTAGACCACACACGACGTATACTAACAGATACGATCTGGATTCGTATTACATCCCCAAATAGACATTTCGCCCGTAGTGCGTGAGATCACTAGAAGTAATCAAAACTTGTCAATAGATTTATTCAACAGTAAAATAAATAAAAAATTAGAAATTAAAAAGAAGCTCCAGTGCCACGTAGAGTATACGAGAGCTAGACACAGCCTGTCCAAGTATAAATGATTAGAATATAAATGATACATTAGTATAATGGATTATATATTTCCCGAATTTACGAAACAAGACTTGCAATATTGGTGATATTCCTTTATAATTGCTACTATTGCCTCACCCCAAATCTAATAATACGCTGCACGATCTATAACTAGAGCCGTAAACAAGAGCCGTGACCAGCGGTAACAACTGCGTAACCTACGAATATCATCTCGAGCTCAGGAGCTCTAACGGAGACAACCGACAGCACCCCGGATTGTCTAACGAACAATAGCACAAATTGATCCAAGCCTAGTGTTTCCTCAGTCTTCTCATACATAGCATAGGTTCATTTAAAACGGGAGCCCGATGAAGGTTAGCCGATTTCGGCTCCCGTCATTCGCACCACGTCACACGACAACAGGCTGAGCTTCGACCATCTCCGCGGAGAATGCCATCTCCCAAAGGGCTGCTACTCCGGAGATGTCCATGGCTAATGATGCCGGAACAGAGGTCAGGGCAGGTACATACGCACTAGAACTAGCGAGACAAGCTTTTGGTTGGGGTTATTGAGTTCGCCTAACGACCCCAGGTTTTTGAGGCTGTCAAGAGCTGAGCAGACATGATGATTCCCCACGGGGTATGAGTTAGGTCTCGAGGGTCGGAGTAGACGGTAGACAAGGGTGATACTACACTCATTCAGAAATTGCTAGTTGGGTTTAGCAGACAACCAGGCAAGCGAAAGCCGTCTTGTCACTACCTGTCACACTTGATGTACCCAATTATCGGCGTGTAAGGGTGCAACGTAGCCTGGACTTTGTCTAGCGACTATTGATCTAGATAATCTAAGTAATTTGTCTTAACAACGAGAATTTCGCCCCGCAGATAGAAAAAAGAAACTCTGGGACACAGCGCTTGTATCCAAAGATCAACCTGAAACGCCCTGCCTCTATCTATCTATCCACTTATTGTATATCGCCAAATCTAAGAACTCAACCGCGATTACCATCTACTCCCAAACAAGCCGGGCAGGAGAAGAAAGAAATCTTAACAATCTGGCACGCTGACAGGAATATGCAGCGGCACGCTCGTAGCCAGCCCACTAAGACTCGTCTCCTTGAACTCATTCCGCATGCCCTGGGCTGTGAGTCGCATGGCGCGGATCGCATCATCCAGGCTGACCTTCTGGGTACCAGCCTCGGAGCTGAGCGCCAGGTTCGCGCTCGAGATGGCTTTTATGGCTCCTAGAGCATTACGCTCGATACACGGCGCCTGAACGAGTCCGCCGATCGGGTCGCAGGTTAGCCCCAGGTTATGCTCGATACCTATCTCGGCCGCCTGCTCTATCGTCTCCGGGCTCGCGCCCATGCACGCGGCGAAGGCTCCAGCGGCCATCGAGCACGCGACGCCTACCTCGGCCATGCACCCACCTTCCGCGGCGGAAATAGTAGCCCCGCGCTTGTAGAGCATACCGATGGCTGCCGCTGTGAGCAGGAAGGTGAGGATGTCGCGCTCCGGGTCGTCACTGATGAACTCAATTGTATACTTGAGCACGGATGGGATGATGCCTGCTGCGCCGTTGGTGGGCGCTGTCACAATGCGCCCACCCGCCGCGTTGGTCTCGTTTACGGCAATTGCGTACACAGTGAGGTAGTCCATGGCTGGAAGGGCGGTTCGTCGATAGGGCGAAGGCATGATCGGATGGTAGAGCGTGCCGTGTACACGCGGAGGTCCTCGCTTATTACCTGTTCCCTTCCGACTCAGAGCTGTTGTTGTTGACTTTGCTTGCCCTTCTAGCTGAAGGCTCTCCCTTGCTGCTACTCCGGTGCCGGTATCGGTAGGCTTTGGGGACGCCAGCTGCCCCTGGACGTTCGTTGCTGCTAGGTTCTGACTTTGAGATGGGTAGAGACCCCTCGTCAGTCTCTTGTATAAGGCTGGTGCTCGTCTGTGCAGCTTCAGTGAGCCAGGTAGGGTGGTGTCGAGAGGTGCTTGAACGCCTTCGAGAATGCTCTGGTCCATGACATCCCAGATGCGAAACAATTTCTCATGAATCTCTTCATCTGTATAGCCATGGCTTTTCTCGTTCTCATACACTAGCTGAGCAATTGTCAGATTGTGCTTATTGCACAATGCTAACAAGCTCTGTGCATCACGGAACGGGTACCGGGGCGTCTGAGCGCTGGCCTCGGTAGTAGTGGGTACGGGACCTTCTGCGGCCGATCCGACAGGGGGACGAACAGAGTTGGAATCAACCAGCGCGTTCGTCTCGTTGTCGGCTGATTCGAGGGGTTTAATCTCAGGCCCAGTCCTTCGATCTCCTGCCGCGTCTGCGCGTCTGATTTCTTTGTAGAACATGTTCTCGGCTAAATCGGCTGGATGGCCGCCGCTAGCTTCGACTTGCAAATCGTTCGATTCCGATTGACCAGCCTCGTTGATCTGGCGAATCGAAGGCGAGTTCGAAGCGGTTGACAGCGCACCGTTCACAACGAACCCACCACCCACGCTAAAGAGATCATTTGTTGCCAGCATCGTGCCCTCCTTATCAAACACAGTGAAGCGCATGCCATTGCTGTGTAATGGGAGCTTACGACCCCATTCCCACTTGAAGTCACGGTCGTAGTCGAAGTCGATTTCTTTACCTTTTCCATCTGGAAGCCCTTGGCCCAGATAAAGCTTCTTCTCCTTCTTGATCTGAGCAAAGCGAGTTGGCACATAGGAGGTATCAACCGACTCAACGTTGGCACTCTCGAGACCCAGAAGCAGTGCGGATGGTGTCATATGACCCTCGCCAGTAAGAGCAAGGCTTCCATATATGGCTATGCGAATCTTATGGACCTTCTGTAAGAGCCCAGCCTCGATAAGATCGGCGACAAAGATGTTGCCGGCGCGCATTGGCCCAACCGTATGCGAGGATGAAGGGCCAATGCCGACGGAGAACAAATCAAACGTCGAAATTACGGCGTGCTCGTGGTCGGCTTCACTGTAGGTGCCCGATTGCGCATCTTCATTGTCCCCAGAGTCGTTGGTGCTGAATGATCGCATTTGCTTCAAAGACGCTATGCGGTTAGGAAGCGGCAGTCGGGTCTGTCTCGTGCAATTGACACTTGATCGCCATCCTACCGTCGACTGTAGGCGGCACTGGTTTTGCAGCGCGCGGCGCAGGAGCCCGAGCTGTTGAAGCGGTACATGCCTCATCATAAGGCTCACCGCCCGAGTGAGCTTGCTGAGATGACGCAGAAGACCAGCGATACGATAAACAAGTGGAAAGAAATTCGCAACACCAGATTAGTAAAGATAAACAAGATAGCTCAGCGGCGTGCACAGCAATAGGAAAGCGCAATGGAGTCAACCTAAATCAATAACTGAATTTGCTTGAAGGAAAATAAATCACAACCTTGATGACCTTTAACAGTGACAATGATGGAATAATAGACCGCAGTCCAATGAGAGCAAGCTGATTTTCAAAGCCGAGTACCGGCCTTATCTTAACGCAGGGGAGCTTAGATAGGGCTTGATAGGTTGCAGATCCCAACAAAGAATCCCACGCTGTCGGGTGGGGATAAGGGGTCTTACACGTGACCTCCCTCTTATTCACCTAGGACTCCCTATCAGCTTATGTAAATATAGGTACCTTAATCAATAGTAGTTACGTCGATTAGAGGACCCAGCGCAAGTCGCAATTATGATTGATATGGGGAACCAGACTGATCGGCTTGTCCAAGACAGTCCTGGCAGTGATAAAGACTTCAGCGTATTCACAAACGGAAGCGCAAGACCGACTTAAAGGTTTTATTATATAGGAAGTGGCTGATACTTAGAGTTTTCTTTAAGAAACGAGATATTGATCTTGGGAACATTTTGGTTATTTGTTTACTTAGCGCTAGGTTACCCCGTCTTAATGTTCTTAACTTAGGTCGAGGTAGCCAAAAAGGCCATCTGTCAAACAAAAGCCTAAAGAGATACCCAACGAAGAACACAAACCCCGCCAAGCGATCATATTTGGAAGTGTTCAATACTGTTCTGCTAACGCACGAAAGCAGCAAGGCCATTCTAACGATATGCTTAGGATAACCGTTAGTCGCTTGAAGGGCAAGGCAGATGAGTTTACTAGCACGGATGACTATCAGTTAAATAAGGTGGGAAAAAGGGGGAGGGTGGTATAATACGTTTTATCCTCCGAGGCACCACGCACATTTATTCAAGCCACCCATAAGAGTTAGGTAGTTTACCTAATAAGCCAACCAGGTTATGTGCCAAAGATCACCAGATATGTGAGACTCTGACGTCACAGTATCTAAGGACTGTAGATTATCAAGGTGGTACATCATGTTTCGGTACAAAGCGGAGTGTACGGTATCAGTAACATATAGATGCGAAAGATAATGTAGTTGATCAATGCAGCAGCTGGCCTTCTATTGAGGGTTTCTATATCAAAATTACTATTGAGTTGATGCCCTCTACGCCGATGTCTATGATTTTAGCTTCCAAGATCCCCTATCATGAATCTCAAAACTTTCGTCTTATTTCTACAATGAAGACGCTAACCCAAGGGACGAACACCTGCCGACCGCTCGAGTCTCTTAAAACACGCGAGGCTTGAAGTGGATGTTTAGTGGGGGCTTGTGCCAGATGACGTACGCCTTCTGATTGTTGATCCAGTCGCTGCTCTCCTCGGCGAGGGTCATATCGAAGTTGAAGATAATTCTGGCAACGACAAGACGCATCTCAGCGTATGCAAGACTGTATTGTGTGTTAGCGTCTGTGGGTTTCTGTCGGAGGTAAGCCAGATGGGACACTCACTTTTTACCGATACAGTTCCGGGGACCGGTGCTGAAGGCTTGCATAGCTTCGAATTCATCGGTCTTGAACTTCGGGTCGCCCAACCAACGTTCGGGCCTGAATTCCATTGGGTCGGTCCAGTACTTGTCCCAATGGTTGATGGCCCATTGGAAGACGGATACCACGGTCTATGCAGATTTCAAATTAGTGATCGTCTTCTAATATTCGTCTTGAGGGGAGGATATAAAGTTTGACTCACATCTTCCGGTAGCGGGTCGCCGTCAACTGTGGCGCCGCCCTTGGGAACTTCTCTAAGCATGCCGCTAGCCAGAGGGGGATACCGGCGTAGAGACTCGTTCAAAACAGCCAACATGTACGGAAGGTTGCTGACAGTGTTTAGCAGAATCTCGTCTTCGCTCTTGAATGAGGTTCGGATTTCTTCCTCGAGCTTGCGCTGGACTTCGGGGTGTTTCGTAATCAGATACAACGCGCCGGTCATCAAAGTGGCCGTGGTCTCCGATCCGGCAATGACAAGCATGGAAGCGTTCATGGTTAGACGTTCTATGTCGAGGTTCAGCTCATCTTTCCTCTTAAGCAGTCCCTCAATGAAATCGGGGCGCTCGGCGCCAAGTTCCAGACGCTGTTGCACCTTCTCTTTAACGACAGCACGATGTTGTGTGTTCTTGGAGGCAGCTGTCTTTCCGAGCCACTGGATGGGGGTACTGAAGCCAATGTTCGCCAGCGCTATGAGACAGGCGTTCTCTCGAATCGTATCCGTTAGGAGACGCACCCAGGGATGGTAGTCGCTCTGCTGCAGACAACCGAAGCCGCCCGGGGAGCCAAATGCCAGATCGCCAATTACGTCGAATGTAGTGTAGTTGAGCCAATCGCGCATGTTCAGGGGGACGGTGGGGGCTTTGTCGATGTTCTCGCGAATACGCTGGATCAACAGGTCCACATACGAGCGGATGAGGGGCGCCTGTTCGGCCATTGTACGCTGGCTGAAGCCGTGTGCGAGCTGACGGCGCAGGGCGCCATGTTCTTGTCGCCTCGCGTTTATGATGTGCCTCGGGGGCTCCTTGAACAGCTTGTAAAGGCGGTCGGATTTGGGGAACTCCTCCTCGCCAGCCTTCTTGTGGCCATAAATATCATTCCAGGCCTGCGGGCTGGCGTAGGCGAGCTCATTGGGTGCGATGCGGACAACAGTGCCATATTTCCTGTGCAGATCGCCTACGTGAAAGGTGAGGGTGCCGTTGAATAGGTGCCAGGCACGCGGGAGATAGGAGGCTCGGTGGGAGATCGGGCCGGGATATTTGCTGAGAGGGTGTAGGAAAAGGTTGTAAAAGAGGCTTCCCACCACATATAGTGCGCCCTACGGTGTCACTATGTCAGTTCCGAGTTTGCATTGTTATTTGCGCATTAATTGACGACAGCGAGGTTGGGAGGTCGGTTGGTTGGTATAAAGAGGGTAGGGCAACTGGGGGTTAAACATACTAGTACGAAGCCATAGTAGAAAATCGCCATGTTGCCGGTCTAATCCACTATATTGTCCTCGGCGTCGCCGCAAGTACTCGCAATTGCTTGTAGGCAATAGCGTCGAGCACGTCGCTATTTCAAGCGCCAAACAAAAACTTCTAAAACACTATACGTATTTATACCCGGAGTCGTCTCGGTGGCGGTGGCATAAGAGAATGAATGGCGAGGGTTGGCACTTATAATGCGATATGCCACCACTCTCGTCGAGTGAGCCAAGAAAGTAGAAGCTAGACAAGCTATATACTCCCGGAATACAATCAGATTGAAAGAGCAAAGAAAATCTCTATAACGTAAAGCTAACGCCCTGTTTCTTGCCGGCTGCACGTCTTATATGTGCTGGTGAGATAATACTCTCCGAGTAAAAGACCCTTGGCATGATGACCATGTAATCCATACCGCTTACTACTACTACAGCACCCACCATTTGTGCGTGAGCTACCGGTATCCTCGCTACTGTACGCTTGAACGCTTGTAACTCGACTCACTTCTAAAACTTCGATTCCATTTTTAGAGCCCTGTCGGTATGTGATCGACCATCCGATCCTCCGGCCCCTTGCCCTTGTCATCCCTCCCTAGTGGTAGCTTTGCGAAAGGTACCTGCCACTCAGCTAGTATATACACTGTTGCGATTGTACAGAGGGATGGATAATCTACAGCTGGGTCAGCATGTAAGATACCTTCAGGGCTACCCAGAATGCTGCTTTAGTCCTTGGCTGCTATTTCGGCGTAATTCAGATATGGACATCGATGACAAAGCCATGCCCTCAATTAATGCATCGGATTTCAAGCAATGGCTTTGTATACCAAGCTTCGCTGGTCTTAGACGCTACTTGTGGGTGCAATAACATCAACTCATGAAAATTGCTGGTTTCCTTGTTAGTACTAAAGTTGTAGACCCTGGCATCTAAGTGTGGCGCTCTTCTGCCGCAGTCCAGCCCACAACATAGCGCTGTAATAAATGTAGCCTAACGTCCCTTAGGACTCCGACTCGGCGCCATCCCTAAAAGGAAGTCCGATATTCCCAATTGAAGAACCTCCAGATCCGTCTTCTATATAGATCAAACGGTCTTCCTCGGAACAATCTCTAACATTTCACCCGCTTGCCATAAATGAGTATAGCGCCCTATGGTAGATCTTTCATAGTATAGCTTTCATGAGAAGAGAGCGGCGAGAAAAGAGGAAAGCCACGAAAGAATAAAGTTGCCGGATGGGATAAGGCCTTTTATAACGGTGACTGTTACCCTAGCGCAGATTTAGTAGTGTATCGGAGTTCTGATGCGGCAGTCAGAGTTACTTTACCTTGCATGACAGAACCCGATACGCTGTACGATAAACCCCGTTGCATGGTGTTACGCTCTTACAGATACTGCAGTAGGGATGTATTAGTGCACCCCTCTCTACCGCTTTACAGTTACAATCGTGAAGATAATGTTCATTGCCTGTGCTCTCCAAATAGGCTCCGTAAAACCTTTAACCTTAGACAACTGGTAGGTATAGTAATAGGGCATCGATTGAAGTTGCTCCGCGAGGAGTTTTCTCAGTAGACATAACTGGATAAGTGCACTATAGCCTCATGCTGGTTTTGGTTGCATGTCAGCTAGGGTATGAAACACACATCTTGAACAATGTTTTGGGACATTGGCCTATATCTTGGATGATATCCATCTTATCGACTCCGTCCTGTCAGCTCTGCCCACAGCGCGGGTCGCCTGTATCCGGATCGGGGTTCTCTTAAATAACATAGCCCGCGCCACTATACACTTTTCATTTGAAATACTTTTTACTAATCTACGCATCCAGTTTATACAATTATTAAAGACATAGAATCTTCTGAGCTTGCTGGCAATAAGCAATTAACCAATGCCTTACTTGTAATGTAATGCAGCGTTGGGGCTGATGAATAGTTTGGATCCATATTCTACTTGAAGGCCTGCTATAGCCTTTATGCTCGTTACAGGACCACTTCAGTACATTTATGGAAAGCGACAACAGGTTAGATATCGCCATTGATAAGCGGGAAGTGCGACTGTCTTCTGCTGCAAGGTACCGCTCGGCACTAATCTGATACTTGCTGGTAAGTGCGCCCTGCTTACGGTACCAGTATATGGCAAATTCAATCAAAACAATCCTTATTGCGACATCTTCCAAGCCAATAATATGCTTAGAATTATAAATACACTCTACGTTCCTACTACGTAAAGACATGTTTAGTCATCACACACATTGTCTCACCATTTACAGTTCAGGAATGACATCCAAGGCTAGCAACAATAAAGAGTTAAAAGCCTATGGTAATTGATAAGTTCATGGCAATAGAGTGCTTCTCTCGCAGTACATCTACATAAAACTTTGTATTTCAGAGGACCATCTGCGACAGGAACTCTTATTTACTAGCCCCTTGCCGCGAAAATCGCAAGACAAGTTAGAACCGCTTAGAGATTTTCTCAAGGTCTTTGTATCAGAAATACGTTGGCTGTCGACTATCAGCGCAATCAAAGCGCTAGGGAAAAAAAAAAAAAAAAAAAAAAAAAAAAGCCAAAAAAAAAAAAAAAAAATAAAAACATAAAAAAAAATCAAAAAATTTATACTATAAAGTTATTAAATGTTAATATAAAATGAAATTTAGGGCCATTCATGATCTAACAAA